>JAWMRF010000076.1:1724388-1734834 GCA_035221435.1 Sphenopsis melanotis | reverse complement strand
TGTCCCACCCATGTCACTGCCATCCCCCCCGTCATTCCTAAATCCCAGATCCCAAATCCCACCCATCTCGCTGCCACCCCCCAGCATTCCCGAATCCTGATCCCGTGTCCCACCGGTCTCGCTGACGGCGAAGGAGCAGGTGTATCCCGCGTAGATCTGGGCGGCACCGCGTCCCGGGAAGTCGAAGAGCTTCACCAGCCTGGGAACCATCTCGTCCTTCTGCTCCGCGTGGCCCAGGCGCCCGTAGCCACCAAAGCCCCAGGAGAACACGCGCTTCTGGGAATCCAGCACCAGCTGGGACGGGGAAAACAGCCTCAGAGATCCCAAATTCCAAACCCCAAATCCCAGGAGAAGACACTCTTCTGGGAATCCAGCACCAGCTGGGATGGAGGGAGGGAGCAGGAGTTTAGAGATCCCAAATCCCAGGAAAAGACATTCCTGGGAATGCAGTTCCAGCTGGGATGGGGAGAGCAGGGGCTGAGAGCTGCCCTCTCCCATTCCTGTCCATTCTCCCTCTCCCATTCCCATTCCTGCTCTCTCATTCCCATTCCCCACTCTCCCATTCCTGCACCCATTCCCACTATCCTGCTCCCACATTCCCGATCCCATACTCCCACATTCCCATACTGTGTGGTTGGCCCCACAGGCCACGTCCCTGACCCAATTCCCATTATCCCAATCCCATTATCCAAATCCCATATTGCTGTACTGTGTGGTTGGTCCCACAGGCCACGTCCCTGACCCATTCCCATATTCCCATTATCGCAATCCCATATTCCACTGTCCCATACTGTGTGGTTGACCCTGCAGGACACATCCCTGACCCATTCCTGTTATCCCAATCCCATTCCTGATCCCATTATCCCACTCCCATATTCTCATTATGCTGTTATCCCAATCCCATTATCCCATATTCCCACATTCCTGTACTGTGTGGTTGGCCCCGCAGGGCACGTCCCTGACCCATTCCCATTATCCCAATCCCATTATCCCATATTCCCACATTCTTGTACCATGTGGTTGGAATGGTCCTGACCCATTCCCGTTATCCCAATCCCATTATCCCAATCCCATATTCTGCACCTTGTGGTTGGCCCCGCAGGCCATGTCCCTGACCCATTCCTGTTATCCTGATCCCATTATTCCAATCCTATATTCCTGTACCATGTGATTGGCCACACAGGCCATGTCCCTGACCCATTCCCGTTATCCCAATCCCACATTCCCGTACCGTGTGGTTGGCCCCACAGGCCACGTCCCTGACCTATTCCTATTATCCTGATCCCATTATCCCAATCCCATATTCCCAAATTCCCGTACCGTGTGGTTGGCCCCGCAGGCCACGTCCCTGACCACGACGTTGGGCACGGGCAGCACCTGCCCGTCCTTGGTGCGCTCCACGAAGAGCGCCACGCGCCGTGGCAGCAGCTCGCAGTCGTACTCGATGCGCTGCGCCCGCGCGATGAACTTCCCGTCGGAGTTGTGGCCTGCAACGGGAACGGGGCACAGCCAGCCTGAGCGTCCTGCAGGGTCATCCCGAGCTGCCCCGATCCCATGGGGTCATCCCGAGCTGCCCCAATCCCATGGGGTCATCCCGAACTGTCCCATCCTGTGGGGTCATCCTGAACCACCCTGATCCCATGGGGTCATCCCGAACTGCCCCAATCTTGTGGGGTCATCCCAAACCGCCCCGATCCTGCAGGGTCATCCCAAACCGCCCCGATCCTGCAGGGTCATCCCAAACTGCCCCGATCCCATGGGGTGATCCCGAACTGTCCCATCCTGTGGGGTCATCCTGAACCACCCTGATCCCATGGGATCATCCTGAACTGCCCTGATCCCATGGGATCATCCCAAAATGCCCCATCCTGCGGGGTCATCCTGAACCACCCCGATCCTGTGGGGTCATCCCGAACTGCCCTGATCCCACAGGGGGTCATTCCGACCCTGCCCCAATCCCATGGGGTCATCCCAAACTGCCCTGACCTCACACAGTGATCCTGAACTGCCCCATCCCACAGGGTCATCCTGAACCACCCCAATCCCGCAGGGTCATCCTGAACTGCCCCATCCTGCGGGGTCATCCCGAACCATCCTGATCCCATGGGGTGATCCTAAACTGCCCCAATCCCACAGGGTCATCCCGAACCTGTCCCAATCCCATGGGGTCATCCCAAACTGCCCTGACTCCACAGGGTCATCCTGAACTGCTCCATCCTGCAGGGTCATCCTGAACCACCCCGACCCCATGGGATCATCCCGAACTGCCCCGATCTTGTGGGGTCATCCCAAACCACCCCAATCTCATGGGATCATCCCAAACCGCCCCAATCCTGTGGGGTGATCCTGAACTGCCCCAACCCCATGGGATCATCCCAAACCGCCCCATCCTGCAGGGTCATCCTGAACCACCCCATCCCATGGGATCATCCCAAACTGCCCTGACCCCACAGGGTGATCCTGAACTGCCCCCATCCCACAGGGTCATCCTAAACCGCCCCATCTCATGGCATCATCTGGAACTGCCCCGATCTCATGGGATGATCCCAAACTGCCCCCACTCCATGGGTTGATACCAAACCAGCCAAAATCCCACAGGATGATCCCAAACAGCCTCAATCCCACAGGATGATCCCAAACAGCCCCAATCCCACAGGATGATCCCATGGGATGATCCCAAATCCCATGCCCAGCTGGTCATACTCCAGCCACCTGAAGGAATACAGGTTCCCATGGGATGATCCCATTCCCATGGGATGATCCCAAATCCCATTCCCATGGGGTGATCCCACAGATCTCAAATCCCCTACCCAGCTGGCCGTACTTGGGGCACCTGAAGGAATACAGGTTCCCATGGGGTGATCTCATGGGGTGATCCCATTCCCACGGGATGATCCCAAATCCCATTCCCACTGGGTGATCCCACTCCCACAGGATGATCCCAAATCCCGTGCCCATGGGGTGATCCCACGGATCCCAAATCCCATACCCAGCTGGCCGTACTCGGGACACCCGAAGGAATACAGGCTCCCATGGGGTGATCCCATTCCCATGGGGTGATCCCATGGATCCCAAATCCCCTACTCAGCTGGCCGTACTCGGGACACCCGAAGGAATACAGGTTCCCATGGGGTGATCCCAAATCCCACTCCCATGGGGTGATCCCAAATCCCGTACCCAGCTGGCCGTACTCGGGACACCCGAAGGAATACAGGTTCCCCTTGCAGTCCATGACCATGCTGAACTCGGCTCCGCAGCCCAGCTTGGAGATCGGCTGCCCATTGTACAGGATCTGTGAAAAACCAGGAATGGGGTCAGGAAATCCAGGAAAAAGGGGATCAGAAAAACCGGGAAAACGGGAAAAGGGGATCAGAAATGTGGGAGAAAGGGAAAAATGGGGATCAGAAACACAGGAAAAGCTGGAAAAATGGGGATCAGAAAAACCTGAAAAAGGGGAAAATGGGGATCAGAAACACAGGAAAAGCTGGAAAAATGGGATCAGAAAAACCTGGGAAAATGGGGATCTGAAATTTGGGAAAATCCAGAAAAATGGGATCAGAAAAACTGAGAAAAATGGGATGAGAAAAACAACAAAAAAAATGGGGATCAGAAACACAGGAAAAGCGGGAGAAATGGGATCAGAAAGGCCAGGAAAAAGGGAAAAATTGGGAATTTCCGTGGGAAATCCCTGATCGGCAGGAAAAACGGGATCAAGGACATGGGAAGAGCAGGTAAAAAGGGATCAGAAAAACACAGGAAAAACAGGAAAAACAGGATCAGAGAAATGTGGGAAAAGAGGGCAATTTCCATGGGAAATCCTTCATCTGTGGGAAAAGTAGGAAAAACTGTATCAGAAAACACAGGAAAAAGGGAAAAAAGGGGAATTTTCCATGGGAAATCCCTGACCTGCAGGAAAAGCTGGAAAAACAGGATCAAAAAATTTGGGAAACAGGGAAAAAACAAGGAACTTCCATCAGAAAATCCCTAAAATCCTCAAAAATTCCATTTCCAAATCCCAGTTTTTCCTCTCCCCACCGCAGCTGGGAACGGCTCCCAGCTGGGAGGGAATTGTGCACCCTGAGGGGTTTTTAGGGAATTTGTCACTAAAAGCCCCAAAATCCCTGGATTTCCCCCAAATCCGGGGTTTGGGGTCTGTACCTGGGTGGGGCTGGGCACGGCGTCTGTCTGGTTCCCCAGCCCCAGCTGGCCC
This sequence comes from Sphenopsis melanotis, assembly GCA_035221435.1. Lineage (NCBI taxonomy): Eukaryota > Metazoa > Chordata > Aves > Passeriformes > Thraupidae > Sphenopsis > Sphenopsis melanotis. The sequence goes on along the minus strand of JAWMRF010000076.1, from coordinate 1,730,624 downwards.
AGCTTGTTCTCCCCGAAGGCGAACACGGAGCCGCTCTCTGCGGGGAAAACGGGAATTTTGGGGGGAAAACCGGGATTTTGGGACCATTCTCCCAGAATTCGGGGGCAAAAGGGGCAGATTTGGGGGCAAAAGGGGTGGATTTTGAAGGAAAAGGGGTGGATTTGGGGGTGAAAGGGGAGGATTTTGGGGCAGTTTTCCCAGAACTTGGAGCAAAATGGGCAGATTTAGGGGCAGTTTTCCCGGATTTTTGGGAAAAAGGGGTGGATTTGGGACTGAAGGGGTAGATGTGGGACAAAAAGGGTGGATTTTGAGGGCGAAAGGGGTGGATTTGGGGCAGTATTCCTGGGATTTTGGGGATGAAAGGGGTGGATTTGAGGCAGCTTTCCCAGGATCAGGGCAGTTTCCTGGGACTGGGCAGTTTCCTGAGATGGGACCATTTCCCAGGATCCAGCCCCATTTTCCAGGATCCAGCTCTTGTTTCCCAGGATCCAGGGCCCCATGTCCCAGAATCCGGAGCCATTTCTTGAGATCTGGGGCCATTTCCCAGGATCCAGCCCCGTGTCCCGGGATCCAGCCCCACTTCCCGGGATCCAGGGCTATTTCCCGGGATCCAGCCCCGTTTCCCCAGGATCCTGAGCCATTTCCCAGGATCCAGCCCCGTTTCCCATGACCCAGGGCCATGTCCCGGGATCCAGGGCCGTTTCCCAGGATCCAGCCCCGTGTCTGTCGGTACCGGTCAGTGCCAGGGTGTGGTTCCGGCCGCAGGCGGCCGCCACGATGGCCTCGCTGCCCAGGGCCTCGATTGGCCGCGGCGCCTCCACGCGCTTCGTGTCCCCGTGGCCCAGCTGCCCCTTCTCGTTCCGCCCTGCGGGATCCCAAAATGCCCGGAGTCACAGGGGTTCCCTCTGATCCCGGAATCCCAGGGAGTTCCCTCTGATCCCGGAATCCCAGGGGGGTTCCCTCTGATCCTGCTATCCCAGGGGTTTCCGGTTAATCCTGTTATCCCAGGGGTTCCCATTGATGCCACTATCCCACGGGTTCCCAATGACCCCGCTCTCCCAGGGGGGTTCCCAGGATGGATCCTGTTCTCCCAGTTTGGTTCCCGGGATGGATCCTACTATCCCAGGGGTGTTCCCAGTAGATCCCATTATCCCAGCCCAGTTCCTGGGATGGATCCGTTCTCCCAGAGGGGTTTCCCAGGATGGATCCCGCTCTCCCAGAGGGGTTTCCCGGGATGACCCCATTATCCCAGGTGGGTTTCCCAGGATGGACCCTGCTCTCCCAGTTTGGTTCCCAGGTTGATCCTGCTGTCCCAAGGAAGTTCCCCAGCTGACCCCACTATCTTGGGGGGGTTCCTGGGATGGATCCCGCTCTCCCAGCCTGGTTCCCGGGATGGATCCCACTCTCCCAGGGGGGAATTCCCAGGCTGATCCCACTCTCCCAGGGGATTTCCTGGTATGGATCCCGCTATCCCAGTGAGGGTTCCCGGGATGGATCCCGCTATCCCAGCAAGGTTCCCCAGCTGACCCCATTATCCCACAGGGAGTTCCTGGGATGGATCCTGCTCTCCTGGGGGGGTTCCCAGGATGGATCCCACTCTCCCACGAGGAGTTCCCGGGATGGATCCCTCTCTCTCAGAGGATTTCCCTGGATGGATCCTGCTATCCCAGTTTGGTTACTGGGACGGTTCCTGCTTTTCCAGGGGGGGTTCCTGGGATAGATCCCACTATCCTGGGGAGGTTCCTGGGATGGATCCCGCTCTCCCAGTTTGGTTCCCAGGCTGATCCCACTATCCCAGGGGGGTTCCCGGGATGGATCCCATTATCCCAGCTTAGTTCCCGGGATGGATCCCACTCTCTCAGGGGGGTTCCCCAGCTGACCCCATTATCCCAGGGAGGGTTCCCGGGACGGATCCCGCTCTCCTGGGGGGTTCCCTGGATGGATCCCAATACCCCAGCTGGGTTCCCAGGATGGATCCCACCCTCCCAGGGGGGTTCTCTGGATGGATCCTGCTCTGCCAGGGGATTTCCCTGGATGGATCCTGCTATCCCAGTTTGGTTACTGGGATGGTTCCTGCTCTTCCAGGGGGGGTTCCTGGGATAGATCCCACTATCCTGGGGAGGTTCCTGGGCTGATCCTGCTTTCCTGGGGGGGTTCCCTGGCTGACCCCATTATCCCAGGGGGGTTCCTGGGATGGATCCCACTATCCCAGTTTAGTTCCCAGGCTGATCCCACTGTCCCAGGGGGCTTCCCGGGATGGATCCCATTATCCCAGCCCAGTTCTTGGGATGGATCCTGCTACCCCAGTGAGGGTTCCCCGGATGGACCCCGCTCTCCCAGGGAGGGTTCCCAGGATGGATCCCGCTATCCCAGTGAGGGTTCCCCGGATGTATCCTGCTCTCCTGGTGGGGGTTCCCAGGATGGATCCCATTATCCCAGCTGGGTTCCCAGGATGGATCCCACCCTCCCAGGGGGGTTCCCAGGATGGATCCCGCTATCCCAGGGGATTTCCCTGGATGGATCCCACTATCCCAGCCAGGTTCCCGGGCTGGCTCCTGCTCACCCCAGCTCCAGAGCTTGCCCTCGGCCGTGATCAGCAGGCTGTGGGCGGCGCAGGGCCCCGACACCACCGAGCGCACGCGCAGCCCCCCCAGGCTCCCGTAGCGGTGAGGCCCCCACAGGTTCTGGCCCAGGTTCCGGTACGCCGCTGGAAAACACCGGGAACGAGCGCGGGATCAGCACCCGGAAACACGGCCGGGAAAAGAATGAGCTGGGAAAAGCAGCTGGGAAAAGAATCTGGGGAAATAGTATGGGAAAATCCCAGAAAATAATACAGGAAAATCATCTGAGAAAATCTTGGAAAAATCATCCAAAAAATCATCTTGGAAAATCCAGGAATATAATCTGGAAAAATCTGGGGAAATCAGCCAGGAAAATCATCTGGGAATACTGGGAAAATAATCTGGAAAAATCCAGAAAAAATCAGGAAAATCATCTGAGAAAATCTGGGAAAATTCAGGAAGATCGTCTGGGAAAATCCAGGAAAATCATCCAGGAAAATAATACAGGAAAATCTGGGAAAATTATCCTGGAAAATTCAGGAAAATAATATGGGAAAATCATCCAGGAAAACCCGGGAAAATCACCCTGGAAAAGCCGGGAAAATGATCTGGGAAAATCCAGGACAATCATCCCGGAAAATAATCCTGGAAAATCTGGGAAAAGAATCCAGGAAAATCAACCAGGAAAGTAATCTGGGAATACTGGAAAAATCTAGGAAAATAATCCCAGAAAATCAACCAGGAAAATCATCTGGGAATACTGGGAAAATCCAGGAAAATAATTCTGGAATATCCTGGAAAATCTAGGAAAATCATCAGGGAAAATTCAAGAAAATCATCCCAGAAAATCATCTAGGAAAATCCAGGAAATTCTGGGAAAATAATCCAGGAAAATCTGGGAAAATAACTCCAGAAAATCTGGGAAAATCAACCAGGAAAATAATCTGGGAACATCGGGAAAATCTAGGAAAATAATCCAGGAAAATCCAGGAAAATCAACTAGGAAAATAATCTGGGAATACTGGGAAAATACAGGAAAATAATTCTGGAATATCTGGGAAAATCCAGGAAAATCATCCTGGAAAATCTGGGAATACTGGAAAATCATCCAGGAAAACAATCCATTAATTAATTTAAAGACTGATTTTTAATATTAATTAAATCTATCCCCTAAAAAGAAGGATATAATTAGTATAGATATAACTAAAAATGAAGCAGAGACTTAATTTGGCAGAGCTGGTGCCCCTCAAACCTGCCCCAATTAAGGGGTGAAACTGTGGCTCCTCCCCAGTAATTAATGAAAATAATTAATTAGAAATAGATAAAAATAATCAGGAAAAGGAATGGACTATAAAAGCATTCCAATTTAACCGAGTCTTCGTTTTTCTTTGCCACAGGTCTGGTGCACCCCAAATTATTGTATCAAACTGTGTCCCTCCCCAATTAACCAGCTTTAAAATTAATTAAATATTAATATTAATTATATATAAGCACATGAAAAGAAAGAGATCAATTGATGAACTATAAATGGATCCAAAATAAGCAAAATTTGGCTTTGCAGCAGAGCTGTGCCCCCTCAAACCTGCCCCAATTAAGGGGTGAAACTGAGGCTCCTCCCCCAGTTAATTGATTGATTAACTAATTAGAACTACATTTAAAAAATCAGGAAAATGAACGAACGATAAATGCATCAGAAATAAACAAAGCCCTAATTTGGCTCTGCTGGAGACCCAGTGCACCCCAAATTGAGAGATAAAGCTGTGACTCCCTCTCCAGTTAATTAATTAATTAATTAATTAAGTAGAAGCATATAAAATAAACAGGAAAAATTAATGAACTATAAATCCATTAAAACTGAGCCAAGCCCTGGTGTGGCTCTGCTGGAGACCCAGTGCACCCCAAATTCTGGCCCAAAGTACGAGATGCCACTCGAAGTCATTAATTACAAATTAACACCAATTAATCACACCGCCAATAATGAGGGCCCTGCTCTGTCCCAATACATAATTAATAGCAATAATCATGCCTTAATGAGGTCTTACTTTGCCCCAAAACATTCACTGATTACTAATTAGTACCAATTAATCACAGCCATTAGTGAACCACTACCCTGTTCCAAAATATTCATTGATTACTAATTAATATCAATTAATTAATTGATCAGCCATGAGTGAGCCCCATCCTGTCCTAAAACATTTATTAATCACCAATTAATACCAATTAATCACAGCCATTAGTGAGCCCCTACCCTGCCCCAAACCCTCCATTGATTACTAATTGATACCAATTAATTAATCATCTATTAAGGACCTCTACCCTGCCCCAAAATATTTATTAATTACTAATTAACCTCAAATCAAGACCAATTAATCCCAGCCATTAGTGAGCCTCTACTGACCCAAACCCTTCATTGATAATAAATTATAAATTAGTTAATTAATTAATTAATAATCAATACCAATTAATTAACCAGCTATTAAGGACCTCTACCTTGTCCCAAGACATTTATTAATTACTAATTAATGTCAAATCAATACCAATTAATCCCAGCCATTAATGTGGCCCTACCCTGCCCCAAACCGTTCATTGATTACTAATTAACCCAAAGTAATCAGCTATTAATGAGCCCCTGCCCTGCCCCCAACCATTCATTAATTACTAATTAACAGCCATTAATTAAGCAGCCCTACCCTACCCCACACCGCTCATTAATGACTAATTAACCAGTTAATTAGCCAGCCCTACCCTGCCCCACATGGTTCATTAATGACTAATTAAGCAGGTAATTAGCAGCCCTACCCTGCTGCTTGGGCACCTCCTTGCGGCCGATCAGGTCCCAGTTGGTGGCACCGAAGATCAGGAGCTGCCCCCGGCTCTTGGAGCCCTCGAGCTTCTGTGGGGACACGGGGACATCAGGGGACATGGGGGACATCAGGGGGACATCAGGGGACATGGGGACATCAGGAACGGGAGGACATGGAGGACTTTGGGGGTGAGGGGGACGCTGGGGACATGGGGAATACTGGGGACATTGTGGGGGATATTGGGGACATCAGGGATGTGGGGGACACAGGGGACATTGTGGGACATCAGGGATGTGGGGACCTGGGGACATCAGGGCTGTGGAGATCATCAGGGCTGTGGGGGACATGGGGACATCGTGCGACACTGGGGATGGGAGGGACACAGGACATCAGGGACGGGACACAGGACATCAGGGACACTGGGGATGGGAGGGACATGGGACATCGGGGACATCAGGAAGATGGGGAAGATGTGGGGAATGTGAGGGATCTTGGGGTCATCTGGGACAGGGACGAGGGGACAGAAGGAGCAGCGGGGATGGGGAGGACATGGGGGACACGGGGGATGTAGAGGACACAGGGGACATGGCATTGTGGGGTACACAGGGGACATTTGGGGTGCAGAGGGGATGTGGGGAACACTGGGGACAGAGCCGGCAGGGACATGGGGACAGCAGGGACATGGGGGCAATGATGGGGTGCTGGAAGGGCTGCAGTGGGGCAGGATGGGGGTCAGGGGGTGCAGTGGGGTGGGATGGGAGGGTCAAAGGGTGCAGTGGGGTTTGGGGTGTATTAGGAGCAGAGAGAGCCCAGCTGCAGGGCCAGGAGGGCAGCACAGCCCTCACTCCCAGCACACTGCACTGATCCGTGC
>JAWMRF010000076.1:1705344-1721899 GCA_035221435.1 Sphenopsis melanotis | reverse complement strand
TGGGGAACAGGGGATGGGGGGGACACGGGGAGAGGAGGGGCCAGGCAAGGGGGGTGGGAAGGGGGGCTAGAAAAGGGGGACTGGAAAAGGGATTTGGAAAGGGGGTCAGGAAGAGGGGGAGCTGGAAAATGCAAAGGGGAGCACACAGGGGGTCGCGGGGAGATTTGGGGGTGCACAGGAAGGTCCCGGGGTTTTTGGGGTGCCGGGGGGTTCCCAAAGGGGATCCGGGGCAGGAAAAGGGCCCAGAGACAAAGGGGATCGCGGAGCAAGGGGAGCACCGGGAGGAATTTGGGGTCCCCCCTCCTTTATCCCCACCCCAAACCGCCCGGAACCCCCCAAAACCCCAAAGCCCCGGTGCTCTCCGGGCGCTGCCGCTGGATTTTGGGGTGGGGGCGATTTTGTGGATTGGGGAGGGGGCAGGGCCCCCCCGGGGGTCTCCCCCGTGTCCATCCCGCCGCCCCCCCGCGCTCCCATTCCCAGATTTCCCTGGAACAATGGGATCTCTGTCTGCCCCCCTCGCACCACGTGGATCCGCCTTGGGTTTTTTTTGCTTTTTTTTTTTTTAAACCATTTTTCCGCCCCCCCGTCCCTCCCCAAATCCCTCTCCCCTTCCCCCCAAATCCCACTTTTTGAGCCCCCAATTCCAAACCTGATTTTAGGGCGAGAGGTGCAGCATAAAGAAAGCGGCGGCGCGGGGCCTTTGCACTATTTTTGGTGGCGGTTCCTGTTGCAGGAAAAGAAAAAAAAAAAAAAAAAAAAAAAAGGTAATTTTGGGTGGTGTTTTTTTTTTCCCTCGCTTTTTTCCCCTCCTCCTCGTTGTTGGTTTTTTTTTTTTTTTCCCTCTCCCCCCTTTTTTTTCCTCTTTTCTCTTTTTCCTCCTCAGATCCCACCCACCGAATATCCCCTGGAAGCGGGAGTGCGGGCGAGGAGCGGGACAATACAAAACAGAACCACATGGATGGGCAGGAAAAGGGGGAAAGGGAGAAGAGCCCGGATCCCGGGCGGCCGCGAGGGAGCGGCCCCGAGCCGAGCAGCTCCATCTTTAGGGCTGGAAGACTCCGGGCCAGCCCCGAATCCCGGGATCCTGCCCGCCCTCCGCAGCCCGCGGCGGCCCCGGTGGGTTTTTTTGGGGAAGATTTTGGGGGTTTAGGGGAGGGAAAGGCAGATTTCATGGGGGTTGGTTCCCCGAAAAATCATAAATGTAAGGATTCTGTGGGGTTTGTTCCCAAAAAAATAATAAATGCAGGGATTCCATAGGGTTTGTTCCCACAAAAATAATAAATGTAAGGATTCTGTGGGGTTTGTTCCCCAAAAAACAATGAATGCACGGATTCCATAAGGTTTGCTCCCCCCAAAAAATAAATGCACAGATTCCATGGGGGTTTGTTCCCCAAAAAATCATAAATGTAAGGACTCTGTGGGGTTTGTTCCCAAAAAATGATAAATAATAAATGTACGGATTCCATAGGGTTTGTTCCCAAAAAATAAGAAATGCACAGATTCCATGGGGTTTGTTGCCCCAAAAAATCATAAATGTAAGGATTCTGTGGGGTTTGTTCCCCAAAAATTAATAAATAATAAATGCACGGATTCCATGGGGTTTGTTCCCAAAAAATAATAAATGTAAGGATTCCGTGGGGTTTCTATCCCAAAAATCATAAATAATAAATGTATGGGTTCCAAAAGGTTTGTTTCCCCAAAAAATCATAAATGCACGGATTTCATGGGGGCTTGTTCCCAAAAAATCATAAATAATAAGTGCACGGATCGCATGGGATTTGTTCCCCAAAAATTAATAAATGCACAGATTTCATGGGGGTTTGTTCCCCAAAAAATCATAAATGTAAGGATGCCGTGGGGTTTCTACATCAAAATATCATAAATAATAAATGCACGGATTCCATAAGGTTTGTTCCCCCAAAAAATAATGAATGTACGGATTCCATAGGGTTTCTACCCCAAAAAAATCATAAATAATAAATGCAGGGATTCCATGGGGTTTGTTCCCCAAAAATCACAAATGTAAGGATTCCAAAGGGTTTGTTCCCAAAAAATGATAAATGCAGGGGTTCCATAGGGTTTGTTCCCCAAAATATCATAAATGCACTGATTCCATGAGGTTTGTTCCCAAAAATAATAAATGAGAGGATTCCATGGGGTGTGTTCCCAGAAAATAATAAATGCCCAGATTCCATGGGGTTTCTACCCCAAAAAATAATAAATGCACAGATTCCATGGGGTTTGTTCCCCAAAAAATAATAAATGCACAGATTTCATGGGGGTTTGTTCCCCCAAAAAATCTACCCCAAAAAATCTACCCCAAAAAATCATTAATGATAAATGCAGGGATTCCATGGGGTTTGTTCCCCCCAAAAATCAAAAATGTATGAATTCCATAGGGTTTGTTCCCAAAAAATAATAAATGCACAGATTCCATGGGGTTTCCACCCCAAAAAATCATAAATAATAAATGCAGGGATACCATGGGTTTGTTCCCCAAAAGTTAATAAATAATAAATGCACTGATTCCATGAGGTTTGTTCCCAAAAAATAATAAATGCAAGGATTCCATGGGGTGTGTTCCCAGAAAATAACAAATGTACAGATTCCAAAGGGTTTGTTCCCAAAAAAATAATAAATGCACAGATTTCATAGAGTTTCTATCCCAAAAAATCATAAATAATATTTGAATGGATTCCATGGGGTTTGTTCCCAAAAAATCATAAATGCACAGATTTCATGGGGATTTGTTACCAAAAATAATAAATGTATGGATTCCATAGGATTTTCTCCAAAAAAATAAATGTGTATTTAGCCAAGGATTTTTTCCTCCCCAGAATTAAATCCACTCATTCCGATGGATTCCCCCCTCAAAAAAAGAAAAAAAATTCACTTATTCCAATGGATTTTCCCCCTAAATTAAATTCACTTTACAAATGGATTTTACCTCAAAAAATAAATGCACATATTTCAAAGGGATTCCCCCCAAAAATTAAATTCACTTATTCCAAGGACTTTTTTTCCCCAAAAAATAATTCATATTTAACCAAGGATTTTTCCCCCCCCAACAAAAGCACATCTTGCAAATATTCCCCAAGAAATCCATTTATTGCCTTTATTCCAAAGTTTTTTCCCACTCCAAAAAGAAATGTTCATGTTAAAAAGTGGATTTTTCCAGAAAATAAATAGAAATATTCTCTCCATTCCAGGTGGTTTTTGGTTTTTTTTTTTTGCTCCCTCCCCTTATTCCATTTCTTTCTATAACCAGGAAAAAATGTCCTTGATAGCAAGGATGGGAATTTGTGGTGCCTTGGGAATGTGGGATAAATTTGGAATATTCTGATGGAATAAATATGGCATATTTCTCTGGGGTAAATTTGGAATATTTTGATGGAAAAAATTGGGATATTTGGGATAAATTTGGGATATTTCACTGAGATAAAATTGGAATATTTTGATGGAATAAATTTGGGATATTTGAAATAAATTTGGGATATTTCACTGGGGTAAATTTGGAATATTTTGCTGGGGTAAATTTGGGATAATTGGGACTAAATTTGGAAAATTTGGGATATTTCACTGGGATAAATTTGGGATATTTCACTGAGATAAATTTGGAATATTTTGCTGGAATAAATTTAGAATATTTGAAATAAATTTGGGATATTTCGCTGGGGTAAATTTGGAATATTTCACTGGGATAAATGTGGGATTAAATCTGGGATAAATGTGGGATTAAATTTGGGATAATTTGGATTAAATTTGGTAAATTTGGGATCTTTCACTGGGATAAATTTGGGATAATTGGGATTAAATTTGGGACATTTGGGATAAAGTCGGGATGTTTCACTGGGATAAATTGGGGATTAAATTTGGAACATTTTGGGATAAATCTGGGATATTTCACTGGGATAAATTTGGGATATTCCTCAGTTTATTGCAGTTTTGGGATGGGCCCCGAGCCCGTGGAGTTCCGATGGAAAAGCCCCAAAATCCCCCAAAAAGCCTCGGAAGGGAGGGAGAAGGGTTCAGCCCCCCCAGGTGAATTCCTTACTCACGGAATTATCCCGGGAGCGCTCCGAGGGCAGCGGGGCCAGCTCAGGGATTTTCCAGCCTTTCCATGGGAACGGGATCCCTAAAAAGGGGATTTTCCCCCAAAAGGCCCGGCCGGGATTTATAGGGAGCCGGGAATGTCGGGGCAGGCTGGGACAGGGCGGCTGGAACCGGTTTGACCGGGAGACGGAAAAACTGGAATTGCTGCGGCCCCGGGGGAGCGGGAACGGGAACGGCTGACCCGGGATAACCCCGGAGATCCCGGGGTGGGATTTGGGGTATCCATGGGATTGGGATCTCTGGGATTCAGGGATTTGGGATATCCATGGGATTGGGGTCTCTGGGATTCTGGGATTTGGGGTATCCATGGGATTGGGGTCTCTGGGATTCAGGGATTTGGGATATCCATGACACTGGGATCTTAGGAAAAGGGATCTGGAATATCCATGGGATTGGGATCTCTGCGATTCAGGGATTTGGGATATCCATGGGATTGGGATCTCTGGGATTCCGGGATTTGGGATATCCATGGGATTGGGATCTCTGGGAAACAGGACTTGTATCCCTGTATGGGATATCCATGGGGATTGGGATTTTTGGGAAAGGGGATTTGTACGGTCACACCTGGGATAACCTGAGATCCACTTCCCAGGGATCCCTGGATGGGATAGTCAGGGGATCCATGGGATTGGGATCTCTGGGATTCAGGGATCTGGGATATCCATGGGATTGGGATCTCTGGGAAAGGAGGATTTGGGATATTCATGGGATTGGGATCTCTGGGACTCAGGGATTTGCATCCCCAGGGATGGGAATCTTTGGGAAAGGGGGATTTTTTTTCTGTGCAGAAATCTTGGGAAGAGGGAAACCTTGGGAGAAGCCTGGGAATGGGGGCTGGGATCAGGAGCAGGATCTGTGGGATTCAGGGATGGGATCTGTGGGATGGGCATTGGATGGGACCCATGGGATTGGGAGCAGGATCTGTGGGATTCAGGGTGGGATCTGTGGGATTCAGGGATGGGATCTGTGGGATTTGGGATGGGATCTGTGGGATTCAGGGGTGGGATCTGTGGGATTTGGGATGGGATCTGTGGGATCTGTGGGATTCAGGAATGGGATCTGTGGGATTCGGGGTGGGATCTGTGGGATCTGTGGGATTCAGGAATGGGATCTGTGGGATTCGGGATGGGATCTGTGGGATCTGTGGCATTCAGGGCTGGGATCCATTCCAGGCCCTTCCCAGGCTCCTTTCCCAGCCAGGCCGCAGCCCCAGAGGTTTTCCAAGAACTGTGGAGGCTCCAGGTGACACAAACGGGATTTTCCTGGGATTTAGTTTGGGATGGGACGGATCCAAGGCCTGGCTGGGAATTGGCTGGGAATTGGCCAGGAGTTTGTAGGGTTTTGCTGGGAATTTGCTGGGAATTTCTTTGGAAGGAGCAAGGCCTGAGCTGGAATTTGGGATCCACTCAACTGCTGAGAAATTTGGGGGATTTGGGGCTGGAAAAGTGGGATCAGGGATCAGGGATTGGGAATCAGGGATCACAGATCAGGCCTGGCCCTGCCCCTCTCCTGCCTCTCGTGGATCCCAGGGATCCATCCCAGATTCCCTCCAGGCCGGGAATTCCTGGGGAGCAGATCCTGGGCACTCCATGGGAGCCATTCCAAAAAAAACCCTTGGGAAAGGGGCCTGGGGATTTCCAGGGAATGATGGAGGAAAGGGGGGCTCCAGGGCCAAATTCCAGGTGTTCAGTGTCCCAAAATCCTCTGGAAAAGTTGGGATATTCCTTGGGAAAGGCGGGAATGATACAATTAAAGCCCCACAATTCCATGGATTTCTGTCCAAATCCTGGTGTTCAATTCAAAACCACTCCCAAAATCCTCTGGAAAAGTTGGGATATTCCTTGGGAAAAGGTAGGACGGATGCAATTAAAGCCCCACAATTCCATGGATTTCTGCCCAAATCCCAGTGTTTAGTTAATAAACATTCCCAAAATCCTTTGGAAAAGTTGGGATATTCCTTGGTAAAGTTGCTCCAAAACTTTCCAGGGAATGATGGCAGGAAAGGAGCGGCTCCAGCCCCACAATTCCATGGATTTCTGTCCAAATCCCGGTGTTCAATTCAAAACCACTCCCAAAATCCTTTGGAAAAGTTGGGATGTTCCTTGGGAAGGGTGGGAATTATGCCAGAATTCCATGGATTTCTGTGAAAATCCTGGTTTTAATTTAAAAAACATTTCCAAAACCCTTTGAAAAAGTTGGGATATTCCTTAGGTAAGGTGGGAATGATGCTGTTAAAACCCCACAATTCCATGGATTTCTGTCCAAATCCTGGTGTTTAAATCGAGAATAATCCCAAATCCTCTGGAAAAGTTGGGATATGCCCTGGGAAAGGTGGGAATGATGCCGTTAAATTCCATGGATTTACCACACCGCAATTCCATGGATTTCTGTGAAAATCCTGGTGTCTAACTCGTGAATAATCCCAAAATCCCTGGAAAAACTGGGATATTCATGGGAAAGATGGGAATGATGCCATTAAAGCCCCAGAATTCCATGGATTTCTGTCCAAATCCTGGTGTTCAAGTCAAAACCATTCCCAAAATCCTTTGGAAAAGTTGGGATGTTCCTTGGGAAGGGTGTGAAAGATGCCATAATTCCATGGATTTCTGTTAAAATCCTGGTTTTAATTTAAAAAAAAACATTTCCAAAACCCTTTGGAAAAGTTGGGATATTCCTTAGGAAAGGTGGGAATGATGCTGTTAAATCCCATGGATTTACCACTCCACAATTCCATGGATTTCTGCCCAAATCCCGATGTTCAGTTAATAAACACTCCTGAAACCCTCTGGAAAAGTTGGGATATTCCTGGGAAAGGGATCCAGCAGGGGGCAGCCTCCCGTGCCGGGAATCCCGGGAAAATCCTGGAATTTCTGGGAATGGAGACCATTCCGTGCCTCATTAACACAGGTAATTAATAGTCATGATTAGTGTTAATAAATGTGCAATGGAAAGATCTGGATGGATTGGAAGGATTAATTAAAACATGTATTTAAATGAGGATATTTGAATATTGAGATATTTAAATATATATGAATATAGAAATAAAAATTTTAAAATAAATGTAAAGCTATAAACATAAATTTTAATAGAAATAGAAATGTGAATATGAACTTAAACGGGAATAGAAATAGAAACACAACTATAAATATAAAGGTAAGTATAAGTAAAAACAAAAGACAAGAGTGAATATAAATAAGAAAGTATAAATAGAAATATAAACCAGAAATATAACAAAAACATAGAAATACAAATATAAATATGAACACAAACAACAAGTATAATCTTTAAGATAAAGGTAAAGTTGTAAATATAAATTTTAAAATAAATATTAATATGAATGTGGATATGAATATAAGTTTAAATTAAAAATAAAAATACAAAGATAAATTTGAATATAAACACAAATACAAATGTAAATATAACTGTAAGTGTAAATAGGAACATAATATATAAATATAAATAATAATCTTATATATGTAAGTATAAACATCAAATACAAAGATGAATTTGAATATAAGCACGAATACAAGTACAAATGTAAATATAACAGTAAGTATAAATAGGAATATAAAATATAAATACAGAACACGAACTATAAAACATAAATATAAACATCGACATAAACGTATAGATGTAAATATAAATATCAAAAAATACAAAGTAAAATTTGAATTTAAACACGAACACAAACACAAATATAAATATAAGCATCAGCAAAATACAAATATAAATTATAGATATAACAGTTAGTATAACTAGGAATAGAAAATATAAATTATAAATATTAATAATAAACATATATATACATGTAAATATAAACATTTTTAAAAGGAAGTACGTATATAAATATAAACATAATGTAAATATTGATATAAGTATAACGCTAAGTACATATAGGAACATAAAAATATAAATTATAAATACAAATATAAAATAATAAATATACAAAAATAAATATATAAAAATATAAATATGAATTTATACATGTAAGTATAAAGACAAAAATCAGAACACAAAGCTAAGTTTCGATAGAAATTCAGCACCAATGCAGAAATGAGCCGGTGCGGGCCGGGCCCGGGAGCGCAAACCGGGCAGGGAGCGGGGCCGGGCCGGGCCGGGCCGGGCCGGGGGTGAATCCCGGGGCAGCCGGGGCGGAGCTCGGGGCCCGCCCGGTCCCGCCCGGATGTTTCCCATTCCCGGCTCCGCCCGGATCCCGCCCAGACCGGTCCGGGCGGTCCCCGCCCCTCATTTTGCATATATTTGCATACATCTGCATGGGTCGGCTCCCAGGAGGAGCGGGAGGGCTGGGCAGGGATGGGAACCCAAAATCCCGGGAGTTCCACATCCCAGCGTGCCAGGGGATCTCAGCCCTGGGACCCCATTCCCAACATCCCAGGAAATTCCACATCCCAACATCCCGGGAATTCCACATTCCCAAAATCCTGGGGAACTCCAGGATCCCAACCCTGGGACCCTGTTCCCAACATCCCCAGGAATTCCACATTCCTGACATCCCGGGGAATTGTGGGATCCCAGCCCTGGGACCCTGTTCCCAGCATCCCCGGGAATTCCACATTCCCAGCATACCTGGGAACTCCACATTCCCAAAATCCTGGGCAATTCCCCATTCCCAAAATCCCAGAAATTCCACATTCCTGACATCCCAGGGAACTGCGGGATCCCAGCCCTGGGACCCTGTTCCCAACACCCCTGGGAGGTCCACATTCCCAACATCCTGGGAGTTCCACATTCCAGCATCCCAGGGAATTCCAGGATCCCAGCCCTGGGACCCTGTTCCCAGTGTCCGAGGGAATTTCATATCTTGGGGAATTCTGGGATCCACCGGTGGCATCCGGCCCCTGGGGCCCAGTTCCCAATGGGATCCCATTCCCAGCATTCCCTGGATCCAGGATCCATGGGTGGGATCCACCCTGGGTTCTGCATTCCCAGTTTTCCCTGGATCCAGGATCCATGGGCCAGATCCGACCCCTGTGGCCTGACCCCATTCCAAGCTCTCCATCCTCAATTTTTCCAGGCTGATCCAACCCACCTTGCTGAACTTTTTGGGAATTTTTTCCCAAGCCAGGAGCCATCAAACCCCCCTGACTTGTCTGGAAAACCCCTGGAAAAGTCACTCCTGGGGCTTTTTGGGATCATTTCATGGTTCTGCCCCACCCTGGCCATGAAGCTGCTCTCGGGGGGGGATCCTATATCCAGAAATCCCAGGCGGGGTAATTCCCAGTGAAGGCCCCATCCCGAAATCCCAGCTGGACAATTCCCGGTGAATTCCCACGACCAGAAATCCCAGCTGGACAATATCCGATCACAAATTCTGGCTGGATAATTCCTGGTGAATTCCCCATCCCAAAATCCCAGCTGGACAGTTCCCATGAATTCCCCATCCAGAAATCCCAGTTTGGATAATTCCCGGTGGATTCCCCATCCTAAAATCCCAGCTTAGATCACTTCCCGGTGAATTCCCCATCAGAAATCCCAACTTGGACAATTCCCAGTGAATTCCCCATCCCAAAATCCCGGGCTAGATAATTCCCCATGCAGAAATCCTGGCTGGACAATTCCCAGTGAATTCCCCATCAAAAATCCCATCTTGGATCAATTCCCAGTGGGCTCCCCATCCTGAAATCCCATCTGGACAATTCCTGATCAGAAATCCCAGCTGGAAATTCTCGGTGGATTCCCCATCCCAAAATTCCAGCTTGGATAATTCCCATGAATTCCCCATCCCAAAATCCCAGCTGGACAGCTCCCGGTGATTTCCCCATCAGAAATCCCAGTTTGGGTTATTCCCGGGGAATTCCCCATCAGAAATCCCAGCTTGGATAATTCCCGTGAATTCCCCATCCCAAAATCCCAGCTTGGATCAATTCCTGGTGAATTCCCCAACAGAAATCCCAGCTTGGATTATTCCTGATGGATTCCCCATCCCGAAATCCCAGCTTGGATAATTCCCATGAATTCCCCATCCCAAATCCCAGCTCAGATCTCTTCCTGATAAATTCCCCATCCCAAATCCCAGCTCAGATCACTTCCTGGTGAATTCCCCATCCCAAAATCCCAGCTCGGATCACTTCCCGGTGGATTCCCCATCAGAAACCCCAGTTTGGATAATTCCCAGTGAATTCCCCATCAGAAATCCCAGCTAGGATAATTCCCGGTGGATTCCCCATCCCAAAATCCCAGCTCGGATCACTTCCCGGTGGATTCCCCATCCCAAAATCCCAGCTCAGAACCCTTCCTGGTGGATTCCCATCCCAAAATCCCATCTCGGATCCCTTCCCCGGCTCCCTGCACGCCCGGCCGATCCCCTGGAATGATCCTCTGGAATTTCAGGCTCGGCTGGAGCCCGGCCCCGCTCCCGCCCGGCCCCGCCCGAGCCCGGCCCGGCCGCGGCCGCTCCGCGGGGAAATTCCCGGCGCGCTCCCGCTTCTCCCAGCCCAGGTGAGCTTTTTTGGGATGGGGGAGGCTGGAAAACCGGGAACGGGTCCGGAATGCGCGCTCGGGGGGGCTCTGGAGGGGTGGATTTGGGGTGTGTGCATCCCCGATCCCAAAAAACCACCAGGAAATGGTTGGATCCAAAAAAACACCTGTGGGAAAGGGCTGGATCCCCAAAATAAAACCATCAGGAAAGGGTTGGATCTGCCCCAAAAAGCTGCAGGAAAGGGTTGGATCCCAAAAAAACGCTAGGAAGGGGTTGGATCCCAAGAAAACGCCTGTGGGAAAGTGTTGGATCCTAAAAAAAACCTGTGGGAAAGGGTTGGATCCCAAAAACACACCTGTGGGAAAGGGTTGGATCCTAAGAAAATACTGCAGGAAAGGGCTGAATCCCAAAAAAAAAAAAAAGCTGCAGGAAAGTGTTGAGTCCCAAAAAACCGCCGGGAAAGGGTTGGATCCCAAAAAAAACCCCAAAAATGCACCGGGCAAGGGTTGGATCCCAAGGCTGACCCCCTTGGGATGGAGGATCCGAGGTCTGGAACTTTGGGATTTTTCCAAGGGGTTGGAGCTGTCCCAAAATCGGGGCTCATCCCAAACCCCAGCTGTGCTCTGCTCCCCCTGGCCTCTCCAGAGGGGGATTTTTGGGATCAGCATTCCCAAATCCCAGGAGGCATCCCCGGGTCTGGGCTGGGACAGGAGGGCTGGAAATAAAGTCTGGAATAACCTGGGAAAATCACTGTAATTCCCAAAAAACCTCCTGGAAAATCAGCGTAAATCTGGATAAAAATCACTGGAAATTCCAGGAAAAACCTCCAGAAAAATCACTTTAATTCCCAAAAAACTCCTGGAAAATGACTGTAAATCCGGGGAAAAATAACTGTAAATGCCAGGATAAAACCCCAGAAAAATCACTTTAATTCCCAGAAAAATCACTTTAATCCCAGAAAAAACCTCCAGAAAAATCACTTTAATTTCTGAGGAAAAAAACAAACCCAAACTCCCCCCCAAGCAAACAAACAATAAACTAGGAAAATTCACTTTATTTTCAGGAAAAAACCTCCAGAAAAATTACTTTAAATCCCTGGGAAAAGCTCCAGGAAAAACACTCTAATTCCCAGAAAAAGAATGAAAAAAATCGCTTTAATTCCAGGAAAAAAACTCCAGAAAAATCACTTTAATTCTCAGAAGAAAAAAATAGGAAAAATCAGGAAAAATCACTTTAATTCCCAAAAACCCCAGGAAAATTTCCTTTAATTCACAAAGCCCCACGCACGCTTTTGCCGCTTCCCAAAAATAATCCGGGAAAGGTTTTCCCTCCTAATAACCAGAAAAGCGGGAAAAGCAGGAAAAG
Organism: Sphenopsis melanotis; assembly: GCA_035221435.1. Classification (NCBI taxonomy): domain Eukaryota; kingdom Metazoa; phylum Chordata; class Aves; order Passeriformes; family Thraupidae; genus Sphenopsis; species Sphenopsis melanotis. Next base: position 1,709,982 of record JAWMRF010000076.1, on the reverse strand, counting down.
AAGGAAAAGAGGGAGGAGGAAAAGCAGGAAAAGGAGGAAGAGGAAAAGGAGGAAAAAGAGGAAAAGCATGAAAGGGAAGAGAAAGAAATAGAGGAGCAGGAAAAGCAGGAAAAGGAGAAAAGGGAGGAAAAGGAGGAGAAGGAAAAGCAGAAGAAGCAGGAAAAGGAGGAGCAGGAAAAGCGGGAGGAGGAAAAGCAGGAAAAGGAAGAGGAGGAGGAAAAGGAGGAAAAAGAGGAGCAGGAAAAGCAGGAGAAGCGGGAGGAGGAAAAGCAGGAAAAGCGGGAAGAGCAGGAAGAGGAAAGGCAGGAAAGGAGGAGGAGGAGGAGGAGGAAGGGGAGGAGGGAAGGCGATGATTCCCAAATCCCGGCATCCCTCGCTCCGCTGGAAGCGGCTCCGGGCCGGGCCCGGCGCTCCCGCCGGGATTTGGGAATCGCGGGCGCAGCCCCGGGAGCCGGGAGAGCCCCGGGAGGATCCCGGGATCCCGCGGGCAGCGGATCCCGCCGGGATCGGCCGTTCCCGGCCCGCGGCCCATGCGGACACCGAGCGGCGGCCGCGGCCTGCCCAGGTCAGCGCATTCCCGGCTCCCCGGAATCCCGGGATCCGGCCGGGATCCGCCCCCGGAGCCCCGAACTTCCAGGGCTTTTCCCGGCTGCCCTCTGCCCCAGCCATCCCCGCTTTTCCTGCCGCCCCTGCTTCCCAAAAATCCAGCCCCGGATCCCTGGATCCAGCCGCAGATCCCTGGATCCAGCCCCAGGTCCCTGGACCCAGCCCCAGATCCCTGGATCCAATCCTAAATGCCTGGATCCATCCCCAGATCCCTGGACCCAGCCCCAAATCCCTGGATCCAGCCCTAAATCCTTGGATCCATCCCCAAATCCTTGGATCTGTCCCCAAATCCCTGGATTCAGCCCCAAATCGCAGGATCCAGCCCCAACTCCCCATTTCCATCCCCAAATTCCTGCATCCAGAGGTTTTCCTGGTGGGCAGAGCTGTCACAGCCATTCCCGATTTTCCTGAAGCCCCTGCTTCCCAAAAATCCACCCCAAATCCCTGGATCCACCCAGAAATCCCCATTCCCACCCCAAATCTGTGGATCCACCCCCAGTTCCATGGATCCACCCAGAAATCCCCGTTCCCATCCCAAATCCATGGATTCACCCAGAAATCCCCATTCCCACCCCAAATCTCTGGATCCTCCTGGAAATCTCTGGATCCATCCCCAAATCCATGGATCCACTTGGAAATCCCCGTTCCCACCCCAAAGCCATGGATCCACCCCCAAATCCATGGATTCACCCAGAAATTCCCGTTCCCACCCAGAAATCCCTGGATCCACCCAGAAATCCCCATTCCCACCCCCAAATTCTGATATCCAGAGGTTTTCATGTTGGGATGAGCCCCAGCTGTTCCTGCTGTTATTCCCGCTCGAAAATTCCCAGTTTTCCCCTTAGGATTGGATTTAAAACTCCCAAAAAGCCGGGAATGGGAAGGGGAATTCCCGTCGGTAACAAAAGTAAAGGGAATTTTGGGACAAATAAAGGGGATTTTGGGACAAATGAAAGGAATTTTTTTTTTTTTGGTAAATAGAAGGAATTTTGGGGCCTAATGAAAGGGAGTTTTGGGGAAAATTAAGGGAATTTTGGGGAAAAAATAAAGGGAATTTTTTGGGGCCAAATGTAGGGGGATTTGGGGAAGATAAAGGGGATTTTGGGGAAGATTATTATTTATTTATTCCCAGTTATTCATTCCCAGTTATTTATTCCTGGGATCAGCAGCAGGGCAGGGCCAATTCCTGGCAAATCCCACTGGGATGGATCCCGAATTTCCTGCTGGGATGGGTCCTGGATTTCCTGCTGGAAGGGATCCCAGATTTTCCACAGGGTTGGATCCTGGATTTCCCACTGGGATGGATCCCAGATTCCCCTCTGGAATGGATCCTGGATTTCCCCCCACTGTTCCCAATCCCTGATCCAATCCCAGTGGGATGGATCCGAACCCGTGGGATGATCCTGGGATGGATCCAGATCCCTGGGATGATCCCAGGATGGATCTGGATCCCTGGGATGATCCCTGGGATGATCCTGGGATGGATGTGGATCCTTGGGATGGTCCCAGGATGGATCTGGATCCCTGGGATGGTCCCTGGATGATCCCGGGGCGGATCCATGAGCAGCTCCCCCAGGCAGCAGCTCCGGTGCCAGGGATAAAAATATCCCGGGATAAAAATACCCCGGGATGGGAGAGGCCAGGCTGGGCCGGGGTTTGGATCCCGCTGCTCCCAGGGCTGGGGCCTCCTTGGGAATCTCCATTCCCAGGGATCTTCCCATCCCAACATCCTTGGGTTCTCCTGCGTCCCCTTTTTCCTGCCCCACTTCATTTCCATGGATCCCGCTTCCCATTTTCCTCTCCCGCTTCCCATTTTCCTCTCCTAATTTGTATCCATGGATCCCTTGCAGCTCCCAAAACTCCACATTCCCAGGGATGATTCCCCATCCCCACATCCCTGGATTATCCTGAATCCCGATTTTCCTCTCCCAGTGTATTTCCATGGACTCCTGCTTCCCGATTTTCCTCTCCGGCTTCGTCTCCATGGATCCCCAGCAGCTCCTGGGAATCCCCATTCCCTATTCCCATCCCCCACCCCTGGATTTTCCCGCTTCCCACTCTTCCTCTCCCCGTGCATTCCCACAGATCCCGTTTTCCCTCATCCCATGGGATCCATTTCTCTCCTGAGATGTTCCCCCCCATGACTGTGTGGAACATTCTGGGAAAAATCCCTTTTTCCCTTGGATCCATCCCAATCCCAGGATTATTTTGGAGGCCTGGGATAAATCTGGGCTGGGCTGAGCTCAGCGCTCCAAACGGGAGTGACCTTTTCCCTGGATAAATTTGGGATGGGCCGCGATTCCCGCGGGGAGAGGGACCCGGGGCGGGAAGGGGCCGGATCCCGATCCTGATCCCAATCCCGGGGTTGTTTTTCCAGAGGATTCCCAACTTTGAGGCTTTTTCTGGAGGTGCAGAAACTGGGAATTCTCGGTGTCCCGGGAACCTCCAGCTCCGGAACTTCCCTGGGATTTTGGGGATTCTTCCCCTGTTTTTTCTTGATTCTTCTCCTGGGATTTTGGAAATTCTTGTCCTGGTTTTTGGGGATTCAGGGATTCATCTCCCATTTTTTTTTGGCTGGATCTCTTTTTTTTTTTTTTTTTTTTTTTTTTTTTTTTGTGGATTCATCTCCTGGTTTTTGGGGATTGTTCTCCTCGGTTTTTGTGGATTCATCTGATTTTTTTGGGAGATTTTCCCTCCCAGTTTTTGGGGATTGTTCTCCTGTTTTTTGGGATTTTTCTCCCAGTTTTTGGGGATTCTTCTCCTGTTTTCTGGGGGATTCTTCTCCCATTTTTTTGGGGATTCTTCTCCCGTTTTTTTGGGGATTGATCTCCTGGGTTTTTGTGGATTCATCTGTTTTTTTTGGGGGATTTTCCCTCACAGTTTTTGGGGATTCTTCTCCTGTTTTTTGGGATTTTTCTCCCAGTTTTTGAGGATTCTTCTCCCAGTTTTTGTGGATTGATCTCCTGGTTTCCGGTGGATTCTTCTCCTGGATTTCTGGCTCGCTTGGCGTCGCATCCACAGGGAAAATTCCCAGGTGGGGTCACCCAGGAGAGGTTCCCCCTCCAGGAAAAGAATGCCAGGAGGGAAAATCCCAACTTTTCCCGGGATCATCCCTTGGGAGCATCCCAAGGCTCCGACCTTGCCGCCCTTCCCGGTGCCCTCCAGGCGCTCTCGGCTTTCCGGGCGGATGCTCCATCGATCCCTGATCGATCCCGGCCGGATCCTGGCACTTCCCGCCCTTCCCTGGGAGCAGGATCCACAATTCCCGGGATAAATTCTCCCTGAGCCGTTCCCAGTTCCCTGTCAGAGCTGGAGCCCGAGTTGGATCCATCCTGCTGGAGCCTCCTGGTCCTTTCCAGGGCTGGGACTGGGGCTGATCCCCCTTTTCCAATCCTTTTTCCCCCTTTCCCAACCCTTTCCCAACCCTTTTCCAATCCTTTTTCCCCCTTTCCAAATCCTTTTCCAACTCCTTTTCCCCTTTTTCCAACCCTTTCCCTCTTTTCCAACCCTTCTCCCCTTACCCAACCCTTTTCCCCCTTTCCCAACCCTTTTCCAAGGGTTTTCCAACCCTTTTTCCCCCTTTCCCAACCCTTTTTCCCCTTTCCCAACCCTTTTTCCGAGCCCTTTTCCAGCTCTTTTTTCCAACCCATTTTCCCAACCCTTTCCCAACCCTTTTCCCCCTTTCCCAACCCTTTTTCTCAACCCTTTTCCCCAACCCGTTTTTCCAACCCTTTTCCCCCATTGCAAACCCTTTTCCCCGCTTTCCCAACCCTTTCCCCCCCTTTTCCAACCTTTTTTCCCCCTTTCCCAACCCTTTCCCCCTTTCCCAACCCTTCTCCCCTTATCCAACCCTTCTCCCCCTTTCCCAACCCTTCTCCCCCTTTCTCAACCCTTTTTTCCCAACCCTTTTCCCCAACCCGTTTTTCCAACCCTTTTCCAGCCCTTTCCCCCACCCATTCCCGACCCTTTCCCCCCCATTCCCAACCCTTTCCCATTCCCATTCCCATCCCGACTCCCATTCCCATTCCCAGT
>JAWMRF010000076.1:1681898-1701153 GCA_035221435.1 Sphenopsis melanotis | reverse complement strand
CCGAGGTAGGGAAAGGCTGGGATTAAACCCCTGGGATTAAACCCTGGGATAACCCCCAGGATAACCCTGGGATAACCCCCAGGATAACCCTGGGATAACCCCTGGGATAACCCCTGGTGGGATTGGGAAGGTTTCTGCACCCCGTTGGGGTCCTGGGCTGCTGATCCTGATCCCAATCCCGATCCTGGTGTTCCCAGGGGAGCGTTTCTCCTTCCCGGAGGTGGAGGACGAGGTCATCTACGATGACGTTCCCTGCGAGGGCCTGGATGTGGAGCAGGACGGTACGGGAACGCTCTTCCTGCTTTTCCAGCCGGGAGCCGCCTCTTCCCGGTTTTCTAGGGGCCCCCATCCCATTTTCTGTCAAGAAGGAGAGTCCATCCTCCAGGAGGCTGTGGGTGGGAGTAACCAGGGAAATTCCAGGATCTGGGAGGGATGGAGCTGCTCCCAGAGGGCTGCAGGACCCTGAGGGTTCCAGAGAATGGGAATTCTGGAGTTCTGCACTAGGATTCCCCAATTCCCAAAATCCTCCTTCCTTCCTCATTCCCCTTCCTCTATCCCCCTCATTCCTGTCACTCCCAGGGGTTCAATTTCCCCTGGATTCACCCGTCCATCTTGGAGTGCTCCCAGCTCCCTTCCAAAGAGTCAAAGCCCAGAATTCCCATGGCTTGGGAGTGCAGGGAAAAGTGGGAATGGAGCGAGAATGGAGCAGGAAAAGTGGGAGTGGAGCAGGGATGGGAATGGAGCGGGAATTGAGTGGGGATGGAGGGGGGATGGAATGGGAATGGAGTGGGAGTGGAGCAGGAATGGAGCGGGAGTAGGGATGGAGCACAAATGGGGATGGGAATGGAGCGGGGATGGGGATGGAATGGGAATGGGGATGCAGCAGGAATGGAATGGGAATACATTGGGAATGGAATGGGAATGCATTGGGAATGGGAATGCAGTGGGAATGCATTGGGAATGGGAATGCATTGGGAATGGGAATGCATTGGGAATGGAATGGGAATGCATTGGGAATGGGAATGCAATGGGAATGGAATGCCTTGGGAATGGGAATGCGTTGGGAATGGAATGCATTGAGAATGCGTTGGGAATGGAATGCATTGGGCGTTGCCGCCCGGCAGGCGCGGGGCTGATCTACGCCGAGGTGCAGCGCGGGGAGGGGACGCGCCTGGGGCAGGACCTGGGCTGGAGCTCCAGCGAGTTCGAGAGCTACAGTGAGGGCGAGTCCGGAGAGGAATCCCGGCCGGAATCCCGGCGGGACGCGGAGCCGGCCAAGCTGCGCGCGGCGTTCCAGCCCAAGGTACCCATCCCTTTGGAACCCTCATCCATCCCTTTGGAACCCTCATCCACCCCTTTGGAACCCTCATCCATCCCTTTGGAACCCTCATCCATCCCTTTGGAACCCTCATCCATCCCTTTGGAATCTTCATCCATCCCTTGGAACACTCATCCATCCCTCCTTGGAAACCTCATCTGTCCCTCCCTTGGAATTCTCATCCATCACTCCCTTGGAATTCTCATCCCAGCTTTTCCCGGGATTCTCCTGCATGGAGACACCAGAGCATCCTGCAGCATCCAGTTTTTCCTGGAATTTTCTTTCCGGTTTCCTCATTCCCTTTTAATTTTCCCCTTGCTGGAGCCTCTCCCTGCCTTTCCTGCTCCTGCTGCACTCCCTGCTCAATCCCAGCTGGAATTTTGGGATTCTGCCGCCTGTTCCTGCTGCTTTGGGATGATTCCTCCTGCTTTTGGGGCTGTCCCTGCCTTTCCCTTTTTCTGCACTCCCTGCTCCATCCCAGCTGGAATTCCGGGATTTTTGGGATGATTTCTCCTGTTTTTGAGCCTCTCTCTGCTGCTCCTTCACTCCTTGCTTGCTCCCAGCTGGAATTTCGGGATTTTTGGGATGATTCCTCCTGGTTTTGATCCTCTCCCTGTCTTTCCCTGCTTCTGCCCTCCCTGCTTGCTCCCAGACAGGATTTTTGGGATGATTTCTTTCATTTTTGAGCCTTTCCCTGCTGTTCCTGCATTCCCTACTCCATCCCAGCTGGAATTCTGGGATGCTGCTGCCTGTTAGTGCTGCTTTCCCTGCTGTTCCTGCACTCCCTACTCCATCCCAGCTGGAATTCTGGGGTCATTTCTCCTGTTTTTGAGCCTCTCTCTGCCTTTCCCTGCTCCTGCTGCATTCCCTGCTCCATCCCAGCTGGCATTTCAGGATTTTTGGGATGATTCCTCCCATTTCTGAGCCTTTCCCTGCTGCTCCCAGCCGGAATTCCGGGCTGCTGCCGCTGCCGTTCCCTGCTCCTTTGGGATGATCTCTCCTGTTTTTTTGCATTTGCTGCTTCCTGGGATCTCTGCTCTGCTGCTCTCCCGCTTTGCTTTGGGCTCAGCTCTCTCCAGACCTCCATAAACTCAAGGAAAAATGCGCCAGGACTAAGCGGGAGCTCCTGGCTCTGAGAGTTGGGGGGAAGGAAATGCAGGAGCTGAAGCACAAATCCGATTGGAAGGTACCGACCCCGTCCCGCAGCCCGAAATTCCCCAAATCCCCGGCCTGGGGGGGATAAAATTCCCTCGTGGATCCAGGCTGGGCCCGTCCCATTCCTGTCCCAGAAAATCAGCCTGGAGCTGCTGGGCTGCTGCTCGTGTCCGGCGGCTCCCGGGGCTTCCCAAGACATCGGAATTCAGGGATACAGGAAAGAATTCAGGAAGAAAATCATGAGTTCAGGAATTCGGGAAGGAATTCAGCAATTTGGGAAGGAATTCAGGAAAAAAATCAGGAAGAAAATGATGAGTTCAGGAATTCAGGAAGAAAATGATGAGTTCAGGAATTCGGGAAGGAATTCAGGAATTCGGGAAAGAATTCAGGAAAAAAATAATGAGTTCAGGAATTTGGGAAGGAATTCAGGAAGGAGTTCAGGAAGAAAATGATGAGTTCAGGAATTCAGGAAGGAATTCCTGAAGGAATTTACAAGGGAAGGAATTCAGGAATTCAAGAAGAAATTCAGGAAGGAATTCAGGAGGGAAGGAAGGAAGGAATTCAGGAAGGAGAATTTTGGGAATTGTGGAACCTCAGGGCTGAGCCTTTCCCACCCCATCCCATCCCAGCCGGTATTCCGTGGGGTAGAACTGCTGTGATTTGGGGTGGAACTGTCAGATTTGGGGTAGAACACTTGGATTTGGGGTAAAACTCTTGGATTTGGAGTAGAAATGCCAGGGTTTGGGGTAGAACTCTCAGATTTGGGGTAGAACTCTTGGATTTGGAGTAGAACTGCTGGGATTTGGGGTAGAACTGTTAGATTTGAGGTACAACATTGTGATTTAGTGCAGAACTGTCAGATTTAGGGTACAACATTGGGATTTAGGTTAGAACTGCTGAGAATTGGGGTAGAACTTTCAGATTTGGGGTAGAACACTGGGATTTGGGGTAAAACTCTTGGATTTGGAGTGGAACTGCTGGGATTTGGGGCAGAACTCTCAGATTTGGGGTAGAACCGCAGGATTTGGGGTGGGAAAGGCCGATCCCCCTTTCCCTGCCCCACACATCCCACCCTGGCACAGGAGGGGCCGGAGCTGCCCCCATCTCCCTGCACGACCCCGCTGCGGCTGCTGCAATCCATGGGGGGATCCCGGGGATCCCAGGGGATCCAGGGGGGATCCCGGAGCCCTGGCCCTGTGCCTGCTGCTCCTGGCTGGGAAAACAGGGAATGGCGCTCCAGGGATCTTCCTGAGGGGCTGGATCCAGCAGGGATCCTGGGACAGCCTGGAGCTTCCTGATCCCGGTGATGATCCCTGAGATCCCTGTTTTCCTTGTTATGCCTGTGATCCCTGTTATTCCTGTTATCCCTGTGATCCTGGTGGTCTTATCCTATCCCTGTTATCCTGATGATCCCTGTGGTCTTTGTGATGATCCTGGTGACCTCTGTGATGATCCCTGTGATCCCAGTGATCATCCCGCTGATCCCTGTGATCCTTGAGATCCCAGTGACCCCTGTGGTCCTGGTGATCCCTGCAATCCCAGTGATCCTGGTGATGATCCCTGTGATCCCAGTGACCCCTGTGGTCCTGGGGATCCCTGCAATCCCAGTGATCCCAGTGATCATCCCGCTGATCCCTGTGATCCCAGTGATGATCCTGGTGATCCATGTGATCCCTGTGCTCCCTGAGATCCCGGTGACACCCATAATCCCAGTGATGATCCCGGTGACTCCTGTGATCCCAGAGATGATCCCTGTGATCCTGGTGACCCCTGCTGATCCCAGTGATGATCCTGCTGATCCCTGTGATGATCCCTGCAATCCCAGTGATGATCCCTGTGATCCTTGTGATCCCAGTGACCCCTGAGATCCCAGTGATCTCGGTGATGATCCCTGTGATCCTGGTGTTCCCTATGATCCTGGTGATGATCCCTGTGATCCCAGTGATGATCCTGGTGTTCCCTGTGATCCCAGTGATGATTGCGGTGATCCCAGGGTGATCCCTGAGATCCTGGTGACCCCTGTGATCCCAGTGATGATCCCGCTGATCCCAGTGATCCTGGTGCTCCCTGAGATCCTGGTGATCCCACTGTGATCCCAGTGATGATCCCGCTGATCCCTATGATGATCCCTGTGATGATCCCCATGATCCCTGTGATCCCAGTGACGATCCCTGTGATGATCCCGGTGATGATCCCCAAGCTGATCCCTGCGTTGATCCCCGCGGTGCTGACCCCGTTCCGTTGCAGGTGTCGCAGCTGATGCGGGCGGCGCGCAGCGGCACCAAGGACGGGCTGGAGCGCACGCGCATGGCGGTGCTGCGCAGGGTCACCTTCCTGCAGCGCCGCGACGGCACCGGTGAGCAACAGGGGACCCCGGGACCCCATCCCCACGGAATCCCATCCCCATAGAACCCCAGGGACCCCATCCCCAGGGAATCCCATCCCCACGGAATCCCATCCCACTGGAACCAGGGTATCCCATCCCCAAGGAACCTTCGGGATCCCATCCTCAGGGAATCCCATCCTCAGGGAACCCCATCCCCAGAGAACCCCGGGGATTCCATCCCCAAGGAACCTCCAGGATCCTATCCCCAGGGAATTCCATCCCTCAGGAACCAGGGGATCCCATCCCCAGAGAACCCCGACGATCCCATCCCCAGGGAATCCCATCCCTCCAGAACCAGGGGATCCCATCCCCGGGGGCCCTCTGGGAACCCCATCCCTCCAGAACCTCCAGGATCCCATCCCCATGGACCCCAGGGATCCCATCCCCAGGGAACTGGGGATCCCATCCCTACAGAACCCTAGGAATCCCATTCCTCTGGAACCAGGGGATCCCATCCCCAGGGAACCTCCAGGATCTCATCCCCAGGGAATTCCTTCCCTCTGTAACCAGGGGATCCCATCCCCAGGGAACCTCCAGGATCCTATCCCCAGGGAATTCCATCCCTCTGGAACCAGGGGATCCCATCCCCAGGGAACCTCTGGGAACCCCATCCCTATGGAACCAGGGGATCCCATCCCCAGAGAATTCTATCCCTCTGGAACCAGAGAATCCCATCCCTGGGGAACCTCTGAGGACCCCATCCCAAAGGAACCTCTGGGGACCCCATCCCCATTTAACTGGGGATCCCATCCCTGCAGAACCCCAGGACTCCCATCCCTCTGAAACCGGGGATCCCATCCCCAGGGAACCTCCAGGATCCCTTCCCCGGGGAATTCCTTCCCTCTGGAACCAGGGATCCCATCCCCAGGGAACCTCTGGGAACCCCATCCCTATGGAACCAGGGGATCCCATCCCTATGGAACCCCGGGAATCCCATTCCTCTGGAACCAGGGATCCCATCCCCAGGGAACCTCTGGTGTTCCCATCCCTATGGAACCCCAGGAATCCCATTCCTCTGGAACCAGGGATCCCATCCCTCCGGAATCCTGGGGATCCCATCCCCATAGATCCAGGGGATCCCATCCGCAGGGAACCCCAGGGATCCCATCCCAATGGAACCGGGAACCCCATCCCTCCAGAACCTTCTTCCCCTTCTCCCACCTCATTCCACGGATCTGGAGCTTCCCGGGATCTCTGCAGGCTCCACCTCCCTCCTTTTATCCTTCAGGGATAAAACAGCAGCACCCGGCCTGTCCTTGCGTCTTTCCTTCAGGATTTTGTCCCTCCAGGATTTCTTTCCCTGAATTCCCAATTCCCACAGGGTTTCCCATGGATTTTCTTTCAAGATTTTCCCCCTGAATTCCCAATTCCTCGGGGATTCCTCCTTGGATTTTTTACTTAAGGATTTCTTTCCCTGAATTCCCAATTCCCAGGGCCTTTCCTGTGGATTTTTCCTTAAGAATTATTTTCCTGAATTCCCAATTCCTTGGGGTTTTTTCTTGGGTTTTTCCCTCAGGATTTTCCCCCCGAATTCCCAGTTCCCAGGAGCTTTCCCATGGATTTTTCTTTCAGCATTTTTCCCCTGAATTCCCAATTCCCACAGGGTTTCCTGTGGATTTTTCATTCAGGATTTTTTCCCCCTGAATTCCCACTTCCTCAGGGGTTTTTCTTGGGTTTTTCCATCAGGATTTCTTCCGCTGAATTCCCAATTCCCAGGGACTTTCCTGTGGATTTTTCCTTCAGGATTTTTCCCCCTGAATTCCTAATTCCCAGAGATTCCCCATGGATTTTTCCTTCAGGATTTCTTTCCCTGAATTCCCAATTCCCAGGGGGTTTTCCTTGGATTTTTTCTTGAGGATTTTTCTCCCTGAATTCCCAGTTCCCGGAGCTTTTCCTGACCCAGCCTTGTCCCATAGAGAATGGGGAGTGAGAAAACTGAACCCGGAGCTGGGAGAAGCCATTGGAGAGGGTGGATTTTGGGAATCCTGATCCCTCTCACCTTTCCCAGTTTTTTCATGGATTATTCCCTTTGTTTGGAGGTTTCCTTTGTTCCCACTCACAGCTCGCTCCGTTTTTCCATTTGGGATAGAACAGCCACTCCACCCAGCAGTACTGGGGTTTCCCTTAGATTTTTCCTTCAGGATTTTTTTCCTGAATTCCCAATTCCAAGGGGGTTTCCCTTGGATTTCCCCCTCAGGATTTTTCCCCCTGAATTCCCACTTCCCAGGAAGTTTTCATGGGATTTTTCCTTCAGGATTTTTTCCCTCAATTCTCAATTCCCACGAGGTTTTAATTGGATTTTCCCTTCAGGATTTTCCCCCTGAATTCCCAATTCCTTGGAGGCTTTTCTTGGATTTTTCCTTCAGGATTTTTCCTCTGAATTCCCAGGAGGTTTTTACTGGATTTTTCCTTCAGGATTTTCCCCGTGAATTCCCAATTCCCATGAGGTTTTAATTGGATTTTTCCTTCAGGATTTTTCCCTAAATTCCCAGTTCCCGGGGGGATTTTCCTGATCCTTCCCTGTCCCGTAGGAAATGGAGAGCAGGAAACCCAAACCCCACAGCCCAGTGAAGCCCTTGGAGAGGATGGTTTTTAGGGAATCCTCATCCTGCTCCCCTTTCCCATTTTTCCTGGATTATTCCCTACATGTGAAGCTTTCCTTGGGCTCTTCCTGCTCCTTGCAAACTCCATCTCTCTCCCTGCGTTTTTGGGATAAAACAGCCGCTCCCCCCCAGCAGCGCCGGGGCCGTCCTGGGGTTTTCCCTGCGGGTTTTCCCCTGAATTCCCAATTCCCGGGCCCTTTCCCTGTGCCGCAGGGGATGGGGAGCGCAGGAGGAGCGCGGCCGAGGCGGAGAAGCCGCCGCGCTCCCGCCGGAGCTCCCGGGTTTCCCTGGAGCAGCCCGGGGCAGGTAGGATCCAGGGGAGGTAGGATCGATCCCGCTGGATCCCAGCGTCTGGAGCTTCCCGGGGGATCGGCCGCGTGTGTTCCCGGCATTCCCAGAGCATTCCTGTGGGATCAGCTGTGTGCTCCCAGCATTTCTGCAGCTTTCAATGGGATCGGCTGTGTGTTCCTGGCATTCCCAAAGCATTCCCGTGGGATCGGCTGTGTGTGTTCCCAGCATTTCTGCAGCTTTCCATGGGATTGGCTCCATGTTCCTGGCATTCCCATGGGATCTGCTCTGTGTTCTTGGCATTCCCAGAGCATTCCCATGGGAAGTGTGTGTGTCCTGGCATTCCCATGGGATTGGCTGTGTTCCTGGCATTCCCATAGCATTCCCATGGGATCAGCTGTGTGTGTTCCCAGCGTTTCCATGGGATCTGCTGTGTGTTCCGGGCACTCCCATGGGATCGGCTGTGTGTTCCCAGCATTCCCAGAGCATTTCCATGGGATCAGCTGTGTGTGTTCCCGGCATTTCTGCAGCTTTCCATGGGATCAGCTGCGTGTTCCCGGCATTCCCATGGGATTGGCTGTGTGTTCTTGGCATTCCCAGAGCATTCCCGTGGGAAATCTGTGTGTCGTGGCATTCGCATGGGATCTGCTGTGTGTTCCCCGCATTCCCAGAGCATTCCCATGGGATTGGCCGTGTGTGTTCCCGGCTTTCCTCCAGCTTCCCATGGGATGGGATCGGCTGTGTGTGTCCCACCGTTCCCGCCGTTCCCATGGGATCGGTCCCGCCGTTCCCACATGGCCAGCGCCGCTTTGGGGCGCGGCAATCCCGGGAGAGCATCCCCGGGGAGGAGGAGCTGAAATTAGGGAAGGAAAAAGGTCCCCGCAGCCCTTCCCTTCCCTCCCTTCCTCCCTTCCCTTCCCTTCCCTTCCTCCTTCTCTCCCCCTAGCCCTTCCCCTTCCCGGGGTTTCTGGCCCGGGATGGGGCCGGGGCCATGTGGAGGCAACGGCCGCGCTCCCATCCCACGTTTTCTTTGGCTCATCCCGAGCTTTCCCTGGCTCGCTCACCCTCCTCCTCCTCGGCTGCTTCGGCCTCGGGTAAGGGCTGCCCGCTCCGGCGCGTCCCGCTTTTCCTGCGCTCCCGGCTCCTTTTCCCGTTTCCCGCTGTCTTAGAGCGAGGATGAGATGCTGTTCCTGCTGCTTCCTGGCGGATTTTTGGGATGGGGATCCTCCCTGTTCCCTCCCCGTGGTGCTGTCCTGGTCCCCACTCCGGCACTTCCCACTTTTCCTGGGCTCTCGGCTCCTTTTCCCTTTTCCCGGCTCCTTTTCCCAGCTCCTTTTCCCGGCTCCTTTTCCGGTTTCCCGCTGTCTCGGAGCAAGGATGAGGCACTGTTCCCCCTGTTCCCGGGCGGATTTTTGGGATGGGGACCCTCCCTGTCCCCTCCCGCTCCCATTCCTGCTCCTGCCCGGCTCATCCCAGTGTCCGGTGACCGTGCTGGAAGGACACGGGATACCGGGAATACCGGGAGGAGCTGCGCCTCCGGCCCCGGAAGGCTCAGTTTGGGTGAGTTTGGGTCAGTTTGGGGTCAGTTTGGGGTTTTTGGTGTTCCCGTGCCGCAGGGGACTCGGAGGAGGAGGACACCGGCTTCCTGGAGGTCACCGTGTCCGACATGAGGCACCCCCCGCCCGAGCTGGGCCCCGCGCCCGAGGGGCTGAGCCCGCAGCAGGTCCGGGATCGCCCAGGGTTGGGGTTTGCTGGGATCGGGGCTTTCCTGGGATCGGGGCTTGCCTGAGATCAGGGCTTTCTTGGGATTGGGGTTTTCCTGGGATCTGGGATCGGGGCTTTCCTGGGATTGGGGCTTTCCTGGGATCTGGGATCGGGGCTTTCCTGGGATTGGGTTTTTCCTGGGATCTGGGATTGGGGATTTCCCAGGATCTTGGCTTTCCTGGGATCTGGGATTGAGGCTTTCCTGGGATTGGGGCTTTCTTGGGGTTGGGATTGGGGCTTTCCTGGGATTGGGGCTTTCCTGGGATCTGGGATTTCCCAGGATCTTGGCTTTCCTGGAATTGGGGCTTTCTTGGGGTTGGGATCAGGGCTTTCCCGGGGTTGGGTCTTTCCTGAGATCTGGGATTGGGGATCTCTGGGGATCTGGGCTTTCCTGGGATCTGGGATCACGACTTTCCTGGGACTGGGCTTTCTTGGGGTTGGGATCAGGGCTTTCCTGGGATTGGGTCTTTCCTGGGATCTGGGATTGGGGATTTCCTGGGATTGGGATCGGGGCTTTCCCAGGATCTCTGGGGATCGGGGCTTTCCCAGGATCTGGGGGGGTCACAGCGTCCCCCGGGCCCCGTGATTGAGCAACAGGGAAATGCCGAGTCAGCAGAAACGGCGCTGCTGGGTCAGCGCTTCCGCAGGGCTGGGGCTGCTTCCCTTTTCCTGGGATTTGGGGTTGGGGGATCACGGCTGAGCCCCGCAGCCTGGGCCTGCCTTTCCCCTCTTCTGGGATTTGGGGATCATGGCTGTTCCTGCCTTTCCCTGATCCCGGGATTTGGGGATTTTGGGATCATGGCTGTTCCTGCATTTCCCCTATTCCAGGATTGGGGATTTTGGGATTATGGCTGTTCCTGCCTTTCCCCAATCCTGGGATTGGAGATTTTGGCATCAGGGCTGTGCCTGCCTTTCCCCAATCCCAGGACTGGCGATTTTGGGATCGTGGCTGTGCCTGCCTTTTCCATTATATCAGGATTTGGGATTGTGGGATCAGGGCTGTTCCTGCCTTTCCCTGATCCTAGGATTGGGGATTTTGAGATCAGGGCTGTTCCTGCATTTCCCGATCCTGGAATGGGTGATTTTGGGATCAGGGCTGTGCCTGCCTCTCCATGGTCCCGGGATTGGGGATTTTGGGATCAGGGCCTTTCCCATATTCTGGGATTGGGAATTTTGGGATCAGGGCCTTTCCCCTATTCCGGGATTGGGGATTTTGGGATCAGGGCCTTTCTCCTATTCCGGGATTGGGGATTTTGGGATCAGGGCCTTTCCCTGGCCCTGGGATTGGGGATTTTGGGATCAGGATCCATTTCTGTGCCCCGCAGGTGCTCCGGCGGCACATCCTGGGCTCCATCGTGCAGAGCGAGCGCAGCTACGTGGACTCCCTGAAGCGCATCCTGCAGGTGGGGGCCCCGCCGGGGCGGGACGGGGATCCCCCGGCGCGGATCCCGCGATCCCAGCGCCGCAATTCCCGCAGGATTACCGGAACCCGCTGCTGGAGATGGAGCCCAAGGTGCTGAGCGCCCGCAAGTGCCAGCTGGTGTTCTTCCGGCTGAAGGAGATCCTGCAGTGCCACTCCATGTTCCAGATCGCCCTGGCCTCGCGCGTGGCCGAGTGGGACTCCAATGAGAAGATCGGGGACCTCTTCGTGGCCTCGGTGCGGGGGAAACGGGAACAACGGCCCCAAATCCTGCTGGGGTCACGGCAAAAACCGGGAATGGCCCCAAATCCCGCTGGGGTCATGGCAAAAACCGGGAATGGCCTCCAAAATCCCCCTGAGATCAGAGACTGGGAAACACCCCCCAACCTCCTGTGGGATCTCATAAGAAACCAGGAACAGCCCCAAAATTCCCTTGGGATCCCAGCAAAAACCTGGAATGGTCCCAAATCCTGCTGGGGTCCCAGCAAAAACCAGGAATGGCCCCAAATCCCTCTGGGGTCCTATCAAAAACCAGGAATTGCCCCCAAAATCCCCCTGGCATCTCATCAGTCGGGAATCACCCCCAAAATCCCCTGGGATCCCACCAGGGATGGGTGGAGTGATGGAGCCCAAATTGGGGTTCCCCCAGCACCCCACACTTTGCTCACCCCGTTTTTTGGGAATCCCCACATCATTCCCAATGTCCTGCCCTCTCCCCGTTCTCAAAGTCCATGGTGCTGGACTTGTGACCTCAGTAGGAAGAAAAACCAGGAATCAGCCCCAAACATCTCTTGGGATCCCATCAGGGATGGGTGGAGAACTGGAGTGATGGGACACCCCCAGCACCTTGCCTACTCCATGTTTTGGGAAGCCCCATGCCATTTTTGGGAAGCCCCACCCCGTTTTTTGGGAAGCCCCATGCTATTTTTGGGAAGCCCCGCGCCATTCCCGCTCTCCCGTCCTCTCCCAGTTCTCCAAGTCCATGGTGCTGGACGTCTACAGCGACTACGTCAACAACTTCACCACGGCCATGTCCCTGATCAAGAAGGCCTGTCTGACCAAACCCGCCTTCCTGGACTTCCTCAAGGTCAGCACGGCCCCTCCGCAGCTCCGCTTTTCCCCAAAATCCCCTTTTTATGGCATTTCCCAAAAAACCCTGTTTTTGTGGCATTTTCAGAAGCGGCAGATGGCCAGCGCTGACCGTGTCACGCTCTATGGGCTGATGGTGAAGCCCATCCAGAGGTTCCCTCAGTTCATCCTCCTCCTGCAGGTGAGACGAGGGAGAGGTTCTGGAGAACATCAGGGAGGTTCTGGAGGATGTTTAGGAGCTTCTGGAGAAGGTTTTAGGGAGGTTCTGGAGAAGCAGCTTTTTGGGTGCTGCAGGACAGGGCCAGTTTTTTGGATTTTTTTGATTTTTGGATCCATCCCAAGGATCATCTCCTAAGCTTTGAATTTGGAGGTGCCCAAAGTGCTCCCAATTCCCTCAGTCCATCCTTTTCCTGCAGGTGAGAGAAGGGAGGTTCTGGAGGACTTTGGGGAGGTTCTGGAGAAGGTCTTGGGGAACTTTTGGAGAAGATTTTTGGAGGTTCTGGAGAAGGTTTTGGGGAGCTTTTGGAGTAGGTTTTTGAGAGGTACTGGAGCAGGTTTTGGAGAGGTTTTAGAGATTCTGGAGAAGGTTTTTTGGAGGTTCTCAAGAAGGTTTTTTGGAGGTTCTGGACAAGGACTGGGGAGGCTCGGGAGAAGATTTTGAGGAGGCTCTGGAGAAGGTTTTGAGGAGGTTCTGGACAAGGGCTGGAGAGGTTCTGGAGAAGGTTTTTGGGAGGTTCTGGAGAAAGTTTTTGGCAGGTTCTGGAGAAGCACCTTTTTGGAGGCTGCATCACAGAGACACACTTTGGAGTGGGCACCCTGGTTGGATTTTTGGATCCACCCAAGGATCATCCTCCAAACCTCGGCGTGGGAGGCTCCGTAAGCGTTGCCGTGGCCGTTCCTCAGGGCCATTCCCGGTGTTTCCGTGTCTCAGGACATGCTGAAGAACACCCCGCGTGGCCACCCCGACCGTCTGTCCCTGCAGCTGGCGCTGACCGAGCTGGAGACGCTGGCTGAGAAGCTCAACGAGCAGAAACGCTTGGCCGACCAGGTGGCCGAGATGCAGCAGCTCAGCAAGAGCATCAGCGACCGCAGCAGCTTCAACAAGGTGGGGGCTCCTCGTCACCCTCATCTTCATCCTCGTCCTCGTCTTCATCCTCAGCTGTATCCTTCTTGTCCTCATCGTCCTCGTTCTCATTCTCCTTGTCCTCCTTGTCCTCACCTCATTTTCCTCGTCCTCCTTTTCTTCATCCTCTTCGTTGTTCTCCTCCTCTTCATCCTCAGCCTGATCCTCAGCCTCCTCATCCTCCTCCTCATCCTCATCCTCTTTGTGATCCTCATCCTGCTCCTCATCCTGCTTCTCCTCTTCCTCCTTCTCCTCCTCTTCCTCCTCCTCCTGCTCCTCCTGCTCCTGCTCCTCCTCCTGCTCCTGCTCCTCCTCCTCCTCCTCCTCCTCCTCCTCCTCCTCCTCCTCCTCCTCCTCCTCCTCCTCCTCCTCCTCCTCCTCCTCTCACAATTTCCTACAAAAACAAAATTTGTTTGCCCAGAAATGAGGGAAAATCTGAGTTTGAGGAAAATCCAAATCGAGGAAATTCTGAATCATTGCCTTGGAATAAAAACCAACAAAGGGGTTTGGGGGAAAAATCCTCCCACAGGAATCCCAGAGTGTGGGAGATGAAACCCCTCAAATTTTTTCTCCAAAAAAACCCAACCTGGGACCGCCTCAACCAGAAGGAAAATGTGGGATTTGTATCTGAGCCTGCTCCCAGGTGGCTGCAATTCCCAAAATTCCAGGATGTTTGAAGTTGGGAATGAGGCTCCTTTGGATTTGGGGTCTCACCTTTGGATTTGGGGTCTCACCTTTGGATTTGGGATCTCATCTTTGGATTTGGGGCCTTCCCTTGGATTTGGAGTCTTTCCCTTTGGATTTGGGGTCTCCCCTTTGGATTTGGGGTCTCTCCCTTGGATTTGGGGTCTCACCTTTGGATTTGGGGTCTTTCCCTTTGGATTTAGGGTCTTTCCCTTTGGATTTGGGGTCTCCCCTTTGGATCTGGGGTCTCTCCCTTGGATTTGGGGTCTCACCTTTGGATTTGGGGTCTTTCCCTTTGGATTTAGGGTCTCTCCTTTGGATCTGGGGTCTCTCCCTTGGATTTGGGGTCTCTCCTTTGGATTTGGGGTCTCACCTGTGGACCTGGAGGTTTCTCCCGTGGATCTGGGATCCTGTGGCTCCCAGACCACGATCCTAGGGGATTCCTCCAGGACTGGGATGGGCACGATCCCCTTGAGTCTCACCCCTTCTCTGTCTCCTCTCCCCAGGGACCGGCGCCAGGGAAACGCAGCTGGGGGTTCTGGGGGAGCCGACGCTGCTGCAGATCCCCCTCGAGCTGCGGAATCGCACCAAGGAGTTCGGGGAAGCCTCCTGGAAGAAAATCACCGAGGAGCCGCTCAGGAAGAAATTCCTGCTGAAGATTTCGGGCGGGAACCACACGGAGTACGAGCCGGGGCGGCTGCGCTTCCACAGAGAGGACTTTTCCCTGGAAATCCTCAACACCAGCCGGGACGACGGGCGGCTCTACGAGTACAGCATCTGCAGGGGCTCGGAGGAGGAGGTCTGGCAGATCCAGCTGGAAGTGCTTGGTAAAAAAATCCCCTGGGAATCGCCAGGATGGTGATCCCGGCCTTTTCCTGGATGTTCCAGACCTTTCCTGGGTGTTCCAAGCTTTTCCTGGATGTTCCAGGCTTTTTTCTGGGTGTTCCAGACTTTTCCTGGAAGTTCCAGGCCTTTCCTGGATGTTCCAGACCTTTTCCTGAACGATTCTGGTATTTTGGGAGCAGGTCTGGGAGGTGGGTGGTGATCATGGCGGTGGGAAATGCCCACTTTGATGTTATGAACAGTATTTCATTTGACATCCAAAAAATCCTGGAATTTCCATTTCTCCTTTTTCCAGAGCTGGAGGTCAACCCCAGCTTTTTTGCCGGAATCTCCCGGCTTTTTGTTGGACATTCCCAGCCTTTTCCTGGAATTTCCTGCTGTTTTCCTGGATGTTCCTGGGTTTTTTTCTGGGCGTCCTCAGCGTTTTGGGAGCAGCTCTGGGATGCGGGAGGAGGAAACCGCCGCTCTCCAATTCCCAATCCTGGCATTCCCCGTCTCTCCCCAGAGCCGGTGGCCGATCCCAGCATCCGGATCCTGCACCGGGAATCCTCCAACGGGAGCTGCTCCCTGGAGCTGAGCTGCTCCTCGGAGCGGGGGGACGAGGTTTCCTACAGCTGGGACAGCCAGGAGAACGGCACCGGGGGCATCTGCCGGGCCAACGGCAGCGTGCTGGCGCTCTCGTTCCCGCTGCCCAGCGCCGCCTTCGGCTGCGTCTGCACCGCGCGGAACCGCGTCAGCCGCGCCCGCGCCGCCTTCGACACCGCCCGGTGCGGGGCCCGGCACAGGGGTAGGTCCTGGGGTCGAGGAACCCCGGAATTCTGGAATTCCAGAACCCCAGAATTTTGGAAGCCCAGAATCTCAAAATCCCAGAATTCCAGAACCTCACAATCCCAGGGTTGTGAGGCGGGAAGGGAGCTCTGGAGATATCCAGATGGTGGGAACTTGGTGGATTTGGGCAGAAATCTGAGATGTCTGTGGGAGAATTTAAGAGATTTCTATGGATATTTGAGATATTTCTATGGATATTTGAGATATTTCTATGGATTAATGGGATCCCCCTTTAGACAGGAGATTTTTACCGATATTGGAGATATTTCTATGAACATTCAAGATATTTCTGTCCCTCGAGCCCCCTTAAAACCACCAGGGAGATTTTAGGGTTTTTTTCCAACCCCACATCCAGCCCCCAGTGGGTTTTTAGCTCAAATAAGGCAAATAAAGAGAGCTCAGAGGCATTTCCTGCACTTTGCTTCCTGTTCTGCAGCAAATGAACCCCAAATCAGGTGACAGAGGTGACAAAATCAGCCTCCTAATCCGGTGACAAAGTGACAAAATTCAGACCCAAAATTAGGGTACAGTGGTGAGAAAAACCCGCCCCAAAGCCAGGGGAGAAAGTGATGGAAATCAGCCCCAAAATCAGGGGACAGGTGACAAAAATCAGCCCCCACATCAGGTGACAGGTGACAAAAATCAGGTGACAGATGTGACAAAAGGCTCTGGGTGACTGGGGGCCACCTCCCCTGTGTGTCCCCTGCTGTCCCAGATGTCCCCGGGGTGAGGACAGAGCTCCTGGTGCCTCTGGTGGTGCTCGGTGTCATCGCCATCATCATCGTCATCGTCAGCGTGGTCATTGTCACCTGCAGGGCCACCCGCTCGGCCAAATGTGAGTTTGGGGGGTCCTGGAGCGGGTGGGGGTCCCCAGGGGCTGATCCCCAAAATCCCAGAGGCTGGGAAAGAATTCCGAGGCCATCGAGCCCTGGCTGTGACTGGTCCCCAGGCTGAGGGACAGGAGGTGGGACTGGGATCACTGGGATCACTGGGATCACTGGGATCATCTGGGATCACCTGGGATCACCTGGGATCACCTGGGATCACCTGGGATCATTGGGATCTCTGGGATCACTGGGATCATTGGGATCATTGGGATCACTGGAATCACTGGGATCACTGGGATCACTGGGATCACTGGGATCGCTGGGATCACTGGGATTGCTGGGATCATTGGGATCATTGGGATCACTGGGATCATTGGGATCGCTGGGATCATTGGGATCACTGGGATCACTGGGATTGCTGGGATCATTGGGATCACTGGGATCGTTGGGATCGCTGGGATCATTGGGATCACTGGGATCACTGGGATCATTGGGATCGCTGGGATCATTGGGATCACTGGGATCGGTGGGATCACTGGGATCGCTGGGATCATTGGGATCGCTGGGATCACTGGGATCATTGGGATCACTGGAATCACTGGGATCTCTGGGATCGCTGGGATCGCTGGGATCACTGGGATCGCTGGGATCACTGGGATCTCTGGGACCACTGGGATTGCTGGGATCATTGGGATCACTGGGATCACTGGGATCACTGGAATCCTCTCCCAGCTCCGCCCTGAGGGACCTAGGACGAGTTCCTGGCAGAGAAAATCCTGGAAGGAGAATTCCTGAGGGAGCTGGTGGGGCTCAGGCTGGAGAAAAGGGGGATCCAGGGGGATTTGGGATCTGATCCCAGCGAATGGGGCAGGACAAGAGGGAATGGCCTCGAGCTGTGCCAGGGCTGGAAATTTGGGAAAATTCCTCCTGGAAAGGGTGGACAGGTCTTGGTCCAGGGAGGTTTGGAGTGGCCACCCCTGGAGGTGTCCAAGGAATTCCTGGAGATTCCTCGGGATGACCAAGGGGGGACCGGACACCGCTCGGACTTGGTGACCTTGGAATTCTCTTCCAACCTGGCTGATCCCGGGATTGTGTGACCCTTCCCCACCCCACAGATGACCCAGACCCCTCCCAGGTCACCCCGGACCCCTCCCAGGCTGCTCCGGCCAGGGCCACCATCTACGCCCCGGTGCAGCGGGTGCAGGTGAGGGGGAAAATGGGGAAAAATGAGGAAAAAAGGGGGAAATGGGGGAAAATGGGGGAAAAAAGTGGGAAATGGGGGAAAAAAGGGGATGGGGGGGAAAGGGGAGAGAAAGTATGGGGGAAAGGGCAAAGAAAAGGAAAATATAGGGAAAAACGGGAGGAAAAGAGAAAAAAGGGGAGAAGGGCAAAAACGGGATTAAGGGAGGAAAAGGGGAGAAAGGGGGAAGAATAGGGAAAAGGGGAGGGAAAAGGGGGGAAAAGGAGAGGGTGTCATTGTGGGGGGTCATCCATCCCTGCTGCCCAACTCAGCGGGAATTTGGGAATCTCGGGAATAAAGCCGGGTAACACAACTTGCCATGCCCCCAGCGTCCCACGGTGGCTTTGGGGACAAACTCTGGGATTTTCCCCCTTTTCCGAACCCCGCTGGGCACAGCCCCGGCAGGAAAAGGTGGAAAAGGTGGTGGTAGGTCCAGGGTGGCCCCGTGGGGACCCTCGGGTCGGTGCCCACCCTTTGTCCCCTCCCTCAGAAGCCCAAAGGGACCGTCCCCAGCGCCACCCCCGTGTCCTGCACCACCATCTACGCCGCGGCCACCGGGCCACCCCCGGCCCCCGATGGAGCCCCCCGGTCCCCGGCCAGGTCCCCAAACCCGCGGGGACGCCCCCCACTGTCCCAGGTAAGGGGGACTGTCCCCAACCCCCCCCGTGGGGCACCCCCGGCCCGGCCACCTCGCTGACCCCTTTGTGTCCCCGTTTCTGTCCCCCCAAGGAGCCCACGACGGTTTATGCCAGCGTGACCCTTCCCGTGGCCTGAGCCTCCCTGGGATCTGTTCCTGGCTGGAATCACCGCTGATCCTGGAAAATCCTTTGGAGATCCTGGGGGGATCCTTTGGGGATCCCTGAGCACCCCCAGAACCTTCCTGGGATCCGTTCCTGGCTGGAATCGCTGCTGATCCTGGGGGAATCCTTTGGGAATCCCGGGGGATCCTTTGGGGATCCCTGGGCACCCCCAGAGGCTCCCCAGGATCCGTTCCCGGCTGGAATCACTGTTGATCCTGGAAAATCCTTTGGAGATCCTGGGGGGATCCTGTGGGGATCCCTGAGCAACCCCAGAGCCTCCCTGGGAACCGTTCCCAGCTGGAATCGCTGCTGATCCTGGAAAATCCTTTGGGAATCCCAGGGGAATCCTGTGGGGATCCCTGAGCACCCCCAGAGGCTCCCTGGGATCCGTTCCTGGCTGGAACGGCCTCTGATCCTGGGGGATCCTTTGGGAATCCCAGGGAATCCTTCGGGGATCCCAGGAAATCCTTCGGGGATCCCGGGGAATCCTTTGGGCGCCCCTGAGGAATCGGGGGGAGCTCTCTGCAGTGGGCTGCACGCCCAGCGTGGCCGGAGCGCTGTGGGATGGTCAGACAAGGGCTGGACACAGGCAAGGAACCTCCGCGTGCTCCTCTGCATTGCCTGTGTTTCGTTCTTTTCTCTCACTGAGGGAGGATAAAGGCACTGAAAGAGTTCACACCTGGCTCGGGGCCTGCAGGTGGTCACCGATGGCTTCTCCTCTGCCCTGCCCGCTGGTTGCAGGTGAATCCCAGCCGTGCAGAATCTTGTCCGAGCCAGCCCAGCCCGGGGCCTGAACCCGGCTTGGCCCGGTGTGAGAAACGCCAATCGCTTGTTTTTAAAATTTTAGAAGTTTAATAGTAATAAAATGGTTATAAAAATAGTAATAC
>JAWMRF010000076.1:1637774-1678558 GCA_035221435.1 Sphenopsis melanotis | reverse complement strand
ACTGGGGGAGGTGGGGGCCGCTGGTGGGGTGGGCGGGGGGCAGGAGGGGGCAGGGGGGCAGGTGGAGATCTTCTCCCTGAACCGCTCCGTGCCCCGAACTGTCAAATCCTTCCCGGTGCCGGCCCCGGTGCTGTGCATGGAATTCATCCCGGAGCCGCATCCCGAGGATCCCGCGGAGCAGGGAATGGCCCCGGAGCCGACCCCCAACGCCCCCCACCCCGCAGTGTGCCTGGGGCTGCAGGACGGGAGGTGAGATCCTGAATCCAAGCCCTCATCCCAAATCCTGGCTCCCATCCCAAAGTCCCAGCCCCAATCCCAGGTCCCAGCTCCCATCCCGGATCCCAGCTCCCATGCCGGGTCCCAGCTCCCATCCCAAATCCCAGATCCCAGCTCCCACCCTGCTCCCTCCCTGCACTCTGGGGCCGATCCTGATCCTGCTCTCTCCCCCGCGCTCCGGGGCCAATCCTGATCCCAAATCTCAGCCCCAACCCTTCTCTCTCCCTGTGCTCCAGGGCTGATCCCAATCCCTGCCTGTGCTCCAGGGCTGATCCCGAATCCCAGCCCTGATCCCACTGTCTCCCAGTGCTGTGGGGCCGATCACGATCCTGTTCTCTCCCTGGGCCAATCCCGATCCTGATGATCCTGATCCCATTCTCTCCCGGCGATGCGGGGCCGATCCCGATCCCCTTCTCTCCTTGTACTCTGGGGCCAATCCCGATCCCGATCCTGTTCTCTCCCCGTGCTCCGGGACCAATCCTGGTCCTGATGATGCCTATGATCCCCATCTCATTCTTTCCCGACTCTGCGGGGCCGATCCTGATCCCGATCCTGGTCTCTCCCCATACTCCGGGGCCAATCCCGATCCCAATGATCCCGATCCCGTTCTCTCCCCTTGCTCTGGGGCCAATCCCAATCCCGACGATCCCGATCCCGTTCTCTCCCTGCACTGCGGGGCCAATCCCGATCCTGATGATCCTGATGATTCCAACCCTGCTGTCCCTGCCTGCCCTCTGGGGCCGATCCCGATGATCCCGATGATCCCGATGATGATGCCGATGATGATGTTGATGATCCTGATGATGATGCCGATGCTGATGATGGTGCCGATGATGATCCCGATGATCCCGATGACGATGCCGATGATGATGCTCATGATGCTGATGATGGTGCCGATGATGATGTTGATGATGCCAATGATGATGCCGATGATGATCCCGATGATGCTGATGCTGATGGGTCCCGCCGTGGCGCAGCCTGCTGGTGTTGGGCGCGGTGGCGGCGGGGACGCCGGTGCTGCAGCGGTGCCGCGTGCCGGGCGCGGTGCCCGTGCTGTGCCTGCGGAACAGCCCCGCGTTCCTGCTGGCCGGGCTGCAGGACGGCAGCGTGGCCGCCTTCCCCCGCAACCACGGTGAGCGCCGGGAAAACCCCGCGGGAACGGGGCGGGTCCTGTTGGGAAATCCCGTCGGGATTGGGATGGATCCCCCTTTAGGATGAATCCCCCTTTAGGATGAATCCCTGTTTAGAATATCCTATTGGGATTGGGATAAATCCCCCTTTAGGATGAACTCCCCTTTAGGATAAATCCCCATTTAGGATATCCCACATGGATTGGGATGAATCCCTGTTTAAGATATCCCGTTGGGATTGGGATAGATCCCTGTTTGGGATGTCCTATCGAGATTGGGATCAATCCCCCTTTAAGATCAATCCCCCTTAGGATCAATCCGTCTTTAAGATACCCTATTGGGATTGGGATGGATCTGTGTTTGGGATATCCTATCGGGATTGGGATGGATCTGTGTTTGGGATATCCTGTCGGGATTGGGATGAATCCCCCTTTAGGATAAATCTCCCTTTAGGATATCCTGTTGGGATTGGGATAAATCCCTGTTTAGGATGAATCCCCATTTAGGATATCTCATCGGGATGAATCCATATTTAGGATCTATATTTGGAATATCCTGTTGGAATTGGGATAAATCCCCATGTAGGATATCCCATCCGGATTGGGATAAATCCCTGTTTAGGATAAATCCCCCTTTAGGATATCCCATGGGGATGAATCCATATTTAGGATCAATATTTAGGATATCCTGTTGGGACTGGGATAAATCCCCATTTATGATATCCCATCAGGATAAATCCCAGTTTAGGGGATCCCATTGGGATAAATTCCTATTTAGTATCCATATTTAGGATATCCCATCAAGATAAATCCCCATTTAGGATAAATCCCCATTTAAGGTATCCCATCGGGATTGGGATGAATCCCTGTTTAGGATAAATCCCCATTTAGGATATTCCATTGGGATAAATTCCTATTTAGGATCCATATTTAGGATATCCACTCAGGTTAAATCCTTGTTTAGAATAAATCCCCATTTAGGATATCCCATGGGGATGAATCCATATTTAGGATATTCTGTTGGGATTGGGATAAATTCCCATTTAGAATATCCCCTCCGGATAAATCCCATTTAGGATATCCCATTTTGGATAAATCCCCATTTTTCCTGTGTTTTCCCAATATTTTCCCCTTCCCTTGGCAGCCCCAGAGCAGGAAAATCCCATTTTCCCGTGGTGGATCCAAACAAACTCGTTTTGGGGGAAAACCTTGGGGAAATGGTCCTGGAGAGGGGCTGCTGCAAGATCCAGGGTGGGATCACAAGGAATGGGAATTTTTGCCTTCCCAAAATTCCCGGTGTTGGGGCTGGAAATGGCGTTGGTCCCCCCCAACCCCCCCAGGTGGAAAATTCCCTTTATTCCCTGAATTTTGGGGTCGTTTTCCTGGGATTTGGCTCAGGCTGAGGTCCCATCCTGCTGCGATCCCTCTTCTGCAGGAATTCCTGGGTTGGGGAATTCCCTGTTTTCATCACTAGGGGGTTGGGGAGAGCCGGGAATCTGGCGGAATTTTTGGACACAGTTCTGGGTTTTCTCCAGGAAAAGCTGCAGGAAGCAGCACCTGCCTCAATCCCGAGCCACCCAATCCCCCTAAACTCGGTTTTTTGGGATTGTGCCCATCCCCTCTCCCAAATGATGGCAACGCTGGGAGCCAATTAGAGGGATTTAATTAATTTTAATTGATTAAACAGCAGCCACGGGGGGGAGTTCTTAACCTCATCCCGACTTTTTGGGAGGAATGAGCTTCCCTGGAATTGCTCCTTTTCCCTGGAAATTGGGATATACTTGGAGCAGGGCTTGGACCATCCAAAGGCTCCAGATTCCTGGGATCTGAGGATTTGGGTACAAAAACATGGATTGGGAATAAGAAGAGGGAAAATGATGATAGATCGGAGCCTCTGGCCATGGATTCATCCTGATCCAGCTGCTCCCGGATCCTTGGGACTGGGCCTGGAGTGGAGTGAATCCGTTTAAAAAAATGGAATTTGGGCTTTTCCAAGGAGCCCTCAGGGTGGAGATGGCTGCTCCTTCCCTGCTCCAGTGCCATGTGTGGCGGGAAAAGGGAATTTTGGGAATGCTGGGAGGTGGGAATGACATTCCTGGTGATTCCTGGGGGAGCTCAGCTGCACCTGGAGCTTCCCGGCTGTGCCGAGTTCCCTGTTTTCCCTTTGCCCTGTTATCCCATTCCATGTGTGCTCAGCATTCCCTGTTTTCCCTGTTATCCCATTCCATGTGTGCTCAGCATTCCCTGTTTTCCGTTACCCTGTTTCATGTGTGTTGAGCGTTCTGTGTTTTTCCTGTTATCCCGTTCCCTCTTATCCCAATCCCCGTTACCCCGTTCCCTGATGTTATCCCGTTCCCCGTTCCCTGATACCCCATTACCTGTTATCCCATTCCATTATCCCATTCTCTGTTATCCTATTCCCCATTATCCCATTCAGTTATCCCGTTCCCCGTTATCCCATTCTGTTATCCCATCTCACGTTATCCCATTCCCTGTTATTCTGTTGCCATTATCCCATTTCATGTTTTCCCATTCCATGTTTTTCCATTCCCTGTTGTCCCATTCCTGACCCCATTCCCGGTGATCCTGTTCCCAGAGGGTTTATGGGATGCAGGCTCAGTGTGGATGCTCTGTGTGGGGTCGGGGCCCATTCCTGACCCCATTCCCAATGATCCCATTCCCAGAGGGTTTATGGGACGTGGGATCAGTGTGGATGCTCCGGGTGGGGTCAGGGCCCATTCCTGACCCCATTCCTGACCCCATTCCTGGTGATCCCGTTCCCAGAGGGTTTATGGGACGCGGGCTCGGTGCGGATGCTGCAGGTGGGGCCGGGCCCCGTGCGGGCGCTGCTGGTGCTGGAGGAGTCGCTCTGGGCCAGCTCCCAGAACCTCGTCAGCGTCCTGGGCACACCCGAGCTGCAGAGCCAGGTACGGGAACAGCGGGAACGGGATCGGGAATGGGAATGGGGATTAGAATGGGAATGGGGATAGGGATGGGAGCGGGAACAACGGGAATGGGATTGGGAAGGGGGGTAGGGATGGGAGTGGGAATGGGAATGGGAATGGGAATGGAAACAGGAACGCGAATGAGAACAAGAATGGGAAGGAGAAGAACGGGAATGGGAGTGGGAATGGGAATGGAAACAGGAATGGGATTGGGAATGGGTACAGGAATGGGAATGGGAATGGGAATGGGAATGGGAGTGGGAACATGAATGGGAATGGGAGTGGGAATAGAAATAGGAACGGGAATAGGAACAGGAATGGGAATGGGAGTGGGAATGGAAACAGGAACAGGAATAGGAACAGGAACAGGAGGAAGAGTGGGAACGGGAATGGGAGTGGGAATGGGAACAGGAATGGGAACGGGAACAGGAACGGGAATGGGAATGGGAAGAGGAATGGGAAAATGCCCTGGAAGGAGCTTGGAGTGGGGCTGGATTCTGGCAGGGAGGGCTGGGAGCTGAATTCCTGGTGGAGCTCTGTGCTCCCAGAGCAGGAATTCTGGGATTTCTGGGAATGTTGGTAATCCTGGGAATGTTGGGAATCCCCAGCACTGTTTCGAGGCGCACCCCGACCCCGCGGCCGCGGTGACGCTGATGGTGCGGGCGGGCAGCGGGGTCTGGATGGCCTTTGCCGAGGGCTCCTCCATCCGCCTGTTCCACACCGAGACCCAGGAGCACCTCCAGGAGATCAACGTGGCCACCAGGACCACCCTGCTGCTGCCCGGTGAGCAATCAACCATTAATTAGGGTCGTTAATTAATGATCCAGGGGGAATCAGGGAATGGGACCACCCTGCTGCTGCCCAGTGAGCAATTAATGATTGATTAGGGTATTTAATTAATGGATCCATGGGACTGAGGGAATGGGACCACCCTGCTGCTCCCCAGTGAGCAATTAATGATTGATTAGGGTATTTAATTAATGGATCCATGAGGAGTCAGGAAATGGGACCACCCTGCTGCCCAGTGGGATCCTAATTAACAGCTAATGAGGGGGATTAATTAAAGGATCCAAGGGGAGTTAGGGAATGGGGCACCCCAAGAGGTCCCCCCAGGATCCACAGCTTTCCCAAGGAATGGGGCAGGGATGGAGCTGGGCAGGAATTGTGTCCCATGATCCCATCCCTGGATCCCAACTTTGTCCTGTGATCCCATCCATGTCCCCCATCCCTGTCCCACTCCAGGTTATCCAGCCTCATTCCCACTCTCTCTCTGGGTTATCCCAGCCTCATTCCCACTCCACAGCTCCATAATCCCTTCATTAGTTCCGAGTACCAGACTCGTGTAATTCCCTGGTTTTTCCCCTTTTCCCTCCTTTTCCAGGCATGTCCTGATATCCCAATATCCCGATCTCCTGATACCACTCCCATCCCTGCATTCCTGGGCAGGAGTGTTGGGATTAAATCCATTTGAACTCCTGCTCCCAAACCCTCTGGAATGTGGCAGCTCCTCCATGAATCCTGGATTTATCGATTTCTCTGATTGATCACTTTCCTTGGATTCATCTTTCCCTGGATTTCTCTCTTTCCCTGAGTTAACCTTTCCCTGGATTTGCCTCTTTCCCTGGATTTATCGCTTTCCCAACTCCCGCTAACTCCTTCCTGTAAAATCCTCATTTCCTGTTGGAATCTCGCTTTTCTCCCACTTCTTCTTTTTCCTCTCTTAATTCCTTTCTATTCCCAGCGCTCCCCTCTGGGTGTGGATCTGTCGGGATCTTCCCGAGGCCGATCCCTATGGAAACCCCATGGCCAGCTGGAAATTGGGCCATGGGGTTCTCCCTGATCCCGGTTTTTCCTGGCTTTTCCCACTGCAGGGCAGAAGCTTGTGCGTGTCACCAGCCTCCTGCTGTGCCAGGGCTCGCTCTGGGTGGGGACGGATCTGGGAATCATCGTCCTGCTGCCCGTGCCACGCCTGGAGGGCATCCCAAAAATCACCGGTGAGCCCCACAGCCTTCCCGGGAAAGTGGCGGCGTTCCTGGAGAAACAGCACCAATCCCAGAGAAACGGTGCCGTTCCCAAAAAACAGCGCCCATTCCCAAAAACCAACACCCATTCCCAAAAAGCACCACTGTTCCTAAAAACTGGCATTGTTCCCAAAAACCGGCGTTGTTCCCAAAAAACAGCATTGTTCCCATTCCTGGGCTCATTCCCATCCCGATTCCCCTGTTTTCTGTTCCCAGCCCATTCCCAATCTCATTCCCATCCCAATCTCACTGTTCCTATTCCCAGCCCATTCCTAGGCTGTTTCTTTTCCCATCCTGCTGTTTCCATTCCCATTCCCCGTCTCATTCCCATCCTCATTCCACTGTTTCTGTTCCCATTCCCAGCCATTCCCCATCTCATTCCCATCCCGATCCCGCTTTTTCTGTTCCCATCCCACTGTTTCTGTTCCCAGCCCATTTCTGGCCCATTCCCAGTCCATTCCCAGACTCATTCCCATCCCGATCCCACTGTTTCTGTTCCCATCCTGCTGTTCCCGTTCCTGCTCCCTGCTGATCCCGCTGTTTTCCAGGGAAGGGGATGGTGTCCCTGAACGGCCACGCCGGCCCTGTGCAGTTCCTGGTGCTGGCTCTGAGCACTTTGGCCCCCGACGCCCTCCGGGCCGAGCAGGACGAGCCCGACGAGGCCGAGGAGGAGAAATCCCCGGATCCGGAGGGGCTCCAGCCGCGGGAAATGCGGAAAAAAGGGATTTTGTTACAATACCGGCTGCGCTCCACGGCCCACCTGCCCGGCCAGCTGCTCTCCGTGCGGGAAGCGGCGCCAGGAACGCCGGGAACGCCGGGACACGCCGAGGAGGACGGATCCATCTACGAGCTGGCCGACGATCCCGACGTGTGGGTGCGGAGCCGGCCCTGCTCCCGGGATTCTTCCCGCAAGGAAATCTCCTCCGTGGCCATCGTCTCCGGAGGCCGCGGGTACCGGGATTTCCGGGCGGAATCCGCGCGCCGCTCCGGAGCCGCCGACAGCTCCCTGCTCATCTGGCAGCTCCCGCTGGCGCTCTGAGCCCGCCCGGAATTCCCGAATTTCCTACCTCAGGAGTCCCCCGAATTCCCGGGAGCGGCGCTTGAGCCGCTGCGAGGAAAAAAAACTGGGAAAAAAGCGGGATTCTCCCTCATATCCAGCAGATCTGGAGTTGGGAGCGGCGGGGTTTTCCCGGTTTCCCTGCGTGTGTGTGTGTGTGTGGGTAATCCCTAGAGATAGAAATCCCTGGATTATAAATAGGATGTAAATTATTACCTGTAAAAAGAAGGAATCTGTATATATTGGGAATGCCGGGAAGAGCAGGAGCAGCTCCCGAAAAAGCAGCTCCGGCTGCAATATCCACTCCTGTTCCCGACTGGGAATTTGAGGATCTTCCTACTGAAATCCCCTGGATTTGGGAGCCGAGCCCACTCGGCTTCCTGAGGAAAGGAAAACGGGGAGCGTGGAAATAAATCCCATAGGAATGGCCGTGGTTTCCTTGGTTTGTGGACTCGAGGCTTTTCTGGGTTTTGGGAGCAGCATTCCAAGGGTTCTGCTTCCCTGGGAATGCTCCAGGATGGGGCTTGGAGCAGCCTGGGAATGCAAGTTTCCAATAGAATGGGAAGAGCTTCCAGATGATTCCAACCCATCCCGGAATTCTGGGATTCTGATGCACACCCCTGGCGCTGCACATCATAAAAATCAAGTAAAAACACCCAAAATTTCCTCTTTTCCCACTGGGAATGGGGTGGGATGGAGGGAAAATCCATCCCTCATTCCTCTACTTCCACCCTCTCCATCAGCACTGGAAAAATCCCAGCCCAGGGAGTCAGGAACCCATCCCAGGACTGGATCCATTCCTGCCTGTAACAGGAATTCCATGGGGAGCATCCCAGTGATGGGATGGATATTTCCAGCCCTGGAATGGGAGCTGCTGATGATTCCATCTTCATCCCAGCCCTCTCAGGGATATTCCATCTTCATCCCAACCTTCTCAGGGATATTCATCCAACCTCATCCCAACCTTCTCAGGGATATTCCCTCCTCATCCCAACCCTCTCAGGGATATTCCCTCCATCCTTATCCCAGACCTCTCAGGGATATTCCATCCTCATCCCAACCCTCTCAGGGATGTTCCCCTCTCCTTGTCCCAGCCTTCGCTGCATCCTTGGAATCCACGGAGCGGCCGCCGCCCCCGCAGGGCCGATCCAGCTCCAGGGGCCGAAAGGATCCCAAATAAAAGCGGATTTGCTGCTCCCGCTCCCTCTGAGCCGGGCCCCAAGCTGGATTGTCTGAGGCCAGCGCTGCTTTTCCCACATTTCCCATTCCAGGCTGGGAATTGGGGTCAGGGGGTTGATTCCAGGGCAGGCCCAGCTCCTGCCTGCCCCGGGGCTCCCATGTTCGACACCGGCTGCGCCGCCCGCCTTGGGGACATCAGGTGGCATCGAGTGACACTCGGAGGCTTTTGATGCCTCACCCCGGCACGGCTCAGCTGCTCCGGGCACTGGAGAGCTGGGAATGCTCCGGATCCAGGGATTTCATGGTCTGATTCCTGCGCACAAACACCGCAGCGGCCCCGGCTAAAAATAATCAACGTTGGCTGCATTCGGGGCTGATTGACGAGCTCTGCAGGCGGCAGCGGCTCCTGGGAATTCCATGGGATGAGGGCTTGGAAATGGGACTTGTGAGGGCTCATCCTGTTTGGAAAAACTTCCCAGGATTTCAATGTGGGTAGATTGAGAGCAGAGCAAATTCTAGGGGAGAAATCCAGGAATATTTTACCCCTAAGGTGGGCAGAGTTTCTAGGTATTCCATGCAAGGAGGGGTGATTCCATACTTCCCATCCATGGAGAGGTTGGAAACCGGAGTGTCCATCACTTGTGGGGGCTCATCGCCTTTGGAAAACCTTTCCAGGATTTCCAGTGTGGGTTCACAGGAAACAAAGCCAATTTGAGAGGAGAAATACAGAAATATTTCACCCCCAAGGTGGGCAGAGCTTCCCTGCCTTCCATGCAAGGAGGGGCTGGAATCTGCGACTTGTGGGGGCTCATCCCGTTTGGAAAACTTTCCTTGGATTTCCAGTATGGGTAAATAGGGAGCAGAGCCAATTTTAGGGGAGAAATCCAGGAATATTTCACCCCCAAAATGGGCTATGGAAGAACTTGTGTAGCTTCCATACAAGGAGAGGTTGGAAACTGTTGGAAACCGGAGTGTCTGAGACTCGTGGGGGCTCATCCCATTTGGAAAACCTTCCCAGGATTTCCAGTATGGGTTCCTAGGGAGCAGAGGCAATTTCAGGGGAGAAATCCAGGAGTATTTTGCCCTTGGATAAGTTTTTCCCCTTCCTTGAGCAGGATTGTGCCCTTCCCAAGTTTTCCAGTCCCTGCTGAGGAGGTCCCTGTCCCGCTCATCCCAGCTCACCCCAGCTCTCCGTGCTCTCCTGGGATGCAGAGGAAATTCCAAGGGTTTTCCTCCTCCTGCTCTTCCCAAGGAAGCACTTCCATGTGAACTCCTCTCTGGTTCCATCCATGTGCTGGTGGGAACTGGGAATAGAAAAGATGGACATGGATTACTCCAGGTGTGGTGGGAACTGGGAATGGAGAAGATGGACATGGAACATCCCAGGTGTGGTGAGAACTGGAGATGGAAAAGATGGACCTGGAATGCTCCAGGTTTTGTTCCTGGGATCTGGAGCTTCTGGGAAGAGTTTTCCAAGTTTCAGGATCCGAGGCAGCTGCCTCAATCAGGGATCATTGTTCCCTGCTCTTCCTGAGAATTGGGCTCTGCCAGCAAAGGGTGCCAAGGGGAGAAGCTGAGGGAGCTGGGAGAATTCCAGATCCTGCTCTGGCTCTGGAATCCAACCTCATCCCCCAGGCTCGCTGGAAAAGCCTTTCCTGCCCCAAAATGCCTCTCCTGAAGGATCTTTTGGATGTGGAGCAGCTCCGTGGGGCAGGATGCGGATCCTTGGGTGGGAGACACGTGGACATCCCTCAGTCCATCAGACATCCCGCACTCCATCGGACATCCCGCACTCCATCGGACATCCCGCATTCCATCGGACATCCCGCACTCCATCGGACATCCCGCATTCCATCGGACATCCCTCATTCCATCAGACATCCCGCATTCCATTGGCTACCCCACATTCCATCCCACTCCTGCCTGCTGGCTTGGGCTTTGCAGGGGATTCAATGGAGCTGCTGCTGAGGCCTTTTTGGGTTATTTTTGTCTCATTCCTCAAGGAAAAGGGCGGTGGATTAATCATTCCTGGATTTTCCTGCTCCAGGCCGAAGTCCTCCTGTCTTTATTTCCCTGTCACTCCCATCTCCCCCAAAACCAGCTTAGAGCTGGTGTCTGTCCAAGCTTAAACTCCCCCAGAGGCTTATCCCGGCCGGATTCCTGGTTTTTGACAACCCTCTCAGCGCTCCACAACTCCCTCTTCCCAAGATAATGGGATTAATTACAGCCGGATTTGTGTTCCCTGCGCTGGGTTTGACGGAACCACTTGGAAATGCTGACTGCTTCACCTTCCCCCTCCTTCTCCCACCAGATTTTGGCTTTGGAATCGCTTCCCTTGGAGCTGGTGAGTGACCAGGAGGCTGGGAGATGATGGGGAAGCAGCAAGGCCAGGAGCTGCGGGATTCGAGGGATTTTGGGAAGCTGGGCTGAGGAAACAGCAATGGTGGTGCTGGAAGGGGATGTTGGAATGGTGGATGTTGGAATGATGGCCATGGTGGAATGGCGGATATTGGAATGATGGGTATTGGAACAATGGCCATAGTGGAATGACGGATGTTGGAATGATGAATGTTGGAATGGTGGATGTTGGGGTGATGGGTATTGGAATGACGGCCATGGTGGAATGGTGGCCATGTTGCAATGATGGCCATGTTGGAATGGTGACCATGGTGGAATGATGGATGTTGGAATGGTGGTCATGTTGGAATGGTGGCCATGTTGGAATGGTGGATGTTGGGATGATGGGTGGTGGAATCGTGGCCATGTTGCAATGGTGGCCATGTTGGAATGGTGGCCATGTTGCAATGGTGGCCATGTTGCAATGGTGGCCATGTTGGAATGACGGCTGTTGGAATGATGGCTGTTGGAATGATGACCGTATTGGAATGATGGACACAATGAAATGGGATGTTGGAGCCATGGGTGTTGGAATGATGGCCATGGTGGAAGGGGATGTTGGAATGATGGCCACTCTGGAAGGGGATGGTGGAATTACAGCCATGATGGAAGGGGATGTTGGAATGATGGCCACTCTGGAAGGGGATGGTGGAATTACAGCCATGGTGGAAGGGGATGTTGGAATGATGGCCACTCTGGAAGGGGATGTTGGAATTACAGCCATGGTGGAAGGAGATGTTGGAATTACAGCCACGGTGGAAGGGGATGTTGGAATCATGGCCATGCCACTGGCCAAAGCCAACCCATAATGATGACGGCCCCATGGCAAACCCATAGCGATGCTGATCCCGAGTATCCCATTGGGATAAGGAGCCACGTGCTGCAACAAACCCTCATCCCAATCCTTGGGAATGCTGGATCCTTGATGAGACCCCACCCCATCATGGTGCCTGACCCCATGGCAAACCCACAGTGGAGGAAACCCCCAACGATGTCAATCCCAACCCCCCCACTGGGATCAGGGGCCATGTGCTGCCCCAACCCCTCCTCCCAACCCTTGGGAATGTTGGACCATGTGGACGCTCAGCCCCCCAAGCCCCTGGGGTCGGGACAAACCCATCCCCAGGACACCCTGGACCTCCAGGATGTCCAAGCCCCCCTTCACCCCCACCCTTGAGCATTAATTGTATGCTAATTACCTTCTCATTAAGGCTCCAGGCCGGGCTCTTTCCCAGCTCCACCACGGATTTGGGCAGCTGGGAGGAGGTCGGGAGGTCCATCCCTAATTCCAGGCCCGCGTGAGCGCCCCCCATTAGCGTAATTAGCCGTGCTAACGAGGAGCTGTGATGTTTTATGCATGGCGCCTAATTTTACTCCGGCAAGCTCCCGCTAAATTTAACTCCATTAATCATTGATTCCCGAGGGGCCGGATCCCTGATTAGCGTCACATGGATTAGGGCAGGAAAGGGATTTAAAATAAACCCCCCTCGCCCTTCTCCTGCGCGAGACGGAGCCGCCGGTCCTTGGATGAGTCTGGAATGTGACTGGAAGGCGTCGCTCCTTTCCTGGGTCTCTTGGTGCTGTTTTCTGGGAAAAACCAGGGAAACAAAAGCATTGTGGGATCATTTCCTTCTCGCCATTCCCAATCCCAGTTTTCTTGGCCATGTTTACACAGCAGAGCCATCAGTGTTTAATTTTTTTTATTGTGGGCTCCAAGAGTTTATGGAGCAATTCCCAGATGTCCTTGATGAATTCCCAAGGGTTGGGAGCCACTGGTTTGTCCTGCATCACTCAGCCCGTCCGGATGCCAGCAGATCCATCAATCCCCACCATGGACATTGGAATTTCTCAAGGAGCTTGAGGACAAGGCTCGAGTCCCTTTGGTGTCCAGCTGCTCCCAGTGTCTTCCCATTCCCTAAGGAAAAAAATCCCCCTCATTATTTTAGAGTCACCGGATTTTAAGGGATTTTCCCCCTTCCTTAACCACATCCATGCAGTATTCCATGGATTTGGACCATTCCCACTCCTCCTGCTCAGGGATGAGGATTTGGGAGCTGTCCGTGAGCCTCTTCCAGCAGGTGGAGCCACCAAAATTCAGACATTTAAGTCTGAGCATCCATGTCCTGGGATGGGGGGAAAATTGGGACTGGGGAGTCTGAGCTTCCGTGTCCTGGGATGGGGGGAAAATTGGGATTGGGGAGTCTGAGCTTCCATGTCCTGGGATGGGGGGACACTGGGATTTAGGGGGACACTGGGATTTGGGGGAACTTTGGGACCTGTGGGGGGTTCTGAGCATCAAAATCCTGGCCTGGGGGGAGGATCATGGGATCTGCGTTGTCCAAAAATCCAGGTCCTGGATTCTGGGGACATTGCGATTTAGGGGGGACATTGGGACATGGGGGTCTGAGCATCCTTGTCCTGGAATGGCGCGGAACATTGGGATTGAGGGATCTGAATATCCAAGTCCTGGACTGAGGGGACATTGGGATTTGCAGGAACATTGGGATTTGAGGGAACATTGGGATTTAGGGGAACATTGGATCAGGAGTCTCCAAGAATTGAAATCCTGGCCTGAAATGCGATTCTGGGATCTGGGTTGTCCAAACATCCAAGTCCTGGATTGTGGGGACAGTGGGATTTTGGGGGTACATTGGATCAGGGGGCTCCGAGCATCCCAATCCTGGTCTGGGGGTGTACTGGGACCTGGAATTGTCCCAATATCCAAATCCTGGATTAAAGGACATCAGGATTTGGGGGGGTCTGAGCATCCCAGTCCTGGATCAGGGGGACATCAGGACCTGAAATTGCCAAGTTTTCCTCCCAGGCAGGTGAAAAATGAAGGAGAAACAGGAAAACCAGAGCCAAGGCTGGGCTGGGATCGTGTCTTCCCAAGGCACAGATGGAGCAATTAGAGGACAAATCCTTCCCGGGGCTGATCCCACTCCAGGAACGCAAACACTTCCACGGGGGGTCCTTTCCTGGCTTTCTGAGGCTGCTGGAAATTCCGAGCCTGTAATTCCTTGATGGAAATGGGATATTCAGGTACTTGAGACGGTTACGAGAACAGCGGAAAACATGGAAAAAGAGCATTTCCCACCTGCAAAATTCCCGGGGGCAGCGGGCTGGGAGCCAAAAATCCCTGGAAAAATGAATATCCAGGTGTGTCATTACCCAGCCCAGGTGGATTTGGGATTTGGGAAGCAGCGGGAGAATCTCAATCTGCCTCCCTTCCTCCTTTTCCATGTCCTCGGGTCACGGATTCCGGCCCTGGGGAGCAGAACCAATTTCCCAACGTTTCCAATTAAACGCTTCCCATCCGAGCCGTTAATTAGGACGTTCCAGGACACTTCCCAGGCACTTGGATTTCCCAAATATAATTATTAATATCCCATGAAACAATGAATTATCGCCCACAATTAAAATTAATTACGTTTCTCCAAGTTAATTAAATTATTCTTCGGATAGGGAGATGAGGGAATTCCAGCATCCAAAGGAGAGGCCCCGTGCGGGACTTGGAGAAAGCAGGAGAAGGGAGGGGGCAGTGCTCCAAAATTCCAGGTTTTTCTTGGCTTCCTGTATTCCCTGTCCCATTCCCTTGGGCGTGGATACAGTGGGGTTTTCCATGGGGAAAAAAATAAAATCCCTGATATCTTCAATTCTCCAGGAAAAGGGATTTGAAATAAATGCTGATTTTTAAGGAAAGTGGGAATTGGGTCTGGAGCGGAGGCCAAGGAATACTCAGGGAATGCTGAGCAGAGCATCAATTCATGGGAACACATTCCCAGTGCTCCAAACCCCACAAATTCCAGCAATTCCCGCTTCCATGGCCCAGGCGTGGTTTTTCCACCAGGTTTCTAAACAGAGGGAATAATTCCAGAGGTTTGGAATTCCCTGTGGAAGGAGCAGCTCAGCTCCAGGCCCGGCAGCTCCTCCGTGTCCCGCCAGGTTCCAGGATCCAAAATCCAAGATCCGAGATCCAAGATCTGGGATCCAAGATTCGAAATCCAAGATCCGAGATCCAAGATCCAAGATCTGCGATCCAAGATCCGGGATCCAAGATCCAGGATCCGGGATCGTTTGCCCTTCCTTGTTCTTGTCCGTAAATCACCGTTATCCCCCGAAATTGCCTGGAAATAACTCGGGGTCATGGAGCTGCTCCGGGTAATTTTCCTGCATTTATCCGCCAAGAGGGATGGGATGGAATGGCTCGAGTGGGTTTTTATTCTCTTCTCCCTTTCTTAGCTGGATTAACCCTTCTGTGTGAGGAAGAAAAGAGGGAACGGTGAGATTTTCCACTCCGTGTTGTCCCTTCATTTGGGAACAGCTCCTGGGCCTTTTCCCCACCTTTTCTGGGAAAATTTGGGAACCAGGACCTTATGGGGAAAGGGAGAAAAAGAAAAGCTGAAAATAATGGGAAAAAGGAATATGAGAAAATAATGGCAAAAAAGGAATTTCTCTTTTTTGAAGGCTCCATTTTATCCCAATGGATTGGGATAAAAGAAGGAATTTTGGGACGTGTTGGGTACTTGGAGGGGGGGGGTCTCCCCTCCCAAAAAATTTTGGTTTTATCCCCCTCTCCTTCCCCTCCCATTTCCCGCTGGATTTATTCCCATCCATATTTAAATCTCGATGTATAATTCAAATATTCCTGCCCTGGATTTCCTCATTCCAAGGACTTTCCTTCTCCAGGACTCCCTTGAGATCCTCCCTGGATTTCCCCCATCCTCGATGCTCCTGTTCCTCATCCAAGGATAAAAAACCCCTCCCGCAGATTCCCAAAAGCCCCACAAAAGCTAAAAATTCCCCCTGAATCCCAGCCAGAGAAGCACTTAAACATCTCCACGGTGATTAATAAGGAATAAATGCCTGGATTTGGGATGGATCTGGGATTTTGGAGCCACGTGGGGAGGAGGGAAGAGCCGTGGGAGGAAATCCCACTCCTTGTTTTACACCGCGACCGATTTGTTCCCGTTTTTCTCCCATTTGCACCCAGGAGTCAGGGCCAGCCTGGGAAAAAGGGGGAAAAATTCCCTCTGGATGTGTCCAGGAAAATCCAGGCTCTGCTGAGCCCCTTCCCTTCATTCCAGGAAAATATTGCAAATTCTGCTCTGCAAGAGGAGGGAAAATGAGAGAAATCCATTTTTCCCCTGGGAATTCTGTGTTTTCCCACTTTTCTTCATCCCAGGGGATTTTTTGAGATGCCAACGTTTTCAAAGTTTTCACCAGGGAGAGATTTTTATAATCCAGAGGTTTTTAGGACGCTCAGATTTGGAGCTGCCCCCAAACCCTTTCAACCCAAACCTTTTCCAAAGAAAACAGCGGAGAAGATTTGGCAGCGGGAACTGAGGACAGGGAGTCAAGCTCGGCCTAGGCTGGGTTTAAGCCCAGCTTTGACCTCAGCAGGAGCTACAAATCCTTCCCTAAGGACCCAAAAAAGAAGTTTTATCCTGCAGGAAGCAGCTGCTTTGGGCAGTTTCCATTTAAATGTCCAAGTTTTTCCTTAAATTTTGCAGCTTCCCCATTACTTTTGGAATTTCCCTTTATTTTTTTTTCTGATTTCCCCCCCCTTTATTCCCTATTTTTTTTTTCAAATTTTCCCATTATTTATGGAATTTCCCTTTATTTTTCCCATTCCGCCCCCTTTCTCCCTATTTTTTTTTTTTAATTTCCCTGTTATTTTTGGAACTTCCCTTTATTTTCCCAATTCCCCTCCTTTTTCCCCTTATTTTTAAAAATGTCAATCATTTTTTGAATTTCCCTTCATAGCTTTCCAATTTCCCTCCCTTTTTTCCTTTTTTTTTTTTTTAATTTCCCCATTATTTAAGGAATTCCCCCTTTTTTTTCCCTTCCCTATTTCCCCCCCCCCTCTTTTTATTCCTTTTTTTTTTTTTCTGAAAATTTCCCCATTATTTTTGGAACTTCCCGTTTTTGTTCCAAATTTCTTTCTTTTTTTTGAGTTTAATGGAAATGGGATGGAATTTGTGCCATCCCTGTGATCCTAACTGGGATTGGGATGGGATTTCTGGTATCCCTGTTTTGCAGGGTGAGATTGGGATGGGATTTGTGCCACCCTTGTTTTCCAGGGTGGGATTGGGATGGGTTTTCTGCCCTCCTCGTCCTCCACACTGGGATTTCATCCTCTCCTTGAGCTGCTCCATAAATCCCAGCTGGCCCTGGAGCTTTTCCAAGCCTCTGGAATGGGGGACGCCTCCCTGAGGGCACCTTTGACGTCCCAGCCTCCTTTTTGGGGTCGCCCCGGTGCCAGCAGTGTCCTGGATTTTGGGATCTGCTCCATTTCCTCCGTCCTCTGGCCACGGAAGGACTTTAATTAGCAGGGCCTGGAATTAGGGCATTAATTTGGGAAGCAGGAATTGCTCCGTGTCCCTTGTGCTGCATTGCACCAACAACGGCTGCAAAACACACGGAATTTGGGAATTCTGGGGGAAAAACCCAAAAATCTGCCTTTTTTCCTTCATTTTTTTCTTACCGTGGTGGAAACCCCAAAAGTGGGGGAGCCCCAGTTGAGCTTTTCCTGAGGAAAGGGAACAAAAATTCAGTGGAATCTGGCATTGGTTGAAATTCCAGCTTGGATGGAGCAGGAAAGGAGGAAAATGTCGCAGTCCCAGCACGTTTGGGAACCTTTTAGGATTGGGAATTTGGAATTGTTCCCTGTTGGAACCACCAAGCTTGGAAAAGGCCTCCAAAACCATC
This sequence comes from Sphenopsis melanotis, assembly GCA_035221435.1. Lineage (NCBI taxonomy): Eukaryota > Metazoa > Chordata > Aves > Passeriformes > Thraupidae > Sphenopsis > Sphenopsis melanotis. The sequence continues at coordinate 1,660,843 of JAWMRF010000076.1, read as the reverse complement.
AAGTTTGGGAAAAGATGGGAATTTTTGTAGTGCTGTACCCCCTCCGTGGGGTTATCCTGGTGTTTGCAGAGGGAATAAGGAATTTTTGGTGAGGAAACAGGAATTTTGCTCAGGGAATACAGGATTTTGCAGAGGCAATAAGGAATTTTTCAAGGGAAAAAGAAATTTTTGTGGCGGGAATAAGGAATTTTTGCTGAGGGAATAAGGAATTCTTGCTGAGGGAACAAGGAATTCTGCAAAGGAAAAAGGAATTTTGTAAAGGAAAAAGGAAATTTGCAAAGGGAAAAAGGAATTTTTGCTGAGGGAATAAGGAATTCTGGACCCCCTCCATGGGGTTTTCCTGGGGGTTTGCAGAGGGAATAAAGGATTTTTTAGAGTAAATAGGGAATTCTGCAGTGGGAATAAATAATTTTGTGAAGGAATAAGGAATTTTTTAAAGGAAATAAAGGAATTTTGCACAAGGAAGAGGGAATAAGGCTCGGGTGGGGCCGGAAAGGAGGAAAACGCCGCATTCCCGGCACGTTCATTCGGGAACCTTTTAGGGGCAGAACATTCCAGGGAATCGATGGAGTTGTTCCATTTGGAACGGGGACTAAAAGCCTAATTCCAGCTTTTAATGGGCCGGGAGGAAAATGGGAAGCGACATAATGGGATGAGCTGGGAGCCGTAATGGGATGAACTCAGAGTGGAAAAGCTCCTGTGAAAAGGGAGGGAAGAGCAATTAATGGGATCGTTTGAGGGATTTGGGAGCTGAGTAATGGAAGTATTAGGGCTCCCTCGGGACTGGAGGGAAATCCAGCTTGTTTTTCCCAAAAAAACGACAGAGTTGGTGCATGGAACAGCAGGAGGAACTGGGAAAGCTGGGATTGGATCCACCTGAACTCCAGGTCTTGGCATAGGGGGGATATTTTGGGATAAATCCCTGGTTTTGGAAGGATAATCATAATTTTTGGCATTGTCCTTCCCTGCTCTCCCATTCCAGCCTAGTTTTGGGATATTTTGGGATATTTTGGGATAAATCCCCATTTTTTGAAGGACAACCAAAATTTCTGACATTGTTCTTCACTGCCCTCGAATTCCAGCCTGGTTTTTGGGATATTTTGGGATGTTTTGGGATGTTTTGGGATATTTTGGGATAAATCCCTGTTTTTTGAAGGATAATCATCAGTTTTGGCATTGTCCTTTCCCTCGCATTCCAGAGTGTCCCAGCTTGGCCTTGGCTCCAATTTTCCAACTCCCACAGGGCATGGGATGAGGATCCTTGAGCTTCCCACTTCCAAGACTGGAATTTCACCTCCCCAAATCCTGTCTCTGCAGGGAAATCATGGATTCTCCGGGATGGATGGAATTTTGTTACTTTGGGAAGCCTCCTCCCTCTTGTTCCTGGAGCATTTTCCCGCTCAGTCCACAAACCCACATCCCAGAATGGAATTTTTCCATATTTTTCCTCATTTCCCATTCTTCCACCAGTCCCTGGGAAAAGATGTCGGAATCGCTTCCAGCCCCGTTCCCATCCCATTTATCCCCCCTGTGCTTTTCCCTCCTCCATCCTCTTGGATTTCCCGGGAATGTCGTGTTCCCTCCTGGCTGCTGGATCAGCACAGGGAAATTTAGATCCAGGTGGAGCCAATTTCTGTGCAGAAATTCCCGATTTTCCTTGACCTGGACCATCCCTTGCTCCATCCATAAACTTATGATCCTCTCTTATTTTCCATCTTTTTTTCCCCCCTCTCTCCCTCATGGAATTGCTCATTCCAGGTGTTTCCAGGCGCTGGCAGGGAATAAACACAGGGATTGGGAGTTGTTCCATTAAATTAAATTTCTCTGTTCCCGTTATCAGCAGGAAAAGCGCGGCCGAGGCGCCTTGGGAATAGGGAAACGTCCTTATCTGCAATTCCACATGTGCCAGGTGCTGGGAACTGGGAATTATTGGGAACTGGGAATTGGGAATTGCTCCCTGCTGGAGCCACCAAGCTTGGAAAAGGCCTCCAAAACCATCAAGTCTAGGAAAATACTGGAATTTTTTTAGCACCGGACCCCCTCCAAGGGGTTGTCCTGGGGGTTTGCAGGGGGAATAGGGAATTTTGTAAAGGAAAAAAGGAATTTTGCACAAGGAATAGGAAATTTTGCAGAGGGAATAAGGAATTTTACAAGAGGAAAAGAAATTTTTGTGGAGGGAAAAAGGAATTTTATGCAGGGAATAAGGAATTTTATGGAGAGAATAATGAATCTTGCAAAGGAAAAAGGAATTTTGTGTAGGTAATAAGGAAATTTGCAAAGGGAAAAAGGAGTTTTTGTGGAGGGAATAAGGAATTCTGCAAAGGCAAAAGGAATTTTGGAAAGGAGTAAGGAATTTTGCAGAGGGAATAATGAATTAATGGGATGGAGCGGTTGGCCCCCAGTGCTGGACACCACTCCTTGGCCCTCTGTCCATGTGGATGGAAAAATTGGGATCTGGAGCCCTGGAAGTTGGATTTGACCCCATGGAATGAGCCACAAAACTTTCGGATTTGATGCTCAGAGTGAGGAGGAATATTTTGGTTTTAACCTTAAAAATCCCTTTCCAGACCTGGAGTGAATCCTTTAGTGTGGATCAGTGGTTCCTGGTGGATTCCCACCAGGAATGACCTTGGAATGACCTTGTTTGGGATGCTCCAGGTCCCAGAAATGATGAGTTCATCCCCCAGCTTGTGTTTATCCCAAAAAAGCTCCGGAGCATCAATTCCGTGTTCAGCCCTTGGAAAAGCTCCGGGATGACCTTGGGCGTCTCCCTCTCCTGCTCAGCCTCGGATTTTGTTTATGGGAAGGGAAAAAAGGGAAAAATAATTTGGAAATAAGCCAAATAATGGGATTGAAGTGTCAGGAGGAGCCAATTATCCCGTGGGATGCTCCTGGAATGTGATGCAGGCCCCATCCCAGCCTGAGATCACCAATGACACTTCCTGGAAAACATCCTGGGAATTTTCCTGGCTGGGATGGGGTTTGTGCCATCCCCATGTCCCAAACTGGGATTGGGATGGGTTTTGCTCCTTTCCTGGTTGTATTTGCTGGGAAAACAGGAAAAATAAATCCCAGTGAGCTTGGGAAGCTCTCGAGTAGAAGTAAAGCCTCAATCGAGGCCGTTTTCCTCCTGTTCCAAGTGGGATTTTCATGGCTTTTCCTGGCTTTAGAGGGTTTTGGGGAAAGGAAAGATTTGGGGTGAAATGTTGCATTTTTTGGGAGTAATCCCTCGTTAAGGGCTGCTCCCACCCTGTCATGTGCTGGGTCACTTCTCCCTTTTTTTGGGATTTGTTGGGGGGATTTTGTTGCACATAATGCTCGTAATCCTAAAAAAAACCATGGGAATTTTCCTTATGGGAAGCAAAGGCTGGAGACAAGGACATGCTGAACCACGGCAACACCAAACTCCTCGTTCTTCTCTTAATTAATTAATTAATTTATCAGCATCGAACCTTTCTCACCTTTCCCCTTTTCCAACGGATCTGCTGCGCGCTCCCCACCCCGCTCATCTCAATCCCCCCAGGATCCGCTCCCGCGCTGTCGCTTCCATGAATCCTTCCCACCCTTCGCGGGTGCCGCTGTGTCCCCGAGCTGTCCCTGGTTGATTTTAAGGCTCCGTGACAGGTCAGGGACTGGATCGGTGGCGTCGATCCCGGGATTGCGGCAGAGCCGCCGCCGGAGCCGCGGAAGTCACAGCGCATTAAGGGCGTGAGGAGGCCCCGTGGTGGCACCGGGAGATGATCCTGGACTGGAGATGATCCTGGTCCACAGATGATCCTGGCCCACAGATGATCCCAGCCCATAAATAATCCCAGCTGGGAGATGATCCCGGCCCACAGATGATCTCATCCAGGAGATTATCCTGGTCCACAGATGATCTCAGATGGGAGATGATCCCGACCCACAGATGATCCCAGCTGGGAGATGATCCCAGCCCACAGATGATCCTGGCCCACAGATAATCCCATTTTGGAGATGATCCCAGCCCGCCGATGATCTAGGCCCATGGATGATCCCAGCCCATAGATGATCCCAGCCCACAGATAATCCCAACTGGGAGATGATACCAGCCAAGAGATGATCCCGGCCCACAGATGATCCCAGCCAGGAGATGATGCCAGCCAAGAGATGATCCCAGCTGGGAGATGATCTCAGCCCACAGACGATCCCAGCCTGCAGAGCCAAAGGATAATTAATGAGGCTTTGATGATCCCTGATGGCTGAATCCAGGCTATCCCTGGAGCTCCCAGGGCGGGATAAAGCAGGAGAGGGATGAGTTTTCCCAGGGTTTGGTGCTTGTGGGGATGATTCTGGTGCTGGAGCAGGTTGTGCACGCTCCCACCACGAGATCCGAGCCTTTGGGGTGCTGTTATCTCAAATCAACATCCTCTTCCTCCCCCTTCCTGCTCAAACCTCTCCCTTTCCTCCTTTGGAGCGTGACAGTCACAGATGAGTTGGGATTATCCAAACCCCGCCTTGGCTGCTGAAGGTGAAGGTGAACCCACCTCGGGTTTCTCCTTTGGTTGGGCACCAGGACTGCCCAGACAGCCAATTCCTGCCTTTTTTTCCATCTTTTTTTCTGCAAAATGCCTGGATCCTGCTGGCATCTGCAGGGAGGAAGTCAACCGGAAGGGAGGAAAAGCTTGGACTTGGATCTGAAGCAGAAACCAAGCCCTGCTGGTGCCAGGCCTGGAGCTGTCTGCTCCCGTCACGCTGGGGGCTCATTTTTGTGGCTTTCCCTGCCAAAACCACCCCGGGGCGGCTCCGCTTGGATCCAGCTCCTTCCTGGGAGGCTGGGATCCCATCCAGGCCCTGCCGGTCGGGTTTGGGGTCTCTCGGAGCAGAGAGGGACAATGAGGTTTCGCTCCAGCCGAGCCGAGCGCCAAAGCTCTCGTTAAAATTGAACGAGCTTGGCAGAGTTTAAATCTGAAACTTGGACAGAACCGCGGTTTTCTCCCCCCCCAAAGTACAATCAATTCCTTTCGTCTATAAATATCCTCTATAAATAGCGACAGGAAGAGGTTTTAATATTTCCAAAGGCTCTTCTGGGGGAAGAAAAGCTGGAAAATTGGGGCTAAACCCCTTTTTTTCCCCATGGCAGCTCAGCAAAGGCAGCACCGCACCCTCGAGCACCCCAGAAAAGCCTCTTAGCTCTGCTCAAGGAGCTCTGTTTGGAAAAAGCTCGGGAATAAAGCGGGTTTTTATTCCCAGCCGGCTGTCTGGAAGAGGCCGAGTCCGTAATGGGGTCAATGGCTCGGCCGCGCTTCCCCCGGGCTTGGCAAGAACCTGACAAATTGCTGAGCTGCCGCCCGGCTGCGCTGCTTTCCCGAGACCTCCGAGCGGGTCATTAGTGCCTAATTAGCGCCTAAACGCTCTCATTTGTCCTGCCCTTGTCAGCCCGGCCCGGGGAGATCCCGCTCGGCCTCCTCCTCCGCATTCCACGGGCTGGAGAGCGGAGAGGGGAGGGAAGGCGAGAAAATCCATAAACCCGAGGGGCTTTGCGTTTCTGCTTGGCAAGGGGATTTAACCCCAGCCCGGCACGGGCTAAAGCCTGGCTGGGCTCTTCATTCCTAGAGCCTGACTTGGCCTTTTTTGTTTCCTGAGCCCTGCTTGGCTCTTTCTTCCTAAAGCCCGACTTGGCCTTTTTTCCCAGAGCCCAATTTGGTCTTTCCTTCCTAAAGTCCAACTTGGCTCTTTCTTCCTTTCTAAATCCCCATTTGCCTCTTCCTTTCCAGAGCCTGACTTGGCCTTCTCCTTCCTAAAGCCCAACTTGGCCTTTTCCTTCTAGAGTCCAGCTTGGCCCTTTCTTCCTAAAGCCTGTCTTGACTCCTTCCTTTCTAAATTCCCACTTGGTTCTTTCTCTCCAAAGCCCGACTTAGCCTTTTCCTCCTAAAGCCCAGCTTGGCCTTTCTTTCCAGAGCCTGACTTGACCTTTCCTTCCTAAAGCCCAACTTGGGCTGTTTCTCCCTTTCTAAATCCCTGTTTGGCTCTTCCTTTCCAGGGCCCTGCTTGGCCTTTTCTTTCCAGAACCTGATTAACCCTTTCCTTCCTAAAGCCCGACTTGGCCATGTCTTTCTAAAGCCCCACTTGGGTCTTTCTCTCCCAAACCCAACTCAGCTCTTTCTTTCCAAAGCCCAAATTGGCCTTTTCTTTCTTCAAGCCTCACTTGGCCTTGTTTTCCTAAAGCTCAACTTGGCCTTTTCTTTCCAGAGCCTGACTCGGCCTTCTCCTTCCCAAAACCCAACTTGGCTTTTCCTTCCCAAAGCCCCACTTGCCCTTTCCTTCCTGAAGCCCCCAGCAAGGCTTGGCCCATCTCCGTGCTTCCTTGTCCTTCTTTTCCCAAGGAAACGATGGAATTCCCACCCCAGTTCCACAATCCCTCTTCTCTCTGCTGGCTCGGGCTCCGCTGTCAGCTCCTCCTGATGAAATCGCCTCCGGTTTAGGAATAAATTCCCAGATTTTGTGTTATCGGGATGGCAAATCGAGTTTGGGGTGGGGTTGGAACATTCTGATGTTTTTTTCCCTTCGTTTTCCTCCGGATTTTTTTCCATCTCACTCAGAGCCCAACTCGGCATCGCCGGGTGACAACGTGATGACAGCGGCTCCGAAAAGAGGGGGAGGCGACGAATTTGTGCAGGGGGGGAGAAAAACAGGGAAGAGGAGGGAGGGAGGCAGGGAAGGAGGTCGGGAGGGAGTGAGGAGACGTGGAGATGCCACTTCGCTGCTCGCACTCACCGTGATTATCCCATTCCGGCTCCTCGGAGCCGGATCCGCCTCCCCCTTCCCTGGAAGATGGGACTTGTGTCCTCCCCCGCTTCTCCTGGCTTTTCCCAGGGTTATTTTTATAGATTTTGTATTTTTTATATTTATACTTTTCCATAAATAAATCAGGAGCCATCCCAGCGCTGTGTGGTGTGAGGACGTGGAAGGATCCACGTGGATCTGGGATTGTCCCTTCCCACGTTCCACCTGGAACACAGAGAACTCCAGGGTGGCTCCAAAATTAAGGCAAAATGGGTCTTTTCCCTAAAATAATGTGGAGTTTTCCTCTTTTTCCCCCCAAGCTGGGGGTAAGACCTTGTAGGCTGAGTTCGTTAATTTTTAATTCATGTACAGTTTGGGCTGGAGCCCAGCTGTGGAAAAGGACTTTTTGGGATGCAGATTTTTGGGATGAGGGTTTCCATCCATGGGAGCAAAGCGGGCTGGGATTCATGGTGGGATCCAGGGACTGTTTTCCCTATGCTTCCCTTAGGAATTGGTTGTCAGCTCTGCCTTGGCTCTAATCCCATCCCAGGCCCTTCCTTTAGATTTTGGGGATCTCCTCTCCCCAAACTCCGATCCAGAGGTGTGGCCACATCCCAGATTCCCAGCCAGAAGGAAAATTGTTCATGTCCAGCCTCCGATCCTGTGGCACGTGGGGGTCACAGAGGCCAGAGCTGCTCTCAGCCAGGTGAGAGCTGACAGAGAAACCCGGACAAATCCCAGTTTTTATTATTTCCTTCTTTCCTCCCTTTCTGTCTCACCTTGAGCTCCCCCCCGGCTCTTCCCGAGGCGGCGGCACCTGGCTCCGGGATTATTTTTCCCATCCCTTTTTGGCAGCGCTCCCTCCTCCGGCACAAACGCAGCTCCTATAAATAACCGTGGCTCGTGCTCGCTCCCCCTCCCTCCTTCCCTCGGATCCGTCTTCCTTTCTCCTTGTCTGTCCCTTTCTCCTGCCGGGAGGAGCCGATGGAAAATCCAGGAGTGGGGGTTGAGCTCATCCATGTCCCCCTCATCCCTGGAATCGGCTGCATCCAAAGCACGTGGGGGAATTTTTAATTGGATTTATGCAAACCTCCCCCCCTGCTCAATTTCCTCCCCAGTCCCCCCATAATTAATTCCTGATTTTCCTTTTATCCTTCCCGATGGTCCCAAATCCGGGCAGCCGCTCCCTAAAAATTCCCCCCAAGGACGCCACTGGGTTTCCACCCCCAAAATATCCTGAAATCTGTGCATTTCCCGAAGGAAAATGTTGGTGATGATGTTTTGCAGCTTTTTTTGGGCATGATGGGTTCGGAATGGATTGGGAGGGAATGGCTGCATGTGGTTTAGGAGCAGAGTCCCTTGGCCCATGGGAATGTGGAATTCCAGAAATAATTCCAGGGTCGGTATGAGCACAAAGCTCCAAAAAGTCAAAATTATCCTGATGAAAGCACCTGAATTTTTAGAAAAAGCTAAAACTGAGCTCAACCCGGGGGATCCCGAAGGATAAATCCAGGTCTGGAGAGCAGAAACCGCTCCATGTGCGACCAAGGGTGGATTTGGGATCCCCCATCCCAGGGGATGGTGGGGACGTCAAATCCACCTTGGACTTTGGGTTTTTCCAGCAGGGAATTTGCCGGGAATGGTGGCGGCGTTGGGATAATGAGATGCTGCTCACGCTCCCTAATGAAGTGCCGAAGGAAGTCGGCGCCGGCTCCCGGCAAATTAGATCGGGATTATTGGAGCAGTGAGAATGGAGGGATCCGAGATGGTATCGGAGCGGGCGGGAAGGGCTGGAAGGGGAGGAAGGATGGAAAACCCTCCCAAAACCCGGATCAGGGCAGGAGGGGAGGGAAGGGATCGGCCTCTCCAGTGGCAATGCCGACTGTAGCGGGAATGGGATGTGGGAACGGGGTTCTGCGGAGCATCACCAGGTTTCCATGGGCTGCCTCTCCCCAGGTTTGCTTCTGATCCCATTCCTAGCTGGATCTGGCTCCCTTGCAGAGGAGATTTTCCTCCGATTCCCAGCTGGATTTGGCTCCGTGCTCCTTTCCTTGGATGTGTGCAGCCTCCAAATGCAGCGCATTTGGGAATGTGGGGGATACGGGAATGTTGGAATCCTCCAAACTCAGGGTTTTGGGGAACATGGGGGATATGGGAATGTTGGAGTCCTCCAAACGTGGAGTTTCTGGGAATGTGAGGGATATTGGAATGTTTGCATCCTCCCAAAGTGGTGTTTTTGGGAATATGAGAGATATGGGAATGTTTGCATCCTCCAAAATGGAATGTTTGGGAATATGAGGCTCAAGTTGGGACCATGGTCAAATTTCCCAGAAGAAAACCCATTTCCAGTGGATTTTTCCCCAGTTTGGCCCTTCCCATCCTCAGCCAAGCATTGCTGGCAATGGGATGAGCTGAATCCGGCTGCCGGGTTCCCCTTTTCCCTTCCAGCCACAATTCCCAGCTGGATTTGGCTCCGTGTTCCTTTCCAAGAATTCCTTGGATGTGTTTGCATCCTCCAAACGCAACAAATTTGGGAATATGAGGGATATGGGAATGTTGGAATCCTCCAAATGTGGCATTTTTGGGGATTAGGAGGGATATGGGAACGTTTGCATCCTCCAAAATGGTGCTTTGGGAATACGAGGGAAATGGGAATGTTCTCATCCTCCAAATGTGGTATTTTTGGGAATATGAGGTTTAAGTGGGGATCATGCTCAAATTTCCCTGGAAAAAATGAGTTTCCAATGGATTTTCCCCCAGTTTGGGCCTTTCCCATCCTCAGCCAAGCACTGCTGGGATTGGGATGAGCCGGATCCAGCTGCTGGGTCCCCCTTTTCCCATTCCCACAGGATCCCTCAGGAAGGAGCCACCCAACAACGGAGCTCATTAAAAGCGTGGAAAACACAAATTTAATTAAAGCCAACCTTGCCTTTACCAGGAAAATAAATCCGCCCTTTTCCGTGGAACAATGGATTTTTCCAGCCCTCCCCGTGCCGGGATTCCTCCCTCTTTTCATCCCTCTCCTTTATTATCCCTGGCTGGGAGCAGGCGCTGCCTGATTTCCATAAATTTGCATCAGGAATTGGGGGAAGAAAGGAGGAGGGGAGAGAAAAAAGCTGGAAAAATGAGATTTTCCAGTGCTGAGCTTGCTCTGAAGCAAGGAGCCCCGGCTGGAGGAGGGAAAAGGCAGGAAGGGGTGGGAAGGATCCTGGATTTTTAAAGTTCACCCATTCCCTGTTTCTTTTTGGGGAGAGAAGAACTTTCCCAAGCTTGGCATGGAGCTGGAATTCCCAGGAAAAACGCAGCCTTGGATGCACCAGCAGTGAAAAAATTGGATTTTTAGGGAAACCTGACCTCTCCCCATGGATTTTTGGGATTGGGAAGAGTTCCTCACCTTGGGAAGCAGGGCAGCAGCTCCCCCCGATCCCCTGGAATTTCAGGAGCTGCTCCTTTCCCAATCCAGAGGTGAGAATTCCCGGCGGGATCCTTCCAGCTGAAGGAGGAGCCTCGGGAATGGGAGCCGGGGGTGGATTTTTCCATCACCACCTCGCACTGGGAATATTTTCAACCTTATTTTTTTGATTTCTAGGGATCCTACGAGGGCTGGAAAAAAAACCCCTCTGTTTTGTGGGATTACATAATTCCAGGGTTTTTTGGGAAGGTGGGAGCAGCTGCATCCACCGGTGCCAGGGAGTCGCTGTGGGAGTTGGAAGCTCCTGGGAATGCAGGGAGCAGCTGGAATGTGGCGAGAGGGATTTGGGGGAATTTCTGCCGATTCCGGGCCTGTTGTGGGGTCGGGTTGGTTTTCCCAGTGTGGGATGATCCCGTTGGATCTGTTCCCAGACAAGCCAAAGGAAGGAGCTGCTGGAAAAGCAGGAGAGGAGAGGTTTTGGTGGGAATTTGGGGATTTTTGGGGTTTGCAGGAGGAAAGTAGTGAAGTTGGGATGCTGGGAAGACAACAGGATTTGTGTTCCTGGAAATTTTGGGGTTTATTTGGGATTTGCAGGAGCAAAGCATCAAAAATTATGCTGGGAAGACAACAGGATTTGTGTCCCTGGGAATTTGGGGATTTTTGGGGATTTTGCAGGAACCTGGAAGTTGTGCTGGTGCCACGTCAAGGATTCTGGGAAAGGAAAGCAACAAAGGAGCAGGAGGAGCTGGGATTCCCAAATTTTGTATGGAAACATTTCCAGAGCGAGTGGAGCTGTGGAAACTTGGAGGGATCTGAAGGAAAAACCTCTGGGTTCCAGGATTTTGGGATCCCGGTGCAAACTGGATTTAATTGGGATTAGGGGATTGCACCCACAGGGAGCTGGGAATGGGCTGGGAAAGACGGGAATGAAGGAGCAAAGCTGGAATTGGAAAGGGAATGATGATGTTGGGAAAGAAAAGGTCGGATTTGGGAAGCGGTGGGAAAATCCCTCAGGATTCCTTTGCCTGGGATGCAGCTTTGGGAGTAGCCAGGAGAGGTTTTGGTGGGAATTTGGGTTTTTTTGGGGGATTTGCAGGAGAAAATAATCAAAAATTGTGCTGGGAGGATGATGGGATTCGTATTCCTGGGAATTTTGGGATTTTTTAGGGATTCACAGGAGCAAAGCAGAAAAATTGTGCTGGGAGGACGATGGGATTCCTGTTCCTGGGAATTTGGGGTTTTTTGGGATTGGCAGGAGCAAAGCAGCAAAGTTGTGCTGGGAGGTAAATGGAATTCATATTCCTGGGAATTTTGGGGTTTTTTAGGGATTCACAGGAGCAAAGCAGTGAGTTTGTGCTGGTATAACAATGGGATTCGTGTTTCTCAGAATTTTGGGGGATTTTTTTGGGATTTTGCAGGAACAAAGCCATGAGTTTGTGCAGGAAGGATGATGGGATTAGTATTCCTGGGAATTTTGGGGGTTATTTTTGGATTTGCAGGAGTAAATCATCAACAGTTGTGCTGGGGGATGATGGGATTTGTGTTCCTGGGAATTTTGGGGTTTTTAGGGATTTGCAGGAGCAAAGCAGTGAAGTTGTGCTGGGAGGACAATGGGATTCATATTCCTGGGGATTTTGGGGTTTTTTAGGGACTCACAGGAGCAAAGCAGTGAGTTTGTGCTGGTATAACAATGGAATTTGTGTTTCTCGGAATTTTGGAGGTTTTTTTGGCATTTTACAGGAACAAAGTCGTGAGTTTGTGCAGGAAGGATGATGGGATTCGTATTCCTGGGAATTTTGGGGGTTTTTTTGGGGATTTGCAGGAGCAAATCACCAACAGTTGTGCTGGGGGGACAATGGGATTTGTATTCCTGGGAATTCTGCGGATTTTTTAGGGATTTGCAGGATCAAAGCAACAAAATTGTGCTGGGAGGACAATGGGATTTGTGTTCCCGAGAATTTGGGGTTGGGCTGGTGGGAAGTGGTGGGAAAATCCTGTGGGATTCCTCTGCATGGGATGCAGCTTTGGGAGCGGCCAGGAGAGGCTTTGGTGGGAATTTGGGGGGTTTTTTTTGGGATTTGCAGGAACAAATAATCAACGGTTGTGCTGGGGGATGATGGGATTTTTGTTCCTGGGAATTTGGGGTTTTTAGGGATTTGCAGGAGCAAAGCAGAAAAGTTGTGCTGGGAGGACAATGGGATTCATGTTCCTGGGAATTTTGGGTTTTTTTAGGATTTTACAGGAGCAAACCAGTGATGTTGTGCTGGGATGACAATGGGATTCATGTTCCTGGGAATTTGGGGTTCGGCTGGTGGGAAAAGGTGGAAAAATCCCATGGGATTCTCAGCCTGGGGTGCAGCCAGAGGGGAGTGGGAGCATCCTTGGATCCCCACTTTTCCAGGGAATCTGGGCTGTTCCCGGTGCCCCAGAATTGGCCGTGTGGGACTGGGAGTGATCCTGAGTCAGCAGTTCCAGGTGGGCCGGGACACGCGGAACGTGCGTGGGAGAGCTCCTAAATCCGGCCGGGAATGACTCAGAGCACGAGGGATCGGCTCAGCCACCCCCAGGTCCCTTCTCCTGAATTCCCAAAGCTCCGGAAGAGAAGGGAAGCTCCGGAGGCCTCAAAGGGATGGATTTGGGATGGCTCTGCTCCCAGCCCTTGGGAAGCTCTGGCTTGGCCACTCCTGTTGGGATTTTTTCCTTGTTATTTTAATTTATTCCTGAGGATTTCGATTTTTTATGGAGCTTCCCATAGCTGGAAAAACCCCCTGGAATATGCAATGAGCACATTCCTCATTTTCTCCTCCTTTTTTTTTTTTAATTTGCCTTTTTTTTCTCTTCATTTTTCCTGCTCTTTTTTCCTCCTTTTCTTCTGCCTTTTCCCACTTTTTTCATCTTTCTTCCCTACTTTTTCATCTTTTTTTTAGTTGTTCTTCCCTCCTTTTTTCTCCTTTTGTTCCTGCACCTTTTTTCCTGCTGCTTTTTCCCTCCTCCTTTTTCTCTTTTTTTCCTCCTTTTTAACCTCATTTTCCCCCCCTTTGTCATTTTTCCTTTGCCTTTTCTCCATGTCCAATCTGGGACAATCCCTGTGGAAAAGGCCTTGGGTTGCCTCCGTCCCTCCCTTCCCAACCCCTCCCAGGGCTCTTCCTCCTCCCATGCCAGCTTTTCCAGCTCCTTCCAACCTTGGAAAACTTCTCCCTGAGGAGCAGGAGCCATTCCAGGGGAGCAGATGGCTGAGGAGGAGGAGGAGGAGGAAAATCATGGATGCAAATGCTCTGGGATGTCTTTGCAACATTCCCAGTCAAGGTTATGCCGCTGGGAAAAGCATCCTGCAGGATTTTCCCCCAGTCCCCCAAACTTTGGGATATTTCATGGATATTTGAAGCCTTCAAGCGAGGATTCCTCATCCATCAGCTGGGACAAACCTGGATTTTTAGGGATGTCTGGGGATGGCAATTCCAGGCTTGGAGCAGCTGGAATTTCTGGCAGTTTCTGACATCTACACAAAATAACCATGCCCAGATTTCCCAAGTCTGGTTTCCTTGTGGGAAAATGGGATCTTCTGGAGATTCCCCACAAAAACCCCTTTGGAGTGTGGGGATTTATTTGGATATCCAGGGGGGAATCCACAAAAACCAACCCAAAAAATTCTGGGGGTTTTCTCAAAGCTGCAGAACTTGCCTGGACCCCTGGAAAACTTCCAGACTCCACCCTGGGATGAGAAAATTCCATGTTTAATTCCCCCCACGTGGATTTAGGAGGAGCAGCAGAACCGGGGGGTGCCGGGATTCAAGAGATCAAAGGAATTTGGGCCTTGTTATCTCCAAATTCCAGGGAAGCTGAGGCTGAAAGCCGGGAAATCTCCCAGCAGCCAAAAGCTGGGCAGGAGGGAGGGAGGGAAAGCAGAATTCCCAAATCCCTGCTCTGCTGACGAGGTGGAAGCGTGGAGCTGAAATCGCCATGGAGCGTTCGGAGGCGCGGCGGCTCCGAGCAGGAACAATTCCGCTTGAAAGAGCCGGATCGAGGTGGAGAGGGATTTTTCCCAAAGAAGTGACAGCTCGGAGCTGGGCTGCGGCGTGGGAAGTTATTTTGGGAGGAAAAGCAGATTTCGGTGTCATTCCAAGGAGTTTCGTCTCCTGTCGGCAAACTCAGTGCCTGGATTTTGTGCTGCGATTGGAGCGGCTGGAATTGTTTGTATCCCAAAGTTCTACTTCGTCCCAAAATTCCTGCTCCATGCTGTAGGAATAAGCAGGATGGGGAGGCCCTGGCACAGCTTATCCAGGGAATCTGGGCCTGCTCCATCCCTGGAGTGTCCAAGGCCAGGGCATGGAGCACCCTGGGATTGACTTTTTCCTACCCAAAGAATTCCAGGACTCCGTGTGCTGGGTTAGGTGGGATAATTGGGATAAAGCCTTCCCTGGGAGGGTGGTGAGGCCCTGGGATGGAATTCCAGAGCAGCTGTGGCTGCCCCTGGATCCCTGTAAATGCCCAAGGCCAAGCTGGACACTGGGACTTGGAGCAGCCTGGGATCATGGGAAATGGATTGGAATGGGATCAGCTTCCAGGTCCTTCCCAACCCATCCTAAAGGATTCCGGATTTGTCACAGCCTGTTCCCATCTTTCCATGACCAGCTGGGAATGGAACCAGCTGGAGATGTCCCTGTTTCTTGTCCCTGCCTGGTGCTGCTTTGTCCCACCAACATTCCCGGTTCCCAGCCAGTATTCCCAATTCCCAAGCAATATTCCCAGTTCCCAGTCAATGTTTCCAGCCAATATTCCCAGTTCCAAACCAATAGTCACAATTCCCAACCAATATTCCCAGTTCCCAGTCAATATTCCCAGTTCCCAGTAAATTTTCCTGGTTCCCAGAAATACTTCTAGTTCCCAGTCAATATTACCAGGCCCCAGTCAGTATTCCCAGTCAATTTCCCCAGTTCCCAGTCAATATTCCCAGTTCCAAGCCAATATTCCCAGTTCCCAGAAATATTCCCAGTTTCCAGACAATATTCCCAGTTCCCTGCCAATATTCCTGTTTCTCAGTCAATTTTCCTGATCCCCAGTCAATATTCCCAGAAACATTCCCAGTTCCCAATCCTGGATGCTCCCCACGCATTCCCAAATCCCTTTGCTTCCCAATGACCCCCTGCGCTTCCAGGGCTGGAATTCAATTTTGCTTCCCAGCCAAAAAAATCCCCCCCACCCCCCCCAAATCTCCTGTGCAGGAGCGAGAATTAATTAAATTAATTAAAAATTAATTAAATTAATTAAATTAATTAGTGGCCATTGTGTCATTAACGCCAGACTTTAATTAAATTGTGTGGAGATAATGACTCCAGAGCTTCACAACAGCCGAACATTCCCAGGATGGAGAAATTCCTCCTAAAACCCATCCAAGGCAAGTCCTGTCCTCCGGTGAAGCTCCGAAGTCGGCAATTCCAGGCGATTTTCCACCTGAAAATGGCTCCTTCCTCCTCTTCCTCCCCTCTTTTCCATCCTTTTGAAGCTCCCGGGTGTTTCCTGGGATTGGATCCTGGGAAATCCAGGATCTCCTCAGCTCCTTCCCATCTCTTGGAAAAGATGATCCCATGGGATGTGGAGTGCCGGGATCCGGGAGTCACCCATGGAATTTGCCAATGCCATATGGTGGTGGTGGCACATTCCAGGAATTCTTTGGAATGTTGGCTACAGGGAAAACTGGGAAATTGTTGGCTGCAGGTAAATTCCCAAGGAATTTTCCTGGCTGCCCTGGAGGGAAAACTGGGATTTATTCCGTGGGGGAAATGTTCCCAAAGCTCCTTGTCCTGCAAAAAGCCCTCTCCAAAGGGCCTGGATTTACTGATCCAGGAGCAGAGTCTGGAGCTCGGGAATTCTGAACCTGGGAAATCTGGGATAGGGGAAAGGTGAACAATCAGGGGGTCCTGGAGGAGGAGTCAGAAACGCTGGAAAAATCCCTGGGGGAAACTTTACTTGGTAAAAAGCTGGGATGTGACCGCATTTTGTGGATTTGGGATGTATTTTCTGGATTTGGGATGTATTTTTCAGACTTGGGATATATTTTCTGGATTTTGGGTCTATTTTGTGGGTTTGGGATATATTTTATGGATTTGGGATGCATTTTATGGATTTGGGGTCTATTTTCCAGATTTGGGATCTATTTTCTTAATTTAGGATGTATTTTGTGGGATTGGGGATTGATTTTGTGGATTTGGGATCTATTTTCCAGATTTGGGATGTATTTAGTGGATTTCAGGTCTGTTTTCCAGATTTCAGATACATTTTGTAGATTTGGGATCTATTTTCCAGATTTGGGATATATTTTCCAGATTTTTGGATCTCTTTTCAGGATTATTTTCCCTTCCTCTGTGCAATGGTTCGGATTAATTTTCCAAGAAAATCTTCCCTGTCGCCCTCAGATCCCGTTTTTCCTGTTTTTCCCAGCCCTGCTTCCTCCACCTCTTTTCCAGGTGTTTGGATGGATCCAATCCCTCATTCCCGCCCCTCTCTCGCCCGAGGAGCAGCCATTTCCATGTTTATTAAATTCCTTTCCCAGGATCCACAATCCCTGGCTCATCCCATTCCTGGTGCCCGGAGGTGGAGCAGGGATGGGAGGATCGGGAAAAGATGGAAGAGAAAACCAGAGGGATTGAGGATCCTGGTTTTCCTGCCTTATTCCTGCTTCCTCTTCGGCCTGGAGCAGCCCAACCATCCCAGTTCCCATGGGAGCTGCCAGAATGGGAAAATCCAGGTGGGATTTTCCAGCTCCAAGGATCCTGTGATGGGATCCAAGTGTTGCTTTCCATGGAGAAGGAGGCGCCGGGATTCTCCTGGAGATGGGGGCTGGATTCATCCCGCTGGAGTTTTGGATCCCAGCTCCTGCTCTGGCTGCTCCCACAGTGATGGGAAGATGGAAATATGGGAACACGGGAAGATGGGAGATGGGAAAACGGGAAGATGGGAGATGGAAAGATGGGAAGGCACCGGGATGGGAGCATCAGGGTAGGATTTGACAGCAATTCCCAAATTCCTGAGCAGCAGCACTGACACCTCCTCCCGGGAGGAATTACCAAAGGAAGCAGAGCGATCCTTCCAGGATATGGAAATCCCAAAGGAAGCGGAGTGATCCTTCTGGGCTATGGGTGTGCCAGGAATTCCCAAAGGAAGCAGAGCGTTCCTTCCAGGATATGGAATTCCCAAAGGAAGTGGAACAATCCCTCCACGATACGGAATTCCCAAAGGAAGCGGAGTGATCCCTCCAGGCTTTGGAATTCCCAGAGGAAGTGGAGCAATCCCTACAGGATATGGAATTCCCAAAGAAAGCAGAGTGATCCTTCTGGGCTATGGATGTGTTGGGAATTCCCAAAGGAAGTGGAACGATCCCTCCAGGCTTTGAAATTCCCAAAGGAAGAGCAGTGATCCTTCTGAGCTATGGGTGTGCCGGGAATTCCCAAAGGAAGTCCAGTGATCCCTCCAGGATATGGAATTCCCAAAAGAAATGGAACAATCCCTCCATGATACGGAATTCCCAAAGGAAGCACAGCGATCCCTCCGGGCTATGGATGCAGCAGGAATTCCCCAATGGGAAGCCAAGCCAGGAATGCAGGATGGGGCAGAATTTGGGAATCAGGGATGAGCCATGATGGAGGTGCCAGCCAGGAATGTGGGATGGATGGGAATTTGGGAATCAAGGATGAGCTGTGCTGGGAGGTGCCAGCCGGGAATGTGGGATTGTTTTTCCAGGAGTGTCAATATCCCGGGATCCATCTCTGCTTGCACAGCCCCGGCTCTGTTTGCTCCCGAGCCTTTGGGGTGGGAAATGTTTGGAAAAGCCGCTCATCCCGGTGCCAGGTGTGGGAATCCCGCTGGATCCGCTCCTGCCGCGTTCCTGGAGGCTCCAGGGACCTGTCCCATCCCACTGATCCCGCTGAGCATTCCCGGCCTTGGCTCTTCCCAAGGTTTGGGGACGGAGGTGGAGCTGGAAAAGCTCCCAGCGGCATTCCCAGTTTGGGAATGTTCCAGTGCTCAGGGCAGAAATCTCCGAATTCCCAAGGAAATCCCCTAAATGAGTGATTTTCCAGGAAAAATGAATGTATTGTCCTATCACCTATGGAAATATCCGGGATAAACTCAGGATCAGCTCCTGGAAGCTCCAGCACTGGAAACGAAGAGGACCCAAGAGGCCTCGGGAGGGGAAGGATTGGGATGGGCATCACGAAAAAAATCCCGGAAATCTTTGGGATGAGATGGCAGCGGGGCTGGGCTTGGGGACCCTGCGTCACCTGCAGGGAAAAAATTCCATGAAAAACCAGGAAAAACAAGCGGTAGGAAGGAGGGACCT
Organism: Sphenopsis melanotis; assembly: GCA_035221435.1. NCBI lineage: Eukaryota > Metazoa > Chordata > Aves > Passeriformes > Thraupidae > Sphenopsis > Sphenopsis melanotis. The sequence goes on along the minus strand of JAWMRF010000076.1, from coordinate 1,642,352 downwards.
GTGCAAAGCCAGGGATGCTCCCAAAAAATGTCTGAAATATCTGAAAATTTCCTAAAATCCCAACATTTTTTTGGGGGAACAGCCTCAGGCCCATGAGGAACTGTTCCCACTTTTCCAAGGGGTTTTCCCTCTGTCCCTGTGACCGTTGGGATGGGAGAGCATTCCATGGGTGGGATTTGGGGCTGGAAAATGCTCTGAGGGGTTTTTCCGATTGGCTGGCGCTGCAGCCAGGTTTTTGGGGGGATTTGCACTGGAAAATTCCCCCTTATAAGTGGCTCTGAGCATGGAATGATGAGTTTAAGGATTTTTTTGGGGATTTTTGGGGATTTTTGGGAATTTCTGGGAGTTTCTGGGAATTTTCAGGAGCTGCTAAGTGCCAGCACTGCAGACCCGGGCTTAAGTTCCCCCATCCTTCCCCTCTATCCCAAAAATTCCACATCCAGGCACTGATCCCATTTTATCCCTAAATATTCCCAAACCAGCACTTCCGACCCTTCTTCCCAAAAAACCAACCCCCTGTTCCCATCTGGCTTCCTGGATCCCTCCAGGATAAATTCCATGTATTCCTCACTCCCCAAATCGTGGGATGAAATCCCAAATCCGGCTGAAATCCCAAATCCACTTCTTTCATCCAGGCAGGAATTTTAGGGCTCAGCTCCAACTCCTCACCCTTCACCAGGCCTTGTTTGGAATTGGGAATATTCCCCCTTTTCCCGCTTTTTTCCAGGCTTCTCCACCAGAGAACCGGATCAATCCCAAAAAATCCCACGGGACTTCACAGGGAACGCAACTCCATCCTTCATCCCCTCAGTTCCAGGGAAATTCCGGTTAAAATTCCAAATTTTTTGGGAGCCTCGAGTTTTCCCTTCTTTCCCCATCCCTATTCCCCAATTTTTTCCATCTCCTTGGGTTTTTTCCGGTGGTTGAGCCGGTGACTGGCTCAGCTCTGGGAGCGCTGGATATTCCCGGCTTTTCCTGGCTCCCACTCTTGGATTTTCCCGGTGCCCTTCCTGGATTTTTTCACCAGAGAATTTTTTCATCCCAATCCTCCTGTTTTTTGTTTGCTCCTCCTTTCCAAACCCCATTCCAGAAGGGATTTCCTGCTCCAAAATTCCTGGAATTTTTCTGAAGCGGTGTTCCATCAAAACTTCCTCCTTGGGATTCGCTCCCCAGCATGATGCTCCAGAATAAATCCCTGGTTATTCCAAATCTGGGACTTTCTCCCGAAAATTTGGAACTTTGTCTTTCAATCTGGGATTTTTTTCCCCTAAATTTGAGAGTGTCTTCCCAAAATTTGAGACTTTCTCTCTAAATTTGGGGTTTTCTCTTCCGCTTCGGGAGTTTCTCCCCAAAGTTTGGGACTTTCTCCCCAAAATGCGGGACATTCTTGCTAAATTTGGGATTTTCCTCTCTAATTTGAGACTTAGCCACTGGATTTGTTCTGGAAAGGTTGGGAGAAAAAAGAGAAACTGGCAAATTTTCCCCTTGGGAGATTTTTTTGGCCCAAATTCCCATCTCGGAGGGCAGGCGGAGGAGCCTCACCTGGAATGTGCTGCCCTGGATTCCGGCTCTTCCCAAGGGACTCCTGCAATGAGGCTCAGGCCTGGTTTTCCAGGCTGGATAGATCCCTTGGGAATGTGGGAAGGACAGGAGGGCACCAGCTCCATCTGAAAAACAGGGATTGGTTTTTTTAGGGAGTGAAGGGATCCAACTTTGGAAGGGAATGCGGGGAAAATCCGTATTTATGGAAAATATTGGTAGTTTATATATAGATTTGAATGGGATGGGGTTTGTTAGGAAAGTGTTTGGAGTTGTTTATTTTTTAGTATTAGTTTTATTGCATGATCTGGTTTATGTAGAGATGTGAGTAGTTTGTTATTTTGGCAGCAAGTTAAAGAAATTTAATGTTACAACATACTAAATATTTGTTTTTGTTAATTACATAAAGAAAAAGTATATTGATTGTGATTTTATTTAATTAACGTAAGTATACGTAGTTTTGGTTAAAACAATGTTTGCTTATTTTTGAATATAATGTTTGTTTATAAGAGATAATGTGCAGAATTTTATTTGTAAGTTTAATTTTGTTAAAGAAATTTTTTGTAACTTAGGAAGTTTAACTACACAGGTTTATTGTTTTATTTTTTATATTTTTTCTACAGTTTGTATTTTTTTTTTTTGGATGTTTTAGTGCTATTTACAATTTTGTTGTAACTGAAGTTCGTTTTTTACAAACTTTTTAAAATTTTTTGATTTTATGGATTGCCAAAGAAAAAACTGGGAATAATCATTCGGATGAGGCAGGAGCAGCATTCCCCACTCATTCCCTCCCTTCCCAAGGTTGGGAATTCCCGGGGCATTCCCACCAGCCGCTGGATTCACGGGGAATTAAAAACCGGGAGAAATCAGAGCGATCGGGACACGGTGGGATTTGCATCCCGCAATTTCCAGGATTCCTGTCTGCTCTGATGTCCTGGGAGCCTCCTGATGGGCTGGGAGCCGCTCTTGGGAATTCCCCACAAAATCTGGAAGCTGCCAAGGAAAACTTTGCCTCCGGAAAACGAATCCCGCTCCCAACATTCCAAATTATTCCCCTTTATCCTTCTTCCCCTTGGCTCCAGGGCGAGGTTGTGCTGAAAGGGGCTGAAATTCCCATTGGGAAGCTCTGGAATTGTGGGAATTTTTTAAAATCCGGGTTTAGTTTTTGTTGTCTGAGGAGGTACCGGAGCTGTCGGATCTTTGGGAAGCAATTCCCAGCTTCCCAAAAATCTTCACCCGCCTCGTCCAGGGGTGGCTCCCATCCAAAGGGATGTTCCAGTCGTGGAAACAGCCCTGGATAAGGGAAGTGGGAATGCTGGGAGAGCAGAATGTTGGGAATTTTGCCTTTTTCGGTGGAAAAATGGACAGGAGGAGCCGGACTTTGGGCTCCAGCAGCTGAGGGAAAAATTCCTGGATTGGGTCATCCCAATGGTGGGGATGGATTTGGGAATTTTTGGCTCCTGGTGGTTCTGTTTTTCATGGAAAACTCCTCGGGAGGGGGAAAATGAAGGATCTGAACTTGGGAATCTGGGATTGGATTTGGTTTTATCCTGGATTTCCAGGCATTGAGAGATGGGTGACTCCAAAATTTTGTCCTGGTGTTTTTTTCCCAATCAGAGCCCCAGGAGAGGATCCTGGGAGGAAAAACTGAGGGGTTTTCCATGGAATTGCCTTTCAGGGGGATTGGGAACAGCTGGAATTCCAGCCCAGCCAGTGACAGCAGCCTGATCCAAACTGGTGGGACTCGATTCCCAAAAAACCTCCCTGAGAGGAGCCACCAGGGGCCAAAAATGCCCAAATCCATCCCCATGGGCTGACCCAATCCAGGACTTTTCCCCTCAGTGTTGCTGGGCTGGAATTCCGGCTGTTTCCCATCCCCACCCGAGGGAAAACTTTTGTCCCGATGTTTTTACCCAAATTTTAGCCCTAAAAGAGGATTCTGAACAGGTTTGGGTAGTTTTTCCATGGAATTGGTTTTGTCCAGCTGGAAATCAGGGAGCATTCCCCTGGGATTTTGGGAATGGGTGGGAGTGGAGGGCTGGAAGGGAAGGATTTAGGAAGACAACCTGGAAGTGGGAATAAGGGATAAAAATGTGGATTTTTGTACAGAAGGAGATGTGGATCTCCCGGTCTTCTGCTCTCAGGAAGCCCCTGGGATCCCAATCCCTCTTCCCAAGGAATCCTGGCATCTTCCCAAAGTCTGAGAGTGAAGGGAAAGCAGGCAAAGCTGCGGGGCAGGGCCCTGGAGGGTTGGGATCCCAGCCAGGGTGGGATTTTGGGGAGGCTGGGATGGCTCCAGGCTGGATCTGGGGGTTCAGGGAGATGGGAATTGCTGAGGGAAGAGGGGGCAGGGGGGGAGTGTGCATCCCTGTGTGTCCCTGTGTGTCCCTGCTCCAGGATCCTGCATCCCACATCCCTGCCTGCATCCTGCTCCTTGTCCTGAATCCCAACCCCTCCTGCATCCCAACCTATCGTGTATCCCACACCCCAGTCTGGATCCTGCTCCCTATCCTGTATCCCACATCTCTGACCATATCCCAATCCTGAACCCCACATCCCTGCCTGTATCCCACAGTCCTGCCTGCATCCCAACCCTGCATCCCAAACCTTTTCCTGCATCCCAACCCTGCATCCCAACCCTGCATCCCAACCCTGCATCCCAAGTCTTTGCCTGCATCCAAACCCCACATTCCAACCCCATCCTTCATCCCACATCCCAGCCCTGCATCCCAGATCCCAACCCCGCATCCCAACCCCATCCCACATCCCTGCCTGCATCCCAACCCTGCACCCCTGCCCTGCATCTCAACCCTGCATCCCAACTGTGCATCCCAACCTCATCCTGCATCCCAGATCCCAGCCCCATCCCACATCCCTGCCTGCATCCAGCCCCTCCTGCATCCGTGTCCCCCCCACCCCTCCGTGTCCCCCCTCCTGTCACCGCCCCTCCCCCATCCCGTCCTGTGCCCCTCCCGTGACCCCTCCCCCCCCAAATCCATCCCCCACAGCCCTCAGCATCCCCCGGCCCCCCAAATCCAT
>JAWMRF010000076.1:1626941-1637249 GCA_035221435.1 Sphenopsis melanotis | reverse complement strand
GGGCGGCCGCTCCAGCCCCGCTCGGCTCCGGCTGCTCCAAATCGGCTTAAGGGCGGCAGCGGCGGCGGTGGCGGCGGAGCTGCTGCACCGGGGGGGCACCGCCGGGCCGAGCCCCCTCCCGGACCGGACCAGAACCCCCTAACCGGGCTGAGCCTCCTCCCATCCCCTCCCGGACCCACCCCGGACCGGCCTGAGCCCCCTCCCGAACCGGACCAGACCGAGCCCCCTCCCATCCCCTCCCGGACCGGACCGCCGAGCCCCTGGCGGTGCCCGGCGCGATGCCCGCCCGGCACCCGGCGCGGGGGCCCCGCTGAGCCGCCCCCGCGGGCACCATGCGCGCCATGAGCCCCCTGCCCCTGTGGCTGCTGCTCTGGCACCTGCGGCACCTGGCGCTGGGTGAGTGCCATCCCCCACCCCGAGGGGACAGGGACACCTCCGGGGCGCGGGAGGGATGGAGGGACCCCCAGGGACACCCCCGGGGCCGCGGGAGGGATGGGGAGACCCCCACACCCCTCCGGTCACGGGGCGGGTTTGGGGTTCGGTGCCACCGCCCTGGGGTTTGGGGTGACTGGGGGCTGGGGGGCACCCACGGAGAGGAGAACGGGTTTGGGGTGGGGAATTGGGGTTTGGTACTGGGGGATGAGGTCTGGAGGTGTTAGTGGGGCACCCCATAACCGGGTACTGGTGTGGGGTCTGTTATTGGGGCACCCCATAACGCGGTATTGGTGTGGGAGTCATTAATGGGGCACTCATAGCCGGGAACTGGTGTGGGGATCCGTTAATAGGGCACCCCATAACCGGGCACTGGTGTGGGGTCTGTTATTGGGGCACACCCTACAGAAGGAGGTTTTAATGGGGCACCCCCTAAAGAGGGGGGGTTTTAATGGGGCACCCCGTACCCGGGCACTGCTGCTGAACCCTGAGCCGGGCACTGGGGTGGAGCCGTTCACGGGGCGCCGTTTTTGGGGTGCGGGGTCTCATCCATGGGGCCACCCCGTGTCCCCTTTCCCCGCTCTGGCTGCGCATCCCAGCCCTGCTCCATCCACGGAGGGGGGGCTGTGCTTTGGGGACCCCCACGAGCTCTGTTTTTTGGGGGGTCGCAGCCCCTCCTGCCCCTTTGGGTTCCCCAAATCCCGAGCAAGGAGCAACATCCCCCAAATTCCCGCTGTCCTGGGGGATTGCAGCTCCCGAGCTCCCAAAATCTCCGGGACTCCCCGCTCCAGCCCCAAACCCGAGGCTCCGGGGAGGGGAAACCGCCCGGGGAAGGAAACTTTGCCCTCCTCGCACCCCACAGGGCCACCCGTGGGATTTCATTCCGTGTCCATTTTAGGCGAATTCCCTCTTTTTTCCCCCCAATTCCCGCTCGGGGGGGGTCTCAGGTGGCCGCTCCTTCCCGAGCCCCGGCAAGCGGGAGCTTTTCCAGGCGCCGGGAGATGGAGGCACGAGCGCAGCCTGCTCCTCATCTCCTCGTTTGTTTTTTTTTTTTGTTTTTTTTTTTTCTTGCTTTTTTTTTGGGTTTTTTTTGGATTTTTAATGGACTTTGTGCTCTCCGGGAAGCGCCGGCGGGCGCTGCAGGGCGCGGGGCGGGGGAGCCGCGGCTCTGCGGGGCTGCGCGGGGCCAGCTCCGCACAAAGGAGCCGATTCTTCCCCGCCTGCTCCCGCTCCATCCCTCGGGCACCGGCGCAGCCCCAGCTCGCGAAAAGAATTCCCTGAACCCCTCATTTCCTTCCCTCGGCCGCGGGGTTCGGGTCCTGCCGGGCTGCGGCTGCCGCTCCGAGCCCCCTTCCCCAGCTCATCCCGAGCATCCCAGCGTCGGGATGAATAAAAACCTGTGCTCGGGAAAAAAGGGGGGAACTTGTGCCAAACCCAGCCCCGGCTGCCTCCCCTCCCCTCGCCGCTCTCCTCCGCCGCCGTTTTAAGGTCATGGATAGACAATTTCCGAGGAACAACGCATCCCCCCGGCTTTCCCGGAGCTCCAGCTGTCTGTCACTGGCGCAGGGATCATTTTTCCTGCCTCTCTCCTGCTTTTTTTTTCTCGCCGCAGATCGGGCGGTTGCTCTCGCGCTGTTGATTTCCTGAGAGCGGCTGCGGGGGGAATCTCTGTTTGTGAGGGGGAAAAAATGGGATCAAAGTTGGTTTGTGAAGGGCTTGGAGGAGCTCGGGGAGCCCGGAGGGGTCGGGGGTTAGGAAGTGATGGATCCGGCGTCGGGAATTGTTTGGGTTTGGGCATCCAAGAGCTGGATTTGGGCTCCTAAACCCCACTGGAACTTGGCTGCATCCCGAGGATCCGCCGTGTTCGGCATCTCCTTCCCTATGGAAGCCGTCCCTGTGCTCATTTTGGGGTTCCCAACCCAAACCACCCGGGAATCCTGTGATCCCCATCTCGGCTGTGCCAAAAATCCCATCCCGAGCTCTGTTTTTCCATCAGCCAGCCACGAATCCCGGCCAAATCCCGGCTTGGGGGCGCCTCCCTTTGCTCGGGGCAGCGGAGGCTGAGCTGCTCCCGAATTTGGGGGGGGGGAGCAGAGCGTTGTTCCTGAATTTGGGGGTGCAGAGCGCTCGCCATTCCCGAATTTCCGAGGGCAGATGGCTTTTTCCTGGCTGACGGCATCCTTGGCTGGAGCCGCCGCCGTGCCCTCCCCATCCCGGCTGGAGAGCGATCCAAGGGATGCAGACCCCGGCAAGATCCAGGCGGGAACGACCCCATTCCCCGCTGTCCATCCCCTTTTTGTGTCCCCAAAACCCTTTTTTTTTTTTTTTTTTGGGAATTTTGCCCTCTTTTATTGTCCCTTCATCCACCTCCTCATCCGCATCCCGGAGGATCCCCCTGGAATCCGCTGGAATCGCTTCCCACCCCACAAATCATCCCTGGGACGCTTTTTTTTTGGGGGGGGCGGATTTCCAGCCCTGCTCTGCATCCCTCCCCCGCTCAGGAAAAGCCCTTTTGTGACCCCGAGCGCAGCCGGGATCATTCCCGAGGTGTTTTCCAGCCCTCCGGGAGCATCACCGCTGCTATTCCAGCTTTTTTCCCCCCCTTTGTCCCCGGCTCAACCTCTTCCCTTTTTGCCAAAAAAAGCCGCCGGGGCCGGGGCTAAGTGGGTTAAGGAGATGTCAGGAGGGAAAAACGAGGCCACGCGGAGGAGGCAGCGCTGGACCATGGAAAAGGAGAGGAGTGCCTGGAAAAGGGGCTGGAAAAGCTGGAAAAGCTCCCTTTTTCCCTGATCCGTGGGTTCTGGGATCAGGGCTGGCTCGTTAAGCCCCGTCTGAACCACGGCCCCGTAAAGGGCTCGTCGGGGGCTGGTTTAACGCCCTGGGAGGGATCAAAGTGTCGAGTTCCTGGAGATTTCCAGCGGCTTTATCCCGGTGGGATTTGCTTCGGCTTCTGCTTCTCAACCCCAGTGGGGGAAAAAGAAAACAAATGGAAAATTCAAGTGTTTGAAGCTCCTGGGCTTTGCAGGGAGCTGTCCTTGGGGATATTCCTGAAAAACCCAGCTTGGGAGCAGCCCTTCGCAGCTGGGGATTTACCTGGAATTCTCTCCCCTCTGCACTCCCCCCGGAGGTTTTTCTGGCAGGGGTTTTCCCAGCTGGCAGGGAGCCCCTCAGGTGGATCATTTTCCAGCCTGGAAAAGGCGATTTTCCCTCATTTTTGGAGGGAAAACCCAGCGTGGGGCTTTCCCCAGGGTGGTGGGAGGCACCTGCTCGCGTTTCTTTTTAATAGAAGGAGGAATTTGGTGGGAATTGTGTCCTGGGGAAAGGAGCAGGGGTGAAATCCTGCTTTAAATTCACCTGCAGGCGCCAAAAATCCACCCCACTTTCCCACCTTCCTTTCCTGTTCACGCTTTCCCCATCAAACCCTGCGTTCAGCTCTTTTCTGGAAGTTTTCCCTCCCATTTCCACAAATCCCGAGCTCCCACGGAGCCTCTCCAGGTAAATCCAGGCCGCGCAGCCCCTTTGGAAAATCCCCCTCGCTGTGCTAATTGCCCTTTCCCAATTAGCCCAATTTCCCTCCTCCCACCAGCTGCGCTTCGGAGCCGCCACTTCCAACCCAGAGCTCGGGAAAAAGCCGCGGCTCCGGCGAGGATCTTCCCTCTCCTTGTGCCTTTCCAGGATAATCTTCGGGAAGGGGAGACATTCCCAGCTTTATTTCTCCCTGCAAAAGCTCCTGTGGCTGCTCCCAGAGCGTTTCCAAAGTCCCCCAAGCCCAAATTCCTTTGGGATTGTTGGCATCCCCCAAAACCGAATCCCGGGGATGTTGTAGGGTTTGGCTTGGGAATGTTGGTGCCTCTTGGCCTGGGATGAGGAATTCTGAATCTGGAGCTGGGCAGCCCCTGCCCTGTGCAGGATGTCAGATATTCCCAGCTCCATCCATGGGCTCAGCCTTGGAATTCCGGGATGCTTTGGGTGGGAATTTCATGGCCAGGGACAGACCCCACTGTCCCAGGGTGCTCTGAGCCCCATCCAGCCTGGCCTTGGACATTCCCAGGGATCCAGGGGCAGCCACAGCTGCTCTGGGAAAGCTGTGCCAGGGCCTCACCTCCCTCACAACCAGGAATTCCTTCCCAAAAATTAATTTCAGTTTTTCCTCTGTAATTGTGGAGCCATTCCCTGTGTCCTGTCACTCCAGGCCCTTCTGAAGAAATCTTTTCTATTTTTTCTGTCGGCTCCTTCAGGTCCTCTAAGGCCAAAATTGGATCAACCCAAAGCTTCTCTTCTCTCCAGGCTGAACATTCCCAACTCTCCCAACCTTTCTTTGGATCATCCTGGAGCCTCCTCTGGACTTGCTCCAGAGGGCAGAATTCCCCATTTTCCTGCTCTGGGATCAGCCCTAGACTTGGGAGGTTTCCATGCCCCACTCCAGGTCCTTCTCCTAGGGCTGCTCCTTGTGCTCATTCCAGCCTGGATCCATCCTGGGATTGTCCTGCTCCAGGTCCTTCTCCCAGCCTGGATCCATCCTGGGATTGCCCCGCTCTTGTCAAACTTCAGGAGATTCCCGTGGGCCACTCCGGGACTTTTCCAGGTCTGGAAGCCTGGAGGCTCCTCCAAACACTTCCAGGCCTTGCCTGGACCTTGCATCCCAAATCCATGGGTGGTTCTGGAGCATCCAGATGATCCCACCAGCTGCCCCTTCCCATGGAGGTGTTTCCTGTGATGGCTTTTTCCCACCAAAATACTCTTTCCTGCTGGGAGTTCCTTGGCTTGGAAATGCTTGACCAGCTCTCACCCCATGCTCTGGGGTCTACTGAGGAAAAGCTCTCGGGATAAGAGTGGGGCTTTAGTGGGAATCCAGCTGAGCAGAGCCCAGGATCTTCCTGAGGCTCCAGCAGCTCTTGCCGAGGGAAAAGCTCCACAGGGAGCTGGGAATGGAGCTGGGAGCTCACTCTGGATGGCCGGGAATGGGCACAAATTCCTACCTGGGACAGGTGTGGAGGGATGAAGCAGCATCACCCCCTCGCAACTCCCAGTGATGGGATTTTTTTGGATTTTCCCCAATTTTCCAAGACAAATCCTTGATTTCAGCCCCACCACATCCAGCTCTGCGCTCAGACCCCACAGAGCTTTTTCCCACCAAAATACTCTTTCCTGCTGGGAGTTCCTTGGCTTGGGAATGCTTGACCAGCTCTCACCCCATGCTCCGGGATCTACTGAGGAAAAGTTCTTGGGATAAGAGTGGGATTTTAGTGGGAATCCAGCTGAGCAGAGCCCAGGGTCTTCCCGAGGCTCCAGCAGCTCTTGCTGAGGGAAAAGCTCCACAGGGAGCTGGGAATGGAGCTGGGAGCTCACCGTGGATGGCCGGGAATGGACACAAATTCCTACCTGGAACAGGTGTGGGGGGATGAAGCAACATCACCAACTCGCAACTCCCAGTGATGGGATTTTTTCGGGATTTTCCCCAATTTTCCAAGACAAATTCTCAACTTCAGCCCCACCACATCCAGCTCTGCGCTCAGACCCCACAGGGAGGCAAAACGAGGGAAGGGGCTCCCAAATCCTTGGTTTTGGGAGGCAGCTCCGGCCGTGTGAATTCCCGGCTGGCGAATCCTGGCGGGAGGGATGCAGCTGACGGATGGGGCTGGAATCCTTCCCGATCCAGCTGCTCTCTGTGCCCTTTTGTTTGCTTGCGCGGCGCTGCCGGGCTCGTTCCGAGCTCGTGGCTGGCGCTCCCGTTCCATTCTCTGCTTCCCACTTTTCCCCTCTTCTTTTTTTTCCCAAAATAACCCGTCAATCACGGGCTTGTTTTCAGCGCGCCGGGGCCCGGATCCGGCGGGAACGCCAAGGGCGGGCGGATTCCAAAGGCAGGGATAACAACCCGCGGCTGTTGTTCCCTCTTTGGAATTGTTGGTTTTATCAAATTAGGGACTGGGGGCTCTCCAAAGCCTTTGGATCAGGGAAGGTGCCTCGTTCCCACTCCCAGCTGGGATTCGGCTCCGAGGAGGTTGGGGAAACGCCAGGAAACCCCACAATTCCTGGTAAAGGGAATGGGGTGGGAATGTGGCACCACTGGGCCCTTCCTGGCCTCCAGGCCACACATTTTGGCTCCTCTGGTGCTGGGAGAGCTTCTCCTTCTGGAAAATCCTGCCTGGAGCAGGGGAGGCAGGGAATTTGTTCGTCTCCTGCCTAAAACTCTGGAATAATTTCCCATTCCTGTAATTCCTTGGTCAATATTCTCCAGGCAGAGGGGATTAAAAACCCTTCTCCATCTCCTTGTGCTCGGGGATAAATCCAGGAGCTGCTTCCCATCCAGCCAGGACAGGGAAAACAGGAGCCGGGAATCTTCCTTTGGGATGCACCTCCTGCTTTTCCACCTCCTTGTCCCTTTTCCAAAGATCTGCAGCCACCGGGAAGGGCTGGATCCAGGGAGAGGCTTCGTGAGGGGAGTTTGGGATCAGAGGGATGGGTGGGAGGAAGGGTGAGGAGGGATCTGCTTCCTCGTGGTCTCCAGTCCATGGAAATGCTTTTTTTTTTGGGATGAATTCCATGGATAAGCCTGGATTTATGGCTAGAGTGTTGCTTTGGAGGCCGCTCGTGCCAGGCTGGTCCCAAGGTGGGAATTGCTCCTGGAGCTGGGACCTGGAAAGGAGGGAAGTGACAGAAGGGACATTTTTGGCCAGTGATGGTCACCATGGGATGTCCTAGCATGGATTTGGGAATCTCTTCCCAGCACGACTGGGACAGCAGGAGAGGGGCACAGAGAATCCAGCTCAGCAAATCCCAGCAAAATCCTCGGGATCATCCCAATTTTGGGATAAAAGGGGTGCAGATGTGCCCCCTGTGAGCCTCTTGTGGAGATGTTCCTCTTCCTCATCCTGAGTTCTCTGTGGCTGCATCTTTTCCTTTGGAAAAACCCCATGGATTGGATGGGAATTTCCTGGGAAGGGATTTTGACGGGATGGAAATTCCCAGCCCAGCTTTGCCCCTCTGGAGAGAGCATTCCAAAGCTCCAGCTCCAAGGCTTTGGAAGATTCCAAGCCTGGATTCCTGGACCAGGATTTGGGATTCTCCCACTGCTCCATGGAGAATCTTCCTCCTTTTTTTAGGCCCGGCCGCCCCCGTTCCCTGCGGATGGAGCCGCACAAAGTGTGGGAACACGGGATCCACGTGGGAACACGGGATCCACGTGGGAACACAGGCTCTGCCATTCCACCCTCTGCGGCTCCGGGAGCATCCCGAGATCCGGGGGTGGAATTTGGCTGCTTTCCTGGATTTCCTCCTAAAAATAAAGCAGGGAATGTTGGATTGCGGGAGGACCCCGTGACTCTGAGAGGGCTGGGAGGGTTTGGGGGGCTGGGAAAGGCCAAGGAGCCCAAAATATTCCCAGGGAGGTGTTGGGGATGGGATTTTCCATAGGGGATGGATGGATGGATGGATGGATGGATGGATGGATGGATGGATGGATGGATGGATGGATGGACAGATGGATGTATAAAAATAGATGCACTGTGTGGGGTTTTCCGTGTGGGGTTTTCCATGTGGGGTAACAGGCTGGATCTGCTGGAGAACGGGGTTTTCCATGTGCGATGGAAACGCTGGATCCACTGGGGAATGGGATTTTCCCTGTGGGATACGAGGCTGGATCTGCTCCTGGAAAAGCACCAGGCAATGGGCAGATCCTGTTCCAGAAAAGATCCAAAGGATGCAATTCCCACCAGGAACAAGGGTCCCAGAGAGCCCATCCTGCATGGAAAAGCCTCCAGCGCTCCAGCTCCACTCGGAGTCCTTCCCTTTGGAATTGGATAATGAGATGTTTTCCATAAACTTCAGCTCCTGGTGACCCTTTTGAAGTTCTGTTTGCATCTCCCTGCGTTATTCCAGCTTTTTTTCTGTAGGGAAGCGCTTTGTGAGGAGTGGAGATTGTTTGGATTCCTCCCGAATTTCCGCTGTAATTAGTGCAGGGATGGGAGGGCGAGAGGAGCTCCGGGAAGCGCTTCCCCAATTAAACCTTCCCATTCCTTGGAATTTGCGGGGTTGTTTTTATTCAGGGCAGGAAAATCTGGGAGATTCCATGGTGGGAGAGAGAGAGTTTGGGCAACGGGGTGGTCGGGATGCTCCTGCCGTTCTTGGTTTCCATGGATCACAGTCTGGATCGGCTCCATGCTTTTATCATTATTTTATCTCGGGGGGAAGGAGGGAATGGGAGTGGGAATGGGAATGGGAATGGGAGTGGGAATGGGAATGGGGAGCACTTCCAGCTTGGAAAATGGGAATGGGAATGGGAATGGAGAGCACTTCCAGCCTGGAGAATGGAAATGAGAATGGGAATGGGAATGGAGAGCACTTTCAGCTTGGAAAATGGGAATGGGAATGAGAAGGGAAAGCACTTCCAGCCTGGAGAATGAGAATGAGAATGGGATTGGGAACAGAGAGCACTTCCTGCCTGGAGAAAGGGAATGGAGGGCACTTCCAGCCTGGAGAATGGGAATAGGAATGGGAATGGGAATGGGAAGGGAGGGCTTTTCCAGCTGTTTAGCATCCCGGGCACTCCTCTCCGCCCCGCTGAGCAGGAAAACCTCCCGCATTCCCGGCCTCTCTTCCCGCCCTCCCGGGAGCAGTGAATTAAAGGAATATTGGATGATCCCACGCTTGGTTATGTTTTATTAACGTGGAGCCTCGGCCTCCCGGCACATCCAGAGGATCTGAGGCTCTGCCGGGCGTTTGTCCCTCTTTTCCAAGTTCTGGCTGCCGCTGTTATTCCCAATCCCAGTCCTTGGCTTGGCTGGGGGGTCAGCCCGGGGTCTTCAGGAAGAGGAGGGAAATTTGGGATGAAAAATGGGAATGTGTGGTTTGTCTGAGGGTTCTCTGTGTCCTGGCAGGCTTTGGGATGGGAGTTTTGCAGCAGGAATAGGGATGGATGCGGGAATAGGGATGAATTTGGGAAAGCAGAGTCGTGGACACCACATGGAGCCATGGAAAAATCTCCTCCTGATTTTCCAGCTTTGCTCCATCTCAGGGGTGGGAGAACCTCCAGAATATCGGATTTGAGGGAAAAGATCCCAAAAAACACCAACATTCCACAAGCAGAGCTAAAGGAGGAATCAGGGCTGGGATTTTGCTCCGTCAATATTTGGGATCAGCGGGGAAAGCCAAACATGGATAATGGGACAGCTCTGGAAGTGCTGGGAGAGGGAAAGGTGTTAATTAGCAGTGATATCCCAGGGGAGCGGGAATGGATTGGGATGAAGGGAAGAACCCCATGGAGATGGATCGGGATTAAGGGAAGAGCCCCACAGAGATGGATTGGGATTAAAGGAACAGCCCCATGGAGATGGATCGGGATTAAGGGAAGAGCCCCGCACTTCCTCTCTGTGGGAGGGGGAAGTGTCGGGAATCAGTGCCTGGAATCAGGGCTGGAAGAGGGAGATATCCATTAATCCCATTAGGGATGCGGAATTACCGGGAGAGCAGAGGGATTATCAATCATGGAGTGTGAATTCGGAGGAGAGGGAGCGGAGATCACAATCCTGCTTTGTCCAGGGAATGCGGCTGGAGAGGATGGGAAAGTTGGAGCTGGATGAGGTTGGGCCAGGGAGATCCTGAGGGATGGGTTCCCAGCATTCCCAAGGGATGGGATCATGGCATTCCCAAGGGATGGGATCACGGCTGCGGATGAGGGAGAGTCTGGGATGCAGCCGCCCCTTGTCCCTGTGCCTGGAAAAAGCATCTCCAGGCCAGGGCCAAATTCCAGAGCTGGGAATCCTGGTGGGAATTTTGGCTGTTTCCATGGAGGGTCCGGAGAAGTCTGTCCCAAAAATCCAATCTAATCCTTCCCTTCCCTTCCCTTCCCTTCCCTTCCCTTCCCTTCCCTTCCCTTCC
>JAWMRF010000076.1:1602153-1618717 GCA_035221435.1 Sphenopsis melanotis | reverse complement strand
CCATCTCATCCCATCCCGTCCTCCCCAGGAACCTCGGAGGCATTCCAGCCGCCCTGGCCATTCCCATGGACTGTCCTGCTGCGTTTGTGGGCAGAAATCCCCACAGAATGCTGGAAAGGGCTGGAAACGGGGTTTTTATCCAGCATCCTGCACTTCCAGGGCTGGAGCAATTCCTGCCTCATCCCTGGGAGCTCTTTTGTAATTGGAAGCACTGAGCTTGTTCCGATGCTCTCCTTTATGAACGCGTCACTCCCGATTTCAAAGGACATTTCCTTTATCCCTCCCTTCCCCCTCTCCTCCCCCTCCTTCCCTTTTGCCTTTTTTTTTAAATCCCCCTAAACTGGACGGTGCCAGAATTCCCAGCGATTGCCAGCAAAAATATCCTCTCCTCCCCAGGGCTGCCATCTAATCAGAGGGATGAATTTCCAGAGGGCTGAATCCGATCCGGGGGAGGCCGGGCCCGGCATTCTCTGGAAAATCTCGGATTGAAAAGAGCAAAGGGGAAGCGGAGCGAGGCTGAGAAGGGGACGCTGATAAAGGGACGCTGATAACGCGAGGGATGACAGAAATTTGGGATGAGCTCTTCCTTTTGGAAGAGTTCTTCCCACCCAGCCGTTCCCGTCACAGCCGCTTTGTTCTCCTCAGTAAATCCCAAAAAAAAGGGAGCCGACGGAGGCTCGGGAGCAGCGCTGGCACCTGGCAGTTGTTCCCTGTCGGGAGGCGAAGGGAAGGGGAGGATGAGGGATGGGATTCGCACGTCAGCCGCAGCCAAGCAGCGGGGTCTGGACGGCTCCATCTGGATTCCTGCTTTATTTCCCTTTGTTTTCCCGCTTTTCCCCCTCCTCTCCACGCATCCTTGGCCGGCTCCTGTGGGGACTCGGCATCTGTTTCCCTCTCTCTCTTCTCTCTTTCTTTTCCACAACTTCTGGGCTGCTTTTGCACTGGATTTGGGCAGGGGTGCTCTTGGAGCGTTTGAATTTTCCCCTTCCTGCCTTTTCCAGGCCCAGCCAGGGCTCTGGAATCAGCTCTCCGTGGGATCCTGATCCCACAGCTCCAGAGCTTCCACGCAGGAGAAGTTCAGGAGCATCCTGTGGTTCCACCCTGGTGTTTTTAGGGACCAAATGTCTGGATTTAAGGCCCAGCCAAGCCAGAATCCCCAGGAATATGGGTGGAAGCTGCTCCCAAAGCCAACTCTGAGTGGTTTTCCAGCACATGGAGGAAGAAGAGAGGGGAAAAATTCCAATTTTGGGGTTATTTTTGGGCCACCCAGAAGAAGCAGGTCAGGGATGGGTTTGGAGGGGGATTTCCTTGGAAAAATGCTTGGATGGGTGGATTTGCTGCATGGGAGTGGCTGGGGCCATCCCAAACTTGGTTGGTTTTGACTTTAAAAATCCACCAAAAATCAGGGAAAGGTCCAAACACCACCAAAAGCCTTGGCTGGACTGGGGATGGATCCCTTTCCCATGGATGTCCACATTTCTGGAAGGGAATAACATGGGAAAAGGGATGGAAACCATCGAGAAATGCTGAGCTGGGAACTCCTGGATCCCTTGGACAGGGGGAAAATCCAGTCTCTGCTCTGGACTGCGGTGGGGATGGTTTTGCATGGAAGCGCACAGGTCTGGAAGGGAATAACCTGGGAAAAGGGATGGAAAACATCCAGGAATGCTGAGCTGGGAACTCCTGGATCTCCACATCCCACGGACAGGAGTGAAAATCCAATCTTTGCTCCAGCTTTGCCAGTTCCTCCCCGGCTCCCTTTAATCTCCGGCTGATCCGGGGGCAGGCGGGAGCTGCGATCGCAGCCGGGGGCTCCAGGGAAAGGCAGAGCCCTTCCGCACGCACGGAGGCTCCATCCCCAATTCCTCGGGGCGGATCCTGCCGCGCTGCCAAGGATTTGCTCATTCCCCTCCTTCCCCGCCGCTTTTCCGTGCCTGTTGCTCATCCCGGCGCTCGGAAATGTCAAAAGCCGAGCGAGGGGAATCGGGGCAGCCGGAGAGACCTCGGCTGCCCTTCCTCCCTCCCTCCTTCCCTCCTCCTCCTCCTCCTCCTCCTCCTCCCGTTCCTGCCTTTTCCGTCCGCACAGCCCCGAATCCAAGGGGCCCTCGCGCAGCCTTGGCAGTCGCAGGGATTTAATCCCCGCTTTAGGAACAAAAATAAACCCTGGACAGGCAGGGAGAGGCTGGAAAGGCTCCGGGTCCGGGCGGACTGGGAATGTTGACCAGGATTTGGGTCGCTCCCAGCCAGGAAAACCAGGATTCCGGGATGCAACACCAAAATTCCCTCATTCCAAGCATCATTTGAGGCTGAAAAGAGATTTAACCCTCAGCCCTGCCCCCAAACAGTCCCAAAAAATCCGCTTTTCCCCCCGTATTTCTTTGTGCAGAGCTATTCCTGCAGCCCCCAAAAGCAGCTCAAAACGGGATTTTCCGGCTTTTTCCCGGTGTTCAATATTCCAGGCCACGCTGCCCTGCTGCCGCAGCCGGCACGTGTTCCCGGAGCGTGTTCTCCCGCAGGTCGTGCCTGGGATTTATGGCACAAACACCTCCAAGTTGTTTTACAAGGAATGCTGAGCCTCAGGACCACAGCCTGGGAGGCACAAAAAATCCCGGGAATTCACCTTCTGCCCTCCCAGGGCATCTTCCACAAAGGAATCTGTGATTTCCAGCACTTTTTCCAAACCTGCTCCTGTTTCCTGGACTTTTGCTCAGCTCTTTTCTCACCTGGTGAGAGGAGAGATTATAAAAAAAAGGAATTTGGAGTGGGTGAGCGGTTTTTTTTTTGATGTCCTGGTGTCAAACAGGGAAGGATGCCTGGGATTTGCCAGGCTGTCAATCGATCAATTCCCAGCAGCTGCAGGAAAGGCAGGAAAATAAACCAGGAACGCAATTCCTGTCCTTGCTGCCCCTTGGCTGCTCCTTGCTCCAAATTCCCCAACAAATTGAGGGGAAAGAGGGACAAAAGGAACGGATGGAGCTGCCTGGGTTCTGATTTTCCCTCTGGATCGAGGATGGATCTGGAATCTGGCAGTGGGGAGATGGGGAAGGAGCTGGAAAACCCCGGGGTGGGGGCTGTGCATCCTCGGGGGAAGCTGTTGGGGAATTCCCACCGGGAATGAGGAATTTGGGAAGTTTTGTGCAAGCACCGGGCAGGGAATGGGGAGAGACAATGGAGCGCAAAGCAAAGCTGTAGGAAGGACAGGAATTTGCAGTGGGAATGGCGGACGCTGGGATTTTCCCAAATTCTGGAAGGATTTCCTTCAATTTTGGCTTTTTGGGGATCATTGGGGGTGACCCTGTGAGGGATCAGGGCTTTCCCTGGCATCCAACAGCGCCATTAATCCGTAAAATTCCTGGAAACCAGCAATTCCAAACTTCCCTGGGGCTCAGCTCTCTTTCCCTGCCTTTTTTTTTTCCTCCCACTTTTCCAGGATATCTGACCGTCAGCATCGAGCCCCTGCCCCCGGTGGTGGTGGGAGATGCCGTGACCCTGAAATGCAACTTCAAAACCGACGGGAAAATGCGGGAGATCGTCTGGTACCGGGTGAGCTCCGACGCCTCGGGAATGGGAATGCGGAGCCGGCGGGGAACAGAAGGTCAGGGCTGGATGAGGCAGGAAAAGCAGACGGAGCTCGGGCTGATGGGAATATCAATTCCTGGGAGGAGGAGGAGGAGGAGGAGGGAGGCAGCTGGGCTGGACTTGGGAAATGAGGCTGGGAGGGATGCAGGATGGATTTGGGATCATCGGGTTTTGGGGTCATCGGGATTTGGGATCATCGGGATTTGGGATCATCGGGATTTGGGATCATTGCTGGATTTGGGCTCCACGTGGAGTGCCCATCCTTTTTTTTTTTGGAGTGGCTGCCAGGTGGGTTTAGGGATGGCTCAAGATTGGGTTGGGATTTGGAGTTAGAGCTGAGGTTGGCACCGCTCTGCCAAGAGGTTGGCGGGTGGAAAATGATGGGGGAAATTTGGGATATCTGGGGTTTGGGGAGAAGTTTGGGGTTCTTCGTGTAGAGCTTTTAAAAAAAAAACCCAATCTTTCCCTGTTCCAAACATGTTTGGGAATTTGGGATGTTGAACGGGAGGGAAGCTCCTGGTTTTATTTGGGAAAGGGGGGAGTTTGGAGCCTGGCTTCATTTGGGAATGGGGAATTTGGAGCCTGGTTTTATTTGGGAAGGGGAATTTGAGGGCCAGTTTTATTTGGGAAATGAAGGATTTGGAGCCTGCTTTTATTTGGGAATGGGAGGAATTTGGAGCCTGGCTTTATTTGGGAATGGGAGGAATTTGGAGCCTGGCTTTATTTGGAAAAGGGGAATTTTGAGATTGATTTATTTGAGAAAGGAAGAATTTGGATGTCGTATTAATTTGGGAAAGGGAGGATTTGGAGGTTGGTTTTATTTGGGAGAGGTATATTTGGGGGCCAGTTTTATTTGGGAAAGGGGCATTTGAATGTTGATTTTCTTTGGGAAAGGAGAATTTTGAGACTAATTTTATTTGGGAAAGGAAGGATTTGGATGTTGATTTTCTTTGGGAAAGGGGGGATTCGAAGCCTGGTCCTATTTGGCAAAAGGGGCATTTGGAGTCTGGTTTTCTTTGGGAAAGGAAGGATTTGGAGGCTGGAGCTGCCCCTGGGTCATCCTTCCCAAGCCTTGATCCAGCCTCAGGTTCATCAATCCTGAGCTTTCTCCGGGGAAATTTGGGATAAGCTGCCAACCACAAATTCTTTTATCCAAGAAAACCTGAAGTTTTCCAGGGAAAACTCCTGGAGGAGGCAAAGAGAGGGCGAGTGGTGCCGGTGGCATCAGATGGAGCAGCTGGGAATATTTTTCCTCGGATTTCCCATCCTGTTCCTGCTCCCTGAAAAAGGAGCTGCCCTTCCCTAATGCTCTCCTCCATTCCCAGGTTTATGAACAGGGAAAGGATGGGTGCAAATCTGGCTGTTGGAATGTGGTGTGTGCACAGGAACATCTCCATGGAATCCGAGATGGATTTTCCTATAATTATTTATGGATGGACCCCTAAAGGGTGGACAGGCAGGGAACAGAACCCCAAACCTGCCCCAAATCCAAAATCCCAGCTTGGAATTGGTTTCACCCTCCTTTTTTTAGGGAGGAATTTTTCTTTTCTGCTGGCTCTGCTGTCTCCACCAGGTTTTTCCTTCCCTTTTCCACTGGGTAATATTGGATTAACCCACTTTCCCGGGAGCTGGATTTGCATAATCCCCCCTGCGAGCAGGGATGTGGGAGCGGCTGCTGCTCCGGAGCAAACGATGCTCCGAGAAACCTCGGAGGCAAAGGGAAAGGCAGAAATATCCCAGATTTGATTTTCATCCCCACAAATCCCCCCTTTCTTCCAGGGGTTTTTACCCCTCCTTCCCTCTTGCTCCTTTCCCAGGGATTTTCTCAGGTTTGGAAAGTTGGGTTTTTTGGTGGAGCATCTCAGGATTTGCCAAATTCCTTCCTGATTTTAAGGTTTTTTTTCCCCGTTTTTCTCCCTGTCTTGCCTCACCCCCGGACTTTTGCAGCTTCCCAAAGCTCCAGTGGCGGCTCCAGGGTGTTGGAGGTGATGGATGGATCCGGGAGAGCCGGGGCGGAGCCTCTGGAGCTGTGGGTTCCGTTTATTCCACCCGTAAATCACGGGAATGTGGCTCCGGAGCGCTGGATTGGGGTCATGCCCGGCTCCTTGTTCCCGTGATTTATTGGACAGGGAGCAGAGGGAGCTCCTGGACTCTGAGGGATCTGAGCTGCTCCGGGGGCGGGAAGGGGCAGGGAAAAGGGGGAGAGAGGAGGAAAAGTCCATGGCAGTGCTTTGGTGGGGAGTGGAGTTGGGGATAACCCCTGGGATGGATCCCGTGGGATGGATCCATAACCCCTGTAACGGACTCGTAACCCACGGGATGGATCCGTAACCCCTGGGATGGATCCATAACCCATAGGATGGATCTGTAACCCCTGGGATGGATCTGTAACCCATAGGATAGATCCTGCGAGATCGATCCATAACCCATGGGATGGATCCATAACCCATGGGATGGATCCATAATCCCTGGGATAGATCCATAACCCATAGGATGGATCCTGTGGGATCTATCCATAACCCCTGGAATGTATCCATAACCTGTGGGATAGACCCATAACCCCCAGGGACAAATCCATAACCCATGGGACACATCCATAACCCATGGGATGGATCCATAACCCCTGGGATGGATCCGTAACCCCTGGGATGGATTCGTAACCCATGGGATGGATCTATAACCCCTGGGATAGATACCTAACCCACATGGTACATCCATAACCCCTGGGGTGGATCCATAATCCATGGTACAGATCCATAACCCTTGGGATGGATCCATATCCTGTGGGATGGATCCATATCCCGTGGGATGGATCTGCAACCCCTGGGATAGATCCATAACTCACAGGATGGATCCATAACCCCTGGGATGGATCTGTAAGCCCTGGGATAGATCCCTAACCCACATGTTTCATCCATAACCCACGGGATGGATCCATAACCTGTGGGATAGATCCATAACCTATGGGATGAATCCATAACCCATGGGATGGATCTGTAACCCCTGGGATGACACCATAACCCATGGGATAGATCCATAACCCACAGGATTTATCTATAACCCCTAGGATGGATCCACAACCCATGGGATAGATCCATAACCCATGGGATAGATCCGTAACCCACAGGATACATCTATAACCCCTGGGATGGATCCATAACTCCCGGGTGGGTGATCCCACTGGGATCTGTGCACTCCAAGGCTATGAAGCTTCATCCCATGGGCGAAACCCCACAGAGAAACCCCACACTGCAACCAGCACCCGCAATTCCAGCAATTCCCCTGGATTCCCCAGGGATGAGGGACAGACAGGGACAACCCTTTCCTCCCGCTGGGAAACCCCTCAGCTGCTGGAATGCCACTGATTTCAGCATTCCTGGGAGGAGCAAAGGGAATTTTTCCCAGAGTAAACAGGAACACATCCCGCAGGCGGGGGCGTTAATTAACATCCAACAATCCCAACACCTCCGCAAGGTGTGATGTTCCGGGAACAGGTGTGAACACAGATCTGCACCTGGAGAGCTCCCGAAAAAGCCTTGGCAGGAGACGGAGGGTGGCAGAGTCTGCTCGGAATGAGGCTGGGAACACCCAGAGCTGTTCCTTGGTCCCGGAGCCGGCGTCTCCAGGGTTGCGCCAGATCCCGGATTTGTGTGGTTGGTTCCAACAAGTCACAAATGGGAAACAAAATCAGAAATGGGAACTGGGAAAATTACTTCTTTTCCCAGTGGAGCTCGGGAAAAATGACAGGGAAGCAGGAGAGGGAGGGGAAACCCTTGGAGGCTCCAATCCAGCTCTGTTCAACAGGAAGGGAAGCAGAACTGGGTTGGGCTGGGCTTGGAAAATGGGAATTGTGGAATTGCAAACGGGTTTGATGGTTCTGGGGTGTCAGACCAGGGTCAGGCACCGTTCCCCGGTGCTGTGTGGGATTCCTGGGATGTCCAGGAAGGGTGGGAATGGAGGGTAGAGCACGGAGCTCTGCCTCCATTAATTAGAGTTTGGTGCTCAGGGTAATTAGCGGGAAGGGAATGAACTGGAGCTGGGATTGCTGGGAGCAGGGCCCAGGCATTGCTCCTGGTAGTATCCCTGGAGTATGGGAAAAACCTAAATCCAGAGCTTTCTCATTGGTGGTGATTCCCAGGGAATGGGTGAGGGAGGCAGGAAAAAAAACCTAAACCAGGAGTTTTCCAGGATAACGAGTTTTTCCTGTTTGCTTCTCCAGGGAATGGGCAGGAAAATCCTAAATCTGGAGTTTTCCAGGATAAAGCGTTTTCCCAGTTGATTCTGTAGGATACGGGAAGGAAAAACCTAAATCCAGAGTTTTCCAGGATAACAAGTGCTTCCCATTGTTGTGATTCTCCCAGGAATGACCAGGAAAAAACCCTAAATCTGGGGTTTTCCAGGAAAACAAGTTTTTCCCAGTTGATTTTCCAGGGAATGGCCAGGAAAATCCTAAATCTGGAGTTTTCCAGGATGAAGAATTTTTCCCAGTGTCGTGATTCTCCAGGAAATGGGTCGGAAAATCCTAAATCTGGAGGTTTCCAGGATAAAGAGTTTTCCTGGTTGATTCTCCCAGGAAATGGCCAGGAAAACACCCTAAATCTGAGGTTTTCCAGGGTAACAAGCTTTTCCCAGTTGATTTTCCAGGGAATGGCCAGGAAAATCCTAAATCTGGAGTTCTCCAGGATAACCAGTTCTTCCTGGTGGCTCTGACGTGGACACTGCACCCCCTCCCTCTTCCCCCCCAAACACCGGGAGTGCTGCAGCCGCTCCAGGGAATTTTCCCTCTTTTCAGAGCCATTTCCATTTGCTTGGAAAAAGGGAATCCATCGATCTGTCCTCGGGACACAGAGCTTGGATCAGATCCCAATTCTGCCCCTTTCATCCCACATCCATCACTTCCCGATGATTTTGGGTCCTTTGGGCATCCTGACTGGAGGCTCCGGAGATTTGAATGGATTTTGGGAACAGCAAATGTCCATTTTAATGGATTTAGGGATTTGTTCGTGTCGCTGTGGAGGGGAGGGCGGCAGGCGAGAGTTTTGTTGGGAATGGGATTTTTCCTGGGATTTATGAATAATGCAGGAAGCAGCACCCATGATGTGTTCCTGTGCTCCTTTTCCTGAAATTCCTGGATGCGGAGACATCCATTGTGACAGGAACCACGGGATGCTGCCCGATTATCCTCCGTTTTTGATTCCCAGCAGGAAGTGTTGGGCTGCAAATTGCTATGGAGTTTCTCTTCCCAAAAAATTTCCCTGGGCCTGGATAAAAGGCTGGAATTAGGGCTGATCTCTGGAGAGAGAGAATTCCTGATGGGCCTTTTCCTGGAATTCCCTGGAATTCCCTCGGGATTAGAAGCAGCTCTCCCAATTCTCAGGGAATGCCAGGATTCCCAGAGGGTGATTCCAGCTGCCCTTGGATGGGGCAGGATTTGGGCCCACATCTGTCCAGATGTGCTGGGAAAATCCCAAGGCTGCAAATTCCCAATCCATGGGCGCCGCCTCCACCATTCCCAGCGCTTCCAACCCTAAAAGAATCCCTAAAATCCCTTTGGATTTGGATCCCTTCTCCATCCCAGAGCGGCTCCCAGGTTTCTTCTCAAACCCAAAGGAAAGTCAGGAAAAATCCTTGGAAACTTCCCTGGAAACTTCCCAAGGCCGGAGATTTACAACTCCTGTCATTTTTCCCGACTTTCTTTATCCGACATCCGTGCCAGGGCGGAATTTCTTTCCCATAAAAGCCTCAGCCTGGGACAATAAACTGGAAGAGTTTTTTTAGTGACAGATTTTTTTCTCTCCTTTTCTGCCACTTTTGCCATAAAAAAAGAGGGAAAAGAGGAAATGGGGAATAATAGTGGAATTTTGGCCAAATGTTGGGTGGGGATTTGGGGTTTTGTCCTTGGGAAATGTTGGATTTGAGGATTAAATCCCAAAATCTCCTTCTGTTTTTCCTGGTTTATTTTAAAAATGGGAATTTTCACTCTCTGGAAGCCAGTTTAGCCCCAAAATTCCCGTTTTCCTCCATATTTTTCCACTAAAACTCAAAAACAGGGAAGATAAATCCAGAGGTGTTGGGAGACACAGGGAATAGAATCCTAAAAGAAGCCATTTTCCATTAAAAAATGACAGTTCCCAGCTGGAAAATGGAATAATGGGATGGAAAAAATGGGTTTCAATTTCATCTCAGCAGAGGCATCATAAATCCATAAATTCCAAGATGAAAGACGCTGGGATTCTATGGATAAATATGGAAATAATGATATAATAAAAACAAAAATTAAAGTGAAAACAAAAACAAAAATAAAAATAAAGTTCTAATGTAAGTATTTAAATGCACCATATAAAATATTAAAATTAATGCATTTACAGCAATTAATACAGATTAAAATTCAAATACACTTATTCAAATCTAAATAAATACCAAAATACAAAAAATTATATCAAAATGCAAATAAATCCATTAAAATCTAAACAAATACATTCAAATTTAAACAAATCCATTCAAACAGAAATCAAATTATTCAAATTCTCAGGATGAAAACCCTTTGAAATATTCCAAAAAGG
Organism: Sphenopsis melanotis; assembly: GCA_035221435.1. Lineage (NCBI taxonomy): Eukaryota > Metazoa > Chordata > Aves > Passeriformes > Thraupidae > Sphenopsis > Sphenopsis melanotis. The sequence goes on along the minus strand of JAWMRF010000076.1, from coordinate 1,608,575 downwards.
ACCCAAAATTCCCAGATTTGGGACACTGGGGTTGTTTCCCTGCAGGTCACTGATGGTGGCACCATCAAGCAGAAGATCTTCACCTTCGATGCCATGTTTTCCACCAACTTTTCCCAGATGGAAAACTACCGGAAGCGGGAAGACCTCGTTTACCAATCCACCGTGCGGTGAGTCCTTTCTCCCTATTCACGCAAATTTTTAGGAATTTTTTTTGCTATTTTTAGCCCCGTTGAAAAGGTTCCAGCAGAACCTGTGCCCCATCCAAGCGTTGTTCCCGTTTTCCTGATGATTCTCAGGGAAAAGGTGGGGAAAATGGGGATTTTAGAGGTGGGAGTGGGCAGAGAAATCCAAAGCCTGGGAAAATTGGGAAAAAACCAGATCCATATTTATTTATAAAACAGGCACGGGAGCATCTCCTTGCTTTTATTCCAAGTGGGAATCACTTCCAGAATTCCAGGTTTATTCCTGATTCCACACCTGCTCCATTCCTGCTGCTCTAAAAGCAACTCTGGGGCTTGGAAAAAAGGTCAGGAGAGGCTTCATCCAAGGGGAAAAAAAATGGGATTCAATTTCCTTTCCTCCCAGTTTCTTTCTGGCTTTGTTTCCTCGGGAAATGAGAATTTCCTGATCAGATTTTCCCAGCTCGTTTTTCCCGGCATGGTGGGTAAGAAAAACTGGGATTTGCTCCGGTCACGGGAGGTTTTCCCACCTGGAAATACCTGGAATGGTCTGGGAAGGGCTGGGCCTGGTTCATCCCATGGGATGAGCTGGCGGGAAGTGGGAAATCCTTCCCGACCCTTTGGAATCAATTTGGGACTTTTTGGGTGTTTTTTGCTGGTTTTTCCTTGTTACATTGGGAGTTGGTTTTAATCCTTAAGGAAAAGAGCGTCTGCGTGGGAATGAATGTGGATTTAGAATGGGAAAAGGGGGCTGGGGGGGGGAATATTATGGGATGGATCAGGAGGATCCTCAGGCCTTGCTCAGGAGAGGCTCAGGAGAAGTCTGGGATGCTCAGGGGGGTCAGGAGATGCTCAGGGATTACTCCAGGAATGCTCCAGAAATGCTCTGGAGATGCTCAGGGCGCCCGGGGGCCACTCAGAGGATACTCAGGTGTTACTCAGAGGATACTCGGGGGTCACTCAGAGGATACTCCAAGGTTACTCAGAGGTTACTCCAAGGTTACTCAAAGGATACTCCAGGAAGTTCGGAATGCTCACGTGGATGTTCAGGTAGGTCAGGAGGTACTCCAAGGTTACTCAGAGGATACTCCAGGGATGTTCAGGAGAAGCTCAGGATGCTCATGAAGATGCTCACATGGAGCAGGAGTTACTGCAGGGTTACTCAGAGGATACTCAGGAGAGTCGGGGGATGCTCAGGACACTTGGGTTACTCAGAGGGTACTCCAGGGATGCTCAGGAGAAGCTCGGGATGTTCATATGGATGTTCAGGTAGGTCAGGAGGTACTCCAAGGTTACTCAGAGGAGTCGGATGATGCTTGGGATACTCAAGGGTTACTCAGAGGATGCTCAGGGGATGTTCTGGAGATGCTCCAGGGATCCTCAAGGGATGCTCTGGAGATGCTCCAGAGATGCTCCGGAGTTACTCCATCCCTGCTTTGGTTTCCATGGATCCGTGGAGCCGCTCCTCGGGTGTTGAACACATTCCTGATTCCTGTGTGGAGAAGGTTTTGGCAGCTCCAGGCAGGAATTTCACATCCCTGACTTGGGAGTTGTAAATCCAGCTGTAAATCCAGCGCTTCCCTTGGGATTTGGCCATCGCTTGCCTCCAGGTGGGAAAAACAGAGAATTAAAGTGGATTAAAAGATTCCCTGTGCCCACTAAAGGAATTAATGGGATAAGGACATAAACATTCCCTGTGTGTGGAATGAAGGATCAGGAGCATCCCTGGAGCACCAGCAAGGATTAGACATTCCATGGAATGAAGGATTGGGAGAATCCTGGACCAGGAACAAGGATTAAAACATTCCATGGAATGAGGGATCAGGAGAATCCCTGGAGCAGAAGCAAGGATCAAATATTCCATGGAATGAGGGTTTGGGAGAATCCTGGAGTAGGAACAAGGATCAAACATTCCCTGTGCATGGAATGAGGGACTGGAAAACCCCTGGAGCAGGAGCAAGGATCAAATATTCCATGGAATGAGGGTTTGGGAGAATCCTGGAGTAGGAAGAAGGATCAAACATTCCCTGGGCATGGAAGGAGGGACTGGATAACCCCTGGAGAAGGAAAATGTTCAAACATTCCCTGTGGAGGGAGTGAAGGACCAGGAGCATCCCTGGAGCAGGAACAAGGATCAAACATTCCCTTCTCATGGAATGGGGGATCAGAAGCATCCCTGGAGAAAGAGAATAAGGAATCACCCATTCCCTGTGCAGGAAATATTTCCCGGACCTGACAAGGAAAAACTCCCACTTTTCCTGGCTCCAGCTCCCTGTTTTCCTCCCTTTCTCCACAAGTTGTAGAACGAATGGAATTTGGGAGTAGAAAATTCCCCTGCCCCAGCGCCAGGCACTTGAAAGCCTCAGGATTGTCTGGGAAATTGGGCGTGGAGCTGGGAGATGTCGGCAGGAAAAGGGTTTTCATGGCATGGCCTCTTTTTTCCAAGGAAAACGAGCCAGCCTGAGGAGGAGATCATTCCCAGAGTTGCTTTTTCCAGTCATTGGATTTTTTTGGGAAGGTCCTGCTGGATTTTGGGCTCTCCCAAAGAATTAGGGCAAACCCGGGAAGGGTTTGGGGATGGAGGAAGCATCTCCCAATCCGGGTTTTTGCTCCTGTTCATTCTCCCGTTCTTTTTCCATCTATTTATTCTCTCTTTCTTTGGGAATCTTTGCCGTGGTTCAGGCACAGCTGGAGCCATCCCAAGGACCTTTATCCTTTTATCCCAGGAGGAGCCGTCCTTATCAGTGTTATCCCGGTCCTCATCAGCATTATTCCCGTCCTTATCAGTGTTTTCCCGGGCAGAATTGTCCCGGGAGAATCCAGCCACATCTGCATTTTCCCGGTTTCTTATCAGCGTTTTCCCAGGTGGAACCATCCTTATCAGCTTTTTCCCGGGTGGAGTCAGCTTTAGCAGCGTTTTCCTGCTCATGATCAGGGTTATCCCAGGAGGAACCATCCCCGAGAACGTTATCCCGGGAGAAGGCGGCCACATCTGCTTTTTCCCGGTTCCTTATCAGCCTTTTCCTGCTCCTTATCAGCGTTTTCCCGAGTGGAGCCAGCCTTATCAGCCTTTTTTTGCTCCTTATCGGTGTTTTCCCAGCCTTATCAGCGCGGCCCAGGGGCTCCAGCGCTGCCTCTTTCCAGCCTGGCTCTGTGCCATGAAGAGCAAAGCTGGGAGAGATCCAATCCCTCCAATCCCGGGGTTTTTTTTCCTTTCCCTTGATTAAAATCCCACCCTCGTTAGGAATTCCCAAATCCCTTTTTCCTGTATTTCCAACTCCAGGGTACGCCAGGGATCATTTGCCTTTCCAGGGTTGGTTGTCCCCTATCTCACATCCTTGGGAATTCCAAACTGAGCCTGCCAGGCCCCAAAATCCACGTGCAAATCCAAAGGAATCCATCCAAAAGGGCTGGAATGGGATCGGAGCCACTCCGAAGTGCTGCTGACAGGAGATTCCCAATCCGTGCGTGGATAATCGGAGCCTGGAACAGATGGTGGAGGCTCGGTTGGAAGCATTGTATCCATGGAAAGGAGGGAATGTTCACTTCCAGGAGGATCCTTGGCGCGGGAAGGCGGCCAGGGGCTGGGAGAAGGGAAAAGTGGAGCTGGAATCCCCCTGGAAGGGAAAATTCCCCCAAGCGGGATTTTTAACCGGGGCGCTCCATGAGGGAATCGCTCCTGTCCACATGGGATGGGTGAGGTGGGATGAGGCTGCTGGAGAGGAGGGATGGATCTCCTGGAAGAGGGAATGAGGGAATGCTGCTGGCCAGAAGGTGAGACGGATCTCCTGGAAGAGGGAATGCTGCCAGGTAGAAGATGGGATGGATCTCCTGGAAGAGGGAATGCTGCCAGCAAGGAGGTGGGATGTTGCTGAGATGCTCTTCTCCACCACGGAGGGATGGCTGTGCCAGCTGGAAAGGTGGAATGTTGCTGGAAAAGCAGGATTAGGCTTCTGGATGGTGGGGTGGGATAATGGTCCTGACTGGAAAGGCGGAATGCTTCCAGTGGGAGAAATGGGATAATGACAACTGGAAATGTGGGATGTTTCCAGCTGGAGAATTGGGATGATGCTTCTGACTGGAAAGGCGGGATGTCTCCAGGCAGTGAGGTGGGATAATGCTTCTGACTGGAAAGGTGGGATGCTTCCAGCCATAGATGTGGGATAATGGTCCTGACTGAAAAGGTGGGATGTTTCCTGCTGGAGAAGTGGGATGATGCTTCTGACTGGAAAAGCGGGATGCTTCTAGGCAGTGAGGTGGGATGATGCCAGCTGGAAAGGCGGGATGTCTCCAGCTGGAGAAGTGGGATGATGCTTCTGACTGCAAAGGCGGGATGCTTCCAGGCAGTGAGGTGGGATGATGCCAGCTGGAGAGGTGGGATAATGCTTCCAACCGGAAAGGCCGGATGTTCCCAGGTGGTGAGGTGGGATAATGCCAACTGGAAATGTGGGATGCTTCCTGCTGGAGAGGCGGGATGCCGCCATCCAGTGAGGTGGGATAATGCTTCCAACCGGAAAGGTGGGATGCTTCCATGCAGTGAGGTGGGATAATGCTGCCAAGTGGAAATGTGGGATGTTTCCAGATGGAGAAGTTGGGATGATGCTTCCGGCCAGTGAGGTAGGAAGTCACAAACCAGCAAGGACGGTTGGGATCAGCTGGAGAGGTGGGATGATGCTGCCTGGAAATGTGGGATGCTCCCAGCTGGAGAGGTGGGATGGGATATTGGCTGGAAAGGCAGGATGGTCCCAGCTGGAGAGGCGGGATGGTGCTGCCATCTGGGAAGGAGGGATGGTGCCAACTGGCACTGTGGGGTGGGATGGGATGGTGCCGGCTGGAAAGGTGGGATGGTGCCAGCTGGTGAGGCGGGATGGTGCTGCTGAATGGAAAAGTGGGATGCTGCTGGCCAGAAAAGTGGGATTCTGAAGACCAGAAAAGTGGGATTCTGAGGATCAACAAGGTGGGATGCTGAGGACGCTGAAAAAGGTGGGATTTTGAGGAGCAGAAAGGGAGGATGGTGAGGATAAGAAAGGTGGGACAGTGAGGACCGGAAAAGTGGGATTCTGGAGATCAGAACTGCGGGATGCTGAGGAGCAGAAAGGGGGGGATGGTGAGGACTAGAAAAATGGGATGCTGAGGATCAACAACGTGGGATGGTGAGGACCACAAAGGTGGGATGGGGAGGATTAGAAAGATGGGATTCTGGGGATCAGAATTGTGGATGCTGAGGAGCAGAACTGTGGGATTCTGTGGATCAGAAAAGTGGGATTCTGAGGAGCAGAAAGGTGGGATACTGAGGACCACAAAGGTGGGATGGTGAGGATTAGAAAGGTGGGATTCTGGGGATCAGAACAGTGGGATGTAGAGGATCAGAAAAGTGGGATACAAAGGAGCAGAAAGGTAGGATTATGGGAAGCAGAAAGGTGGGATGCTGCTGGCCAGGGAGCCGGGATGGTGCCCATCAACCAAGTGGCCCCTGTGCAGCCTCCCAAGCATTCCCAGCTCCAGCAGCACAGATCCTTCAGCACAACTCCCCCTCTCCTGTTTTTCCCAAGTCTATCTAAAGCCTCTGGATAAAAAGGTGGATGGATGAGCACTCCGGGTTCACTGGGAATTTGGGATTTGCTGTGCTGGGGTGGCCTGGCAGAGTTGGTGTCAAGGTTTCCCATTGGCATCCGTGGGCAGGCAATGCCTGTGGCCATGGATTTGTGCTCCATCCACGTCTCCTTCCAATAACGCAATTCCTTCCCCTCAGAGGAGCTGTCAGTGCCGGGGAACTCCGGCTGCTAAAGCATTCCCGAGCTCCTCCCGCAGCCTTTGGAGTTATTAAGAGTTTATTGATCCCTGTCCAACACCGCGCTATCCGGGTGCCGATCGATGAATCCCACGGGAAAACGGGGTGGGGATGGAGCGGTGAGCGCTGTCCCTCCTCCGCAGCCTTCCCGAGGTCCGGATCTCGGACAATGGTCCCTATGAGTGCCACGTGGGCATCTACGACCGAGCCACGCGGGAGAAGGTGGTCCTGGCCTCCGGGAATGTGTTCCTGAATGTGATGGGTGAGCACCAGGATCGGGGTTGGGATCGAGGGAAAACCACTGCGGGGTCTCAGGATGTGGGAACAGCAGGGATTGGGATTGTTCTGCCATCCTCAGGGGTAGGAATGGGAGTGGGGATGGGGATGGGGATGGGGTGGGATGGGGATGGATGGGGATGAGGATGGGGACACGGATGGGGATGGGGAGGGGG
>JAWMRF010000076.1:1585288-1602053 GCA_035221435.1 Sphenopsis melanotis | reverse complement strand
ATGGGGATGGGGACAAGGATGGGGATGGGGATAGGGGTGGGGATGGGATGGGATGGGGATGGGGATAAGGAAGAGGATGGAATGGGGATGGCTATAGGGACAAGGACGGGGTGGGAACAATGACAGGGACATGGAAAAGGACAGGGATGGGGACAAGGACAGGGATGGGGACAATGACACGGACAAGGACAGGGATAGGGAAGAGGATAGGGACAAGGACAGGGATGGGGATGAGGGTGAGGATGGTGTGGGGAGATGGGTGAGGATGCTCATAGGGATGGGAATGGATATGAAGATGGGGATGGGACATGGATAAGGATAGGGACAGGGATTAGGACAGGGAATGAATTGAGGATGGGGATGGGAGCAAAGATGGGCATGGGAATGGGAACAAGGATGAGGAAGAGGATGAGGATGAGGATGAGGATGAGGATGATAATGGAGATGAGGAGGGATGGGGGTTGTTGAGGACTCCAAGCTGACCTCCTGGCTCTGCCCCTGCAGCTCCCCCAACGTCCATCTCGGTGCTGGCCGCAGACACCCCGGCGCCCTTCAGCCGCTACCAGGCGCAGAACTTCACCCTGGTGTGCGTGGTGTCTGGCGGGAAGCCCGCGCCCCTGGTGAGCTCCCAGCGGGATCATCCCTCCCGCTGGCACATGGGATAACCCAACACCTCCTCTGGAAATCCACCAGATCCTTGTGCTCTTCCATCAGGCCAAACCCGCTCCCCAAATCCCATCTTTCCATGGAGACCATGGGATTTGGGAGTGGAGAAAGGACCAAAACCAGGATTTGGGAGTGGAGAAAGGACCAAACCTTCGGGATTTGGGAGTGGAGAAAGGACCAAACTTTTGGGATTTGGGAGAGAAGGAACCAAACCTTTGGGATTTGGGAGTGGGGAAAGGACAAAACCTTCAGGATTTGTGAGAGAATGAACCAAACTTTTGGGAATGGGGAGAGAATAAACCAAGCCTTTGGGACTGGAGAAAGGACCAAACTTTTGGGATTTGGGAGAGAATTAACCAAACTTTTGGGATTTGGGAGTGGAGAAAGGACCAAACCTTCGGGATTTGGGAGTGGAGAAAGGACAAAACCTTTGGGATTTGGGAGTGGAGAAAGGACCAAACCTACAGGATTTGGGAGAGAATGAACCAAACTTTTGGGATTTGGGAGAGAATGAACCAAACCTTTGGGATTTGGGAGTGGAGAAAGGACCAAACCTTTAGGATTTGGGAGAGAATGAACCAAACCTTTGTGATTTGGGAGCAGGGAAAGGACCAAACCTTTAGGATTTGGGAGAGAATGAACAAACCTTCAGGATTTGGGAGCAGGAAAAGGACCAAACCTTCAGGATTTGGGAAAGAATGAACCAAACCTTTGGGATTGGGAAGTGGGGAGAGAATTGTGAGAGAATGAACCAAACTTTAGGGATTTGGGAGAGAATGAACCAAACCTTTGGGATTTGGGAGTAGAGAAAGGACCAAATCTTCAGGATTTGGGAGAGAATGAACCAAACCTTTGGGATTTGGAAGTGGGGAGAGAATTGTGAGAGAATGAACCAAACTTTTGGGATTTGGGAGTGGGAAAAGGACTGTGGGTTCCATCAAAAAGGATACTGAGGACGCCCCCGCCTCACTCATTGTCCCCTTTGTCCCCTCCAGGTGTACTTCAAGCGGGATGGGGAGCCCATCGAGGCCACCCCGCTGCCGGAGCCGCCGGCCGGCGCCAGCAGCTGGGCCCCCCGGAGCCTCCTGCACCGCGACCTGGACGACACCAAGGTGCCGAAATCCCTGGCGGCCGACGGCGAGCTGGGAATGGGGAACCCCTTTCCCACGGCGGATCCTCCGCGGGGGCTGGCGGCCGAGCGGGATTCGGTGACGGAAAGCATTCCTGAGACGGTCGTGAGCCGGGAGTTCCCGCGCTGGGTGCACATGGCCGAGCCCATCTATTACTTCCGGCACACGCACGCGCCCGTCAGCGACGGCACCGTCGAGGCCCGGGCCACCCTCACGTGGACCCTGAACCCCCAAATTGACAATGAGGCCCTCTTCAGCTGCGAGGTCAAGCACCCGGCGCTCTCCATGCCCATGCAGTCGGAGGTCACGCTAGGTAAGCCAACGGATTTGGGGTTTTTCCTGGGTTTTAGGCAGTTTCGCCCATTTTGTGGGATTTTTTTTCTTTTATTTTTTTGGCTTTTCTCTTTTCATTTTTTGGTCTTTCTCTCAATTCTTTGGCTTTTCCTTCAATTTTTGCCTTTTCCACTCATTTTTGGGTTTTTAAATTTTTTTCACTATTTTTGGCCTGTTTTCCTTTTTTTTCCCTTGCTTTTTCCTTTTTGTTTCTTTACTTTCCTCTCAATTTTTGGGTTTTTAAATTTTTTCTTTTTTTTTTTTTTTTGGCTCCTTTTTTTTTTCATTATTTGGTTTCTTTTTTTCTTTTTTTTTTTTTTTGGCGCTTTTCCCCCCATTTTTCTGGATTTTTTCCACAGGATTTTGTTTTTTGTTTTAATTCCACATGTTTTTCTTCCCTTGCACCCATTTTCTCTCCCCTTTTGTCCTTTTCCTTTTCTTCTGGGGGCTTTTAGGCATGTGTGGGGATCCCATGGGGCTGCATTGGGATAGAGGTGGTGATGCCAAGGCTCCACAAAACTTGAGATGAGAGGAGGGAATCTGGGATGTCCATCAGGCAGGAGAAGGGATTTTCCAGGTGTTTATGATGCCCCATCCATGAGCAGTGTTTAGGGTGGGGTTTGCTGGGATAAAAAAGGATTTTTTGGGGAATCTGTGTCGTGATGAGCAGGAAGAGGGTGTTGGAGCTGCGGATGGAGCTGTCACCTCCATCCCAATCCCAGGAGATCCAAGGACATCCCATGGCCCTTATTGGCCGCCACAAAGCTCATCCCAGTGGGAATTGCCAGAGAGGGAATTCCCGAGCTGGCTCCTGCCCATGGAGCTGTGACAGGTTGATGGGATTAAAGCCAGGGAATTTGGCTCTCCACATCCCCAGGTTCCTGGAAGAGCAGAAGCTCCTGGGATCCATGGGTCGGTCCATCACCACCTCTCACCCTGCCTGAGGCTCCCCTCCCCTCTCCTGTCTCCCGTTGGAAGAGGCTGAGCTCTCCACGGGGTTTTCCAGCCTCAGGACACTCCTCTGGAAAGGCTCTCCCAGCCTCCAGCCAGGTGGAGCAGCCTGGGCTTTGCTCCAGGCCAAGTGGAGCACTTGGCTCCTCATCATCTCCTGGAGAGCTTCTCCTTGGCTTCCTGACATCTCTGCATTTTATCTCTTCCCCAGCATCCAAAATCTACAGAAATCCTGAATTTTCGCACTTCCCGGAACTCTTTGGGTTTAGATCCAAGGTCAAGACCTCGTGGCTTTGCTGCTCTTGCCCAGGAGGTCCAAGACCTGGATTGGCAAACTCAGTCCACATTGTCCCCAGTCCCCAAATCCAGGGCTCTCCTCGTCCCCGGAGGTGTCCCTGCAGCTCCTTGGGTGCCCATCCCCTCCCAGTTTTTGGGAACCATCCCAGCAAATCCCCTCAACCCTTTCCCTACATCCACAGCATAAACACACACTATTGGGTATAAATATAGATTCCCAATAAAAGAGAAGATATTCCCAATAAAAGCTGCATTAAACCCAACACCAACCCAAAAGCTGCCTTTTGGTCCCAATCAGGGCGTGGTGAGATCACTTTCAGTGCATCCTACCTGATCCTGCTCCAGAGGGCCACATCCCACATGGAAAGAGCAGTCCATGGTCTCAGGGTGTCCAGGCAGAGCATCCCAGGGCAGGGATGGCCGTTCCAAGGGCTTCCAGTGTCCTCCACCACAGCTCTCTGGTGGCTCTTTGTCCCTCTGTGTCCTGATGGGGTCACATCCAGGTCCATTTTGTCCCATCCATGACAAAGCTTGGATGGACAAAGGTGACACATCCAAAGCTCAACCTCGCTCCTGCCCCATTTTCCCTTCTCCTTCCATGAAAGTCCAGGGAGTTCCTGGGATGTCCCATCCCACTTCTGGCCCAGTAGACACATCCACAGAGTCCCAGGTGGAGCAGGAGCAGATCCTGTGTGGTGTCCCTCCATCCCAGCAGAGAAGCATCCCTAGTTTGGCATAGGAAAAGGCATTCCTGGTTTTTTCCACGCTGTCGTTGGGATTTTGTGCCAGTCAGGCTTTGGGGTTGTCTCCTGTGCTAACAGCACCTGGGTGAGACTCACCAAGGCCACATTTTTTGGGAATGCTCCTCTGAGGTGTCCCTCTCCCTGGCTTCAAACCAACCTGATCCTTCTTGGCCTTTTTTTCTGAGCGGAGAAGGGTTTTGTTGGGAAATAACTCCTTGCCATCAATCCATCCCACCCCAGCCATCCATCAGCCTCACACTTCTCCCGTTCTCCCGCCCGGGGGGTCCTTCCCTCCCTGTCCATCCATCATTCCGGTGTCACTCAGCTCGGCCATCAATCACGGAGCTGTCACCCCCCGGGCTGCCACCCCTCACCGGGATCATCCATCAAAGCCTCGTTAACCCCTCCAAGGGCAGCCCCGGCACCGGGAATGTCGCGCGGCGCTGACGGCTCCTCCTGTCCCCTTCCCGTGCAGTTGCTCCCAAGGGTCCGAAGATCACGATGACCCCGACGAGGGCGCGCGTGGGAGACACCGTGCGGATCCTGGTGCAGGGCTTCCAGGTCAGCGTTCCCACGGCCACGGAGGCCAAGGGACAGCCTTGATCCAAGGATGTGGATGTGGGCTTGGCTTGGTGGCCTTGGTGGCATCACGGTCCCTACGTTGGGATGGGTTGGCCAAAGTTGTGGTTGTTCCACCCTGGAAGTGCCCAGGGACAGGGTGGGAGGGGCTTGGAGCAATGTGGGACAGTGGAAGGTGTCCCTGCCCATGGGATGGGATGGGATGGGATGGGATGGGATGGGATGGGATGGGATGGGATGGGATGAGCTTAAAGGTCCCTTCTAACCCAAACTCAAACCTAAACCCAGACTCAGACCCAGACTATATTCAAACCCAAATCCAAACCCAAACTCAAACCCAGACTTAGACCCAGGCCCAAACTCAAACCCAGACTTAGATTCAGACCCAGACCCAAACTCAAACCCAAACTCAAACCCAGACTTTGACCCAGACCCAAATCCAAACCCAGACCCAAACTCAAAACCAGACCCAAACTCAAACCTAAACCCAAATCCAAACCCAGACCCAAACTCAAACCCAAACTCAAACCTAAACCCAAACTCAAACCCAGACCCAAACTCAAACCCAGACCCAAACTCAAACCCAGACCCAAATCCAAACCCAAACTCAGACCCAGACCCAAACTCAAACCCAAACTCAAGCTCAGACTCAAACCTAAACCCAACCCCAGCCCCAAGCGCAACCCCAGGCTGGATGTGCTGATTTAATCTCCACCTTTGCTCATCCCGCTCCCCACTGCCCCCGCCCCTCTCCCTGCAGAACGAGGTGTTCCCGGAGCCGCTGTTCACGTGGACGCGCGTGGGGAGCCGGCTCCTGGACGGCAGCGCGGAGCACGACGGGAAGGAGCTGGTGCTGGAGCGGGTCCCGGCCGAGCTCAACGGCTCCATGTACCGCTGCACCGCCCAGAACCCGCTGGGCTCCACCGACACCCACACCCGCCTCATCGTCTTCGGTACGGCCCCACCGCGGCCCTGCCGTGCCCTCCGCGGGTCCCCGCGCGGCTCCTCCCCCCTAAAATTGCCTCTCTGCTCTTTGTTTCCCGTTAGAAAATCCGAATATTCCCAGAGGACCAGAAGACTCCAATGGTGAGCGGTGCTGGTGGCAGCGGGATTTCCATGGAGATGGTCGGGGAGGGAAGGGCCGTGCAGAGAGGGCCTGGCCTTGCCTTGGCCTGGGCTACCTCTCCTTGTCTCACTCCAAGCCCTCATCTCTCTTTGCCTTGTCACAAGCTCTTGCCCCATCCTTCCTTGACTCATCCCAAGCCTTTTCTGATCTGTCCTTACCTCACTCCAAGCCCTTTCCCATCTCTTCTCACCTCATTCCTAGCTCTTTCCCATCTCCTAGCCTCATTCCAAGCCCTTGCTCATCTCTCCTTGCCGCATCCCAAGCCCTTTCTCATCTCTCCCTGCCTCATTCCAATCCCTTGCCCACCTCTACCTCACTCCAAGTCCTTTCCCCTCTCTCCTTACCTCATTTCAAGCCCTTTCCAATCTCCTAGCCTCATTCCCAGCCCTTGCCCATCTCTCCTTGCCTCATCACATGTCCTTTCCCATCTCTCCTCATCTCATTCCAAGCTCTTTCCCATCTCTCCTTGCCTCATCCCAAGCCCTTTCCCATCTCTCCTCACCTCATTCCAGGCATTTTCCTATCTCCTTGCCTCATTCCAAGCCCTTTCCCATCTCCTTGCCTCATTCCACATCCTTTCCCATCTCTCCTCATTCCCAGCCCTCTCCCGTGTCCTCAGGAACATCCTCGCACCAAAAGGGACCCCACAGATGCTCCCACCCCATCCCTCATCTCCACCCAACCCCAGGCCAAGTTTTGGGGGGAGGAACCCCTCCTGACCAGTGGTGCCCCCATCCTGCTCTGAACCCCAGCGTTGGGATGTGGCTCCATGAACTCCTGATCCCTTTTTCCTCCTCTCCAGGTTCACTTCCCGGCCACTGCGGCTTCAGATTCGTTTTGGCGCTCACCCTGACAGTGATCCTGGAGCTCACGTGAAGCTTCACCTCCTCCTCTTCCTCCTCCGTGTCCGGCTCCTCCCGGCATTCCTGCCTCCAGCCATCGGGTCTCCCACTCTTTTTTTTTTCTATACTCTCGACAGTCTCGGTCTCTTTCTGTGTCTTGGCTTCCTCAGACAACTGAATTAAAGGGAAAAAGGAAAACCTCTTCTGGGAGAAGGTCGTAATTCATGTTTTACCTGTCTGGGATTCCCAGCTCCATCTTGGGATTCCCAGTTGTGTGTCAGGGCTCCCAGTTCTGTCTTGGGATTCCCAGTTGTGTGTCAGGGCTCCCAGATCCATGTTGGTGTTCCCAGCTCCATGGTGGGGTTCTCAGCTCTGTCTCAGGGTTCCCAGCTCCATGTCGAGGATTCCAGCTTTGTCTTGGGGTTCCCAGCTCTGTCTCAGGATTCCCAGCTCCATGTCAGGTTTCTCAGCTCCATCTTGCAGTTCCCAGCTCCATCTCGGGGTTCCCAGCTGCATGTTGGGATTCCCAGCTCTATCTCAGTGTTCCCAGCTCCGTGTAGGGGTTCTCAGCTCTATCTTGGGATTCCCAGCTCTGTTTCAGGGTTCCCAGCTCCATGTCAAGGTTTCCAGCTTTGTCTTGGGGTTCTCAGCTCCATCTCAGGGTTCCCAGCTCTGTCTTGGGGGCTTTTCAAGGTCTTGAAAGTGGGAGCAGGAGAATTCAAGGATTCAAGGACCAAATTTTCCCTGAAAAACCCACGTGCAGCATTCCCACCGCCCTGAGATGCTCCAGGCCTTGTGTCCCCAGGGTGAGGACCCGCACACGTCCCCAGCCCTCCTGAGGCCGCGGGGGCGGCGCCGGGAGCCCAAAGTTGTGGATCACTGGGTTTATCCGGCGGGATTCCGGCTGTGCTGGGAGCCAGGGCCCGTGCGTGCCGCTCGTCCCGGGCTGGCTGAGGAATGACAAGTGACAGGCGGCTCCCGACCCCAAATGTCAGCGCTCACACTTGAGCGGGCAGCGTGTCCCGTCCCCTCGTGGCCACCTGTCCCCATGGAAACGGGCTGGATCCGGCCATTCCCGCCGTGCCCCAGCCCGGGATGGCGTCAATCCCTCAGCACGACGGCCCCTGGCAAAATCCAGGTGGTTTTGCCCCAGTCCTGGGGGTTTTCCAGCCTTTTCCTCTTTGTGGAGCACCCGGTTGTGGGCTGGGATGTCCCGGGGGGAAAGGATCCCGAGGATGGGGCGCTCCCGAGCCTTTTCCTCTGGGAACTCGTAATCCTGGAGGATTATTTGGCAGCCGTGTGGCGCCTCATCTTCCCAAAGCCCCGCACGAGTGCTAAGCATCATTATCACCGTGATGATTAATTATTATTAAGAAGATTCCAGCCCTTCCCTGCTCTGCTGCCAACCTCGCTGCTTTCCCAGCCTCGGAGGAGCTGAACGAGCCCACGGCAGCTCCAGAGCTCCTTCCCATACGAAATCCCAGAGTTTTACCCTTTGGATTGGGAGCAGTGGGATCAGGACTGGCTGGGACGTGTGGGAGGATCAGCAGCTCCCCTTCCACCCCGAAGGAATGGCGTCCAAACATCCCAATCCCATCGGATCTGTGCTTCCACTCCACGGATGAGAAGAAAATCTTCATTTTTTCAGAGGAAGCGTCGTTTCTTCAGGAATTCTCCCTGCCTCAGTTTCCCCCCTCCCATGGATCCTTCTGGCCTTCCTCATGGATCGGAGCCGCTCCAGCGGCCTCATCCCGCCCTAATTAAACAACCACCAGGATTAAACAGCCATTAGGCCTTCCCGCTTGGAAAAGCGAGCATTTCCAGCCGCCCGAAGCTCCATTTAAATGCAAATGTGGCGGGTTTAGCCCAGAACCGTGGAAATGAGGAGCATTCCCGTGGAAACGAGGAGCAATTCCAGCGGCGGGGCCACCGCCGACTCCTCTCGGTGCCGCCCCGGGAGCGCTGGGGCAGGAGCGCCGGGCTGGGTGGGGCTGCATCCCAAACCCACCCCGGATGGGGATGATCTGGGAAGAATCCCTGGGAAAAGGGATGGATCTCCCGGCCTGGATGGATCGACCAGATGCTGGGACCTTCCGAGTGCCAGCACAGACAAATGAGTGAGGGGATTTGGGGGATTTTTCCCCCATTTTGGGGCAGAGCTGCTGCCTGTTTTCCTGAATTCCTGCCAAAACGAGGCGCACAAAGGGATTCCATCCCACAGTCCCACCAAAAGGAACCATCCACGCTGTGCTGGACCCACCTTCCCCTCCCCATCCTCTCCCTGCAGGTACTCGCAGAGGACCCCAGTTTCCCCCTTTTTCCCCCCATTCCCGATCCTGTTTTTCGAGGCGCCGGCAGTGAATAATGCAGGAGGAGGCTGGAGGGGAAAGGAGCGGCTCAGGTTGTTCCATTATTGATGAGAGCTGACAGATCCGCTCCTGACAACCTTCCGAGGAGATCTGATTAGCTCGGAAAAAAAAAAAAAAAACAAACCAAAACCACCGAAACCGCAGCGCCTTCGCGAGGGGCTGACGGCAGCTGAAAACCCCAAAGGAGCGGCTTTATCGACGTTCCCGAATTCCAGGGGACTTTCAAAAAAGGTTCTAGCAGATTTGGGAGAGGTAATTACGCTCAATTAGAGTCACAAGCGCCGAGACGTCAGCGCCGCTTCTCCCGCTCGCCTCTCACCGCGGGCAGGGGATAAAACGGGGATTTATCCAGCGGAATCCGTGGATTCTTTGGGATAGCAGGAACCGGGGGGTGCTCCGGCCCTGCAGGAAAGTCAGCGGGAGCTTCGCTGGGCGCCTCCCCCGCCTCCCCCCTCATTGCCGGCTGGGTTCGCGGGGCTGCCGAGCACATGAATAATTCATCTTCCTCCTCCTCCTCCCCGGCTCCCAAGCGCCGGGATCTTTGTAGATCCAGCCGCGGGATGAAAGCCCCGGCAGTAGCGGTGAAGGGCCCGGGAGGTCGCGGCTGCCAGACCCTTTCCCAATTAGCCGAGCCCTGGAACGCGTGCCCAGACTCCACACGCGGCCCTCCTCCCTCAGCTCCGGCACCGCCCGGGCTTTCCAGGCAGGAGAAATTCTCCTTTTCCCAAGGTTTTGGCCGAACCGAGCCCCCCAGGGGTGGATTTTGGGGCTCTGTCCCCAGCAGGATGGAGGAGATGCTGGGTGGGCTTGGCTGGCGCTGGTTTGGATGCCTGACACCACCCGTGCCCCAAACCCCAGCTTTAAAATGAAATATCTTCATTCTCCCAAGCTCTCCTGTGCTGCATTTCCCCACACGAGGGGACAGCGTCCCAAATATTCCCCTAAATATGCTAAATTCCTAAATATCCTAAATTAATCCTAAATAAAATATCCTCCATTGATGGATCCGTGTTCCCAGCAGGGACGAGCACAGGGATCCCTGGACCAGCTCGGGGGGGACATTTCTGTGCTCCCTTTCCATCCTTTTCAGGGATGTAAAAACATTTTCGGTGTTTAGGACAAGATCCTCCAGCTGGAGGGTCAGGGCACCCTGCCCCATCCCCTCCACCACGGGAATTTCAGCCTTCCCGGGAATTTCAGCATTCCAGCCTGGGCAGGGGGACGCCTCAGCGCTCAGAGGTGCCAGGGATGGTGGAGAACCTGCCCCGAGGGCGTTCAGAGGCTCCTCCCCATCCCAAAATCTTGAGAAGCAGCTGGTGGGATGAGGTTTGGGAAGTTGAGGACACCGGGAATGAATTCCTGAGCTCCCACCTCCCACTGGAGACCCCTGGCAAGGCCCCCTCGCACCGCAGCCACCCACGGGCTGGGACCCGCGCACCCCCCACATCCCCTGGGGCCATCCCTGAGGAAAATCCCACCGGATTGGGATGGAGCCAGCAGGGAGCGAGTCCCTGAGTGAGAACAGGAGCTTCCACCCACGCCCAGTTCGGCTCCTTCTTCCCTCGCTCTTTTCCGCCTCTCTCTGATGCTCCCCTGGGTCCGATCCCTTTGAGTTCCGTCCCCTGGCAGCGATGCCATTCCCCAGGCTCCCGCCTTTCCCCACCGCCGTGCTCCCACTTTTGTTGTCTTGGGGACAAGAATTCCCTGAAATCTTCGGAATTCAGGCCAGGAGCAGATCCACCGCCAGCCCCTTCCCCTGCCGTGCCTCAGTTTCCCCCACGGTGACTCCGATTCCTGCGGCATCCCTCAGGAATGACAACTCCCGTCCCTTCCCACCCCGAATTTCTCCCTGCTTTTATTCCTTCCTTCGCTGCTCTCCTCGTGCCCACAGCTGAACTCCAGCCCCGATTTCCTGCCCGACTCCCGGATTTTCCCCCATCCCGACGCCCCCAGCTCCTTTTCCACCAGCTCCTCCTTCCACGGCGGCCTCCGAGAGACCCCACAAGCTCCGGGGCTCTTTCCCGTCAGCCCTCGTTAGGCAGCGCGCGGCAAACGAGGGCCGCTGAATTAATTAATCACTGAATTAATTAATCACTGAATCAGCTGCTGAATTCGTCACCCGGCCGTGCCGCGGAGCAGCTGCTCGGCATCAGCCCAAAGGGCTCCCGGCTGCTGCTCCCTCCCTTTTCCGGGAGCACCGAGGGATGAGGAGCCTTCGCTGGGCACAACAACTTTTTTTCTTTTTCCTCTTTTTTTCGTTGCGTGACCCTTTTTAAAGCAGCACGGAGGAGCAGCAGCTCCCCGGGGATGTTTTTCCTGCCTTTGTGCCCTTCCCCGAGCCTCTCTCTCCGTTTCCCAGGCCAACAGAGCCGGCCCTGGGCTGCACCTTTCCCTGGAGCCCAGCCCATCCCAAACATTCGCGGCTCCTCCGGAAGCCTCCTGCCAGCTCTGCCCGCTCAAAGTCACCTTGTCCCGGCCCGCCGCGCTCCGGCCTCTCCCGGCAAATCATTAATCGGCTCCTCGGCATTCCCGCATGGAAAAATGCCCCAGCGGGTGCCCTCGGCCTGGCACTCGGAGATGCCGCTGCCCGGGAAGCTGCTGCTGTCGGCGGCCGCGCTGCTGCTCCTGTCCCTGGCCTTCAGGTTTTATAGGAACCGCTCGCCTCCCCCGGGAAAAATCCCACCGGGAGAGCAGCGGGAAAACCGGGATGGGGATGGGGCTCTGAGGAGGAGGAGGAGGAAGGATGGGGGGGACAAATCTGGGAATGGCCCCGGGATTCAGCACGCGGCTCTCCGGGGGGAGCAGAGCTTTGCAAGGAATGAGGAGGAGGAAGGAGAGGAGCTGGGTTCGGAGCTGATTCCCAGGAAAGCCCCGCTCGGTCCGGCCAGGGTGGAAAGGGAGTTGGGAAGGGAACTGGGATGGAAGTTGGGAATTAAATCAGAAAGTGAAGCAGGGGTTGAGCTGGGGAGTGATCCTGGGAGCAGGATGGGAAGCGAGCCGGGAAAAGAGCCGGGAAGCGAGCTGGGAAGTCAGCCAGGAAGCAAGGGGGGAAGCAGGCTGGGAATCAAGCCGGGAAACAATCCAGGAAGAAAGCCAGGAAGCAAATTGCTAACAAAGCCAATAAATGAGTCGGGAAGTGAGCAGACAAACGAGCTGGGCAACAAGCTGGGAAAGAAATTGGGAATTAAGTCAGGAATCGAGCTGGGAAGCGAACCGGCAAGCAAACTGGAAAGGAAGGCAGGAATTGAGGTGGGAAATGAGCTGGGAAGTGAACCAGAAAGCAAGCAGGGAAGTGAGCCGGGAAGTAAGACAGAAATTTTGCTGGGAAGCGAGCCGGGAATTTTGCTGGGAAGAGATCTTGGAAGCAAGGCAGGAGTCGAGGTGGGCAGTGAGCCGGGAACGCCGCTGGGGAGCGAGCTGGGCTCTCACGGCCCCGGGGCCGCGGCCGGAGCCCGGGGCAGCCCCGCGGGGAGGGACGCAGCTGCTCCGAGCTCCGGGCGTTCCCCAGGGATTCCCCCAAGGGTTCCCGACGCCCGGACAGAGGGGGATGGATGCGCCCAGAGCACGGAGCGGGATCCGGCTGGAGGAGCAGGGAGGAGCAGGGAGGGCAGCGCGGGGTCAGTCCGGACCCTCAGCGTCACCTCCAGCCTGGGGCTGCTGCTGACGGCGAGCGAGGCGGGCTCGGACACCTCGCACTGCTTCTCCTCGGTGGCCAAGATCCAGGTGGAGGAGAACTTCATCCCGGAGCGCCGGGACAAGGACAGGGACAAGGACAGCCCGCCCAGGCCTGGCCTGAAGGGCAAAGTCTACGACTACTTCGTGCAGTCCACCTCCGAGTCGGTGTCCAGGCGGACATCCCTGCCCTTCGTCCCTGTGGGGACATCCCAGTGTCACAGGGAGCAGGGCCAGGCAGAGCCGCGGAGCTCCGGAACCCAGGGGGAGAATCCAACTTTGGGAATTCCTGATCCCGACACCTCCTCAGCTCCACAGGAGGGCACGGAGAACCCTCCAGAGCCACCTTCTCCCGGCTGGAAGAGCAGCAGCCTCCATCTCCCGCTGCCCGGTGGGGCTCCAGCTGCGGGTCCTGAGCCGTCCCAGGTGTCACTGCCCGGCCAGGTGCACCTGGGGAACTGCTCCGAGGTTCTTCGCGCGGCCAAGGCGCGGCAGCTGCGGGCCCTGCAGGACGCCGCCCTCCAGGTGATGAGCGCCCACCTCCTGCACGTGCTGCGCTCCCCGGCCATCTACGGCCGCCTCAACGCCGCCGAGCGGGAGCTGCTCCCGGCGCTCCGGAGCCGCGGGCGGCCGCGCCTGGTGGTGGCCGATGTCCCCTCGGCCGAGCCCGGTCACCGCCGCGGCCGCCTCTGCTACTACGACGAGGACGGGGACCGCTGGTGCCAGCTGTGCCAGCTGCCGGCCGAGGTGGCCGGGCGGGGCTGCGCCGTGTGCTCCGCGTTCAATTACCTGTTCCTGGTGCCCGGCTGGGAGGGGACGGGCCGGGCGCGGAGCCCCTCGCGCCGCGTGCTCTGCTACGACCCCCTGAGCGACAGCTGGCGCGACATCTGCCCCCTGCGCCAGGCGCGGCCGCGCTGCAAGCTGGTGGCCCTGGACGGCCACCTCTACGCCATCGGGGGCGAGTGCTTGGCCACCGTGGAGCGCTACGAGCCTCGGCGCGACCGCTGGGCCTTCGCCGCCGCCCTGCCCAGGGACACCTTCGCCGTGGCCCACGCGGCCGCCGCGTGCGACGGGGACATTTACGTCACCGGGGGCACCCTGCGCTCGCTGCTGCTGCGCTACGACGCCCGCGGGGACAGCTGGGCCACCAGCCCGGCCGTCGGTGACAAGGACAGGACGGCCGAGCTGGTGAGCGCCCACGGGTTCCTGTACCGCTTCCAGCTGCGGCGCGGCGCCGCTGGCACCGAGGTGGCCGTGTCGCGGTGCAGCGCCAGCGCCAGGCTGTGGTACCGCTGCGGCAGCCGCCCCCTGCCCGAGCCGGCCGGGCTGCGCTGCGCCGCCCTGGGCGGCCTCGTCCACTGCCTCGGCCGCGGGTTCCATCTCCGCTTCCTGGCCGACCCCGTCTCGCCGCGCTTCGGGACCAAGGAGCTGCGGCCCTTCCCGGAGCCCCACGGGAGCCTCCTGCCCGCCGTCCTGGTGCTGCCCGAGGGGGGCACGGAGACACCGCAGCCCTGAGGGGTCCCCAAGGAGCGGTGGCAGGTGGAGAAGGAGCTCCAAACCTGAGCTGTGCAATCCAAGCCCTCCATGGGCCCGACTACTTCCCACACCCCGGGATGCAGGAAGGGATCAAACCCTTGGATTCGGCCTCTTCCCGCTCCCTGGGATGGAGAAAGGGATCAGACCCCTGGATCTGGCCTCTTCCAACTCTCTGGGATGGAGAAAGGGATCAGATCCTTGGATCTGAATTCTTCCCACTGCCCAGGATGCAGGAAGGGATCAGACCGCTGGATCCGGCCTCTTCCCACTCTCTGGGATGCAGGACGGGATCAAACCCTTGGATCTGAACTCTTCCCACACCCCAGGCTGGAGGAAGGGATCAAACCCTTGGATCCAGCCTCTTCCCACCACCTGGGATAGAGAAAAGGATCAGATCCTTGGATCCGGCCTCCTCCTACTGCCCAGGATGCAGGAAGGGATCAGACCCTTGGATCTGACCTCTTCCCACTGCCTGGGCTGGAGGAAGGGATCAAACCCTTGGATCTGGCCTCTTCCCACTCTCAGCGATGCAGGAAGGGATCAAACCCTTGGATCCGGCTTTTTCCCGCACCCCGGGCTGGAGGAAGAGATCAAACCCCGGGCGCTGCCGGGAATCGCAGCCCGGAGGAGGCTCCGGGAAGCGCCGGGAGGAGCCGGGCAGACTCGTTTGCTCAGGGGAGGTCAAACAGGGCCGTGTTTGTTCGGGCGGCGGCAAATCCCGGATCTCCGCGGGCTCCAGCTGTCCGGGCACCCTTCGGGACCTGATTTAGACCTGATTTAGACCTGACCTAGGCTCCAGGTGGGGAACATTGACCCGGACACGGATGGGGAGTGGTTTAGGGTGGAGGTCGCTGAAGTTCCACCAGCATCGCTGGGACACCTCACTCACGCTGGGAAGAGTTCAGGGCTGGCCTCGTTATCTCTTATCTCGCCCACCTCCTCCTCAGAGCACAGTTGTCTGTATTTAATCTCTGTTTAAAGCGGCACCGGGGGTTTAGGCACAGCTGGGCCTAAATTAAAGCGAACATTCGGTGAAATGAACCCCGCGCCTCGTTTTAAGCCGAGCCTAATTGGAGGCAAGAGCGCGCTGCGTGTTCGACATCGCTAATTAGGCACGGCCGGCTGCTCTGGGGAGGCGAGCAGGGAGCAGCGCTCCACCATCCTCTTTTCCCAGATTCTCCAGGAGCAGCCCTTCCTCATCCCCTTTTCCCAGATTCTCCAAGAGCAAATGCTCCCTCATCCCCTTTTCCCAGATTCTCCAGGAGCAGTGCTCCCTCATCCCCATTTCCCAGATTTTCCAAGAGCAGATGCTCCCTCATCCCCGTTTCCCAGGTTTTCCCAGCTCAGACACTCCTTTATCCCCTTTTCCCAGCTTTTCCAGGAGCAGTGCTCCATCATCCTGTTTTCCCAGATTTTCTGGGAGCAGATGCTCTCTCATCCCCTTTTTCCCAGCTTTTCCTGGCTCAGATGCTCTCTCATTCCCTTTTTCTCCCCAGCTTTTCCCAGCTTTTCCCATCTCAGACACCCCCTCATCTCCTTTCCCCAGCATTTCCCAGCTCAGACATTCCCTCGTTCCCTTTCCCAGTTTTTCCCAGCTCAGACACTCCCTCATCCATTCTTTTCCAAGAAATCGCTGCTTATCCCACAATTCCAGAGGGGCTGGGGGAAAGGAGTTCCACCTCCCGCTACCCCAGGCTGCTCCAGCCTGGCCTGGGACACTTCCAGGAATGGGAATTCCGGGTTTTTTTGGGAATTTCGCGGCGGTTTAGGAGATCCTGGGTTAACGTTCTCTCCCAAAGCGCTCCCGGAAGGATTCCTGGCACTGCCTGGAGCCTCCGGACAGAGGGCAGGGAACCTTGGGAGGCTGCGTTAATTAACGAGCCTGGGGCCGCGGTAATTAATTAACCCGGGGCTGCGTTAATTAACAAACCTGCCCAGGCTGCTTCTGCTGGTGAGGGACCCCTCCCTGTCATGGGAAATGCAGGAATGTGTTGGAGCGCGAGGATTTTTTGGGATTCACGGAATTTCCCAGCTGAAATATCCCAAAAAAGAGACTCTGGGATGTGGGAGATGGCAATTCCAGCGGCTCCCTCTGGAATGGCCCCGGGACAGGGGAGGGGGAAGGACTGGAATGAGGGAGGGCGAAAATAAAAGGAAAAGGACAAATCCAAACCCACACTCAGGCTTGGAGGTTTCGCTCCCAGCTCCCAAATCCCAAAGGTTTGGTTCATTCTCTCCCAAATCCTGAAGGTTTGGTTCATTCTCTCCCAAATCCCAAAGTTTTGGTCCTTTCCCTGCTCCCAAATCCCAAAGGTTTGGTTCATTCTCTCCCAAATCCTGAAGGTTTGGTCCTTTCCCAGCTCCCAAATCCCGAAGTTTTCGTTGGTTCCCAGCTCCCGAATCCCAGAGGTTTGATCCCTTGTCCAACTCCAGCCTCCTCCTCCTCCCACCCCGGGGCCATTCCAGAGGGATCATCCCGCTGCTGCCGGGCTGGAATTCCCACCTCGCTCATCCCAGACTC
>JAWMRF010000076.1:1536054-1565201 GCA_035221435.1 Sphenopsis melanotis | reverse complement strand
TAATAATAATAATAATAATAACAACAACAACAACAACAACAACAACAACAACAACAACAACAACAACAATTAAAGCTCTTTACGTGGCCACCGCCCGGAGTTGCGGGAGAAAGCGAATTTTTTCCTATTTTTTTCTAATATTTTTTTGCTTGAAAGTGCCGAATCTTCCCCCAATTCCAGCAGAACGGGGCGGGGGAAGGAGGGAACACAAACGGCGGCGTTTGAAGTGCGGGATTTTCCTGCGGGCTCGGTGACCCCGGAGCGGCGGGGAAGGAGGGCTCGGGCTCGGCTCCCGGGGTTTCACCTTCCCCCAGCGCCGCGAGAGCAGAAATATTTAATTTTCAACTTTATTCCCAGGCTCCTTCCCCCCCATCCCGGCAAATAATTCAATTACTGCGGCAGGAATGCGGCGGGGACGGAGCTTTTTCCCCCCCCGAAAACTCCGGGAATTCGGCGTTTTTTGGGAAGCGGGGAAGGAGCGAGATTTATTTTAGCTCGCCAAAGTCGCGCCTGAGCCGAGCTCAGCGTCCGGGCGCAATTTGACACCTCGGGAAGAATTTTAAAATCGCTTTTTCCCCTCCCCACACTGTCCCGGTTTTGGAGGGTGGATTTGAGGATGGAAAAGCAGAAAAGCCCAAAGCGCGCAGGTTTAGGCGCGGCTTAGGCCGAGCTGAGGTTAAAGATTGGGCTCCAGGCCGGGTTTAACCCCAAAGCGAAGGCGAGGGAGGAGCGGGGCGGGCTGGGGGGGCCAGGCCGGGCTTTGGGGTCCCCTTTGGGGTCCCCTTTGGGGCCGGGGGCGGCGCGGCCGCTCCTGGGGGGGTTTTTGGGGAGGGGGCGGCGGGGGCGGCGGGGCCGAGTCCCTTCTGCAGATGGGAACAAAAGGCAGCGCCGGCGCCGGCGTCACGTCCCGCTGCGCGCTCGTTCCCAAAGCTCCCGCAGCTTTTGGGGGAAAATCGGGAATTCTCCGCCCGGGCCGGCCCGGCCCCCAGCCCGCCCCGTAATTAACGCGGTTGTTAATTAATGAGGGCGGCACCCGAGCTGGGGAAGGTGTGGGAGCGCTGGGGCGGCCCCACAGAGCGGGAGGGGGGAATCGGGGTGAGCCTTTGGCACCCCCCAGGGAGGGAGGGAGGGATGGAGGGATGGGAAAAGCGGCTCCAAAACTTGGAGATGGAGAGCATTTTATTTATTTATTTATTTATCACACTTCTTTCTTATTATTCCATTTATTTCTTATTGAAGTTGTGTTCCTTTTTAATTTCGCACAATACTTAAAAAAATTTTAACTTTAAATTTTTGACTTCAACTAATTGAAGTTGTTATTTGCTTTAGTTTTTACTCAATTTCATTGCCATTCATTTAAATTTTCATTTATTTTAAATTTTTCAGTAACTTATTAAAATCCTATTTTATCTCCTTTTTTTGTTTTTATTTGCATTTTAAAAATTTTATTTTATTTTTCAACCCACGCCGCAATTCCCCCACCCTGAGCTCATGCCCCGCCCGCCTTTCCCCTCCTGGAATCCCCTTAGGGGGGAAAAACCCTAAAAAATCCCCCAAATCCCACCAAAAAAAAACCCCAAACTCCCGCAATTCCTGATTTTTCCCTGCTCTGTTCCACTCCAAATCTTTCCCATCCCTTCGAGGGACACCCCAGCTTTCCATGAGGAGCCTGAGAATGACCAAAAACATCCCCAAAAAAAAACCGCTCTGGGAAGGAGCGCGGGGCTCGGCTCCCATTGGTGCCGGGGCCGGGCGCGGATCCCCCTTCCCATAAAAGAAAGGAGCCGGAGCCTATCAGAGCCCGCCCGTCCTTCCCACCGCCCCAACTTCCCCGCCGGAGCAACTTCCAGCCCCCTCCTCCTCCTCCTCCTCCTCCTCCTCCTCCTCCTCCTCCTCCTCCTCCTCCTCCTCCAGCGCTGCCACAGCCGCGCCGCGAGGAGGAAGAACCGCAGCGCACGGAGCGAATCCGGGGGGCCGCGGCTCCCCCCGCTCTGCCCCCCGAGCCAGCCCTAAACCAGCCCCAAACCAGCCCTAAACCAGCCCTAAACCAGCCCCGAGCCAGCCCCGAGCCAGCCCTAAACCAGCCCCGAGCCAGCCCCAAGCCCAGCCCAGCTCCCTTTGGCAACTTCGGCCGTGCCTGCTCTCCCCGGGTGACATTCCAGCGGAGCGGCCGCTCGGGACGCAGCCCCCAAAACTTTCCCGGCAATTTCTGGTGGGTGATCCCCCTCCTCCTCTACCCTCACACCCCTTTCATCCCGAGCGTTGCAGCATTTTGATTTTTTTAAAATCGTTCTCGGGGTTTTTTTATAATTTTTTTGGGTTTTTTTTTTTTTTTCCCCCTCGCTCGGAGCCCAGATTTCTCCCTTGTTTTGCAGCCGCTGGAAGGGCTGGGAAGGTCGGAGGAGGCGGCTCCGCAGCCCCCCCGGTTGTGCCCGGTGTCTCCCCCAGCCCCGGTCCGCACCGGAGCCCCTCGGCCGCCCCCCGACCATGGCAGCGCTGCCCGGGACGGTGCCGCGGATGATGCGCCCGGCGCCGGGGCAGAACTACCCCCGCACCGGCTTCCCGCTGGAAGGTAGGTCTGGAAAAGCGCTCTGGAATCACCCTGGGGGGGGGCTAGGTCTGGAAAATCTCCGCTCCATCCCTCTGGAATAACCCTGGGGAGGTCTCTTAGCTCTGGAAAAGCTCCACTCCATCCCTCTGGAATTACGAGGTGGGGGCTCTTAGCTCTGGAAAGGTGCCGTTCCAGTCCTCTGGAATTCCGGGGGGGCTCTTAGCTCTGGAAAAGCGCTGCTCCATCCCTCTGGAATTTTACGAGGGGGGGCTCTTAGCTCCGGAAAATCGCCGCTCCATCCCTCTGGAATAACCTGGGGGAGCTCTTAGGGTCTGGAAAAGTGATGTTCCATCCCTCTGGAATTTCGAGGGGGGCTCTTAGGGTCTGGAAAATCTCCGCTCCATCCCTCTGGAATAAGCTGGGGGGGCTCTTAGCTCTGCAAAAGCGCCGCTCCATCCCGAAAATCTCCGCTCCATCCCTCTGGAATCACCCGCGGGGGCCCTCGGGGCAGGGGGTGCGGCTGAGCTCCGCTCCTGGGGGGTTCCCCAAATTCTCCCAACTTCTCACCCCTTACCCAGCCCCTTCCCGCCGCGCTCCCCGAGAATTCCCGGGATCCGATTTGCTGTTTTCCCTTGTTTCGAGTATTCCCGGGCATCCCGCAGGATTTTTGGGGCAGCTTCTCCCGCTTTGGGGTTTTTTTGGGGGCGGTTGGGGTTTTTTTAATTTTTTTTCTGGCGGGTTGATTTTTTATCATGTCCCCGTATCAAAACGGGAGGGAAACAACCAAACTGATGGGTTTTAACTTTTCGGAGGGGAAAATAGGAATAAAAACCTTGATCCGGGGAGCAGCGGGAAGCCGGGATGATGTCCTTGGCCGGGGCTGGCGAAGCGGGGACTCGGGAGCTGTCACCTCGCCGAGTGTCACCCATCCTCCCTCCGCCGTGCCTTTGTCACGCGGGGGGCGATTATTTCCAGGCGCACACGTTCCCAAAAAAAAAAAAAAATTAAAAAAAAAAGGAAAAAAGGAGAAGAAAAGAAAAAAAAAAAAAAGGCAAATTTTCTATCCCGGACCCCTCTGGCCGCATTTATTAAAAGCGGAGAAAATTTCATCCCGCCCGTGCTCAAGTGGCGAATGGCAAACCCGCGGAAAACCACGCAGGCTGCAAAACACACAGGGCGCGGGGATTTGCTGAAGTGCTTTTCTGTAGCAAATGAAGTAAAACAGACGGCAAGGGAAAGGATCAAAGGATTACAACAATATTTGCACAACATGACTGGGAATAATGAAAGGAGAGAGCGGCCGGCGCTTTTAGCGGCTCTTGAATGTAAAATTGGCCACTCGAGTGTTATCTGTCGATAATGATACATCCAGGGAGCGCCGGCCAAAGTGACTCGGAATTAGCGGTGCATGATTCTCGCTAAATCGCCAGGCAATTTCTGGAATCGACTTTTCTTTGTGGCGAGAGAGGGGAGGGAAAAAAAAATTATATATATTAAAAAAAAAATAAGAAATAAAAATCCGCCCCCCTCGCCTCGCCTGGCGCTCGCCCCCTCCAGCCTCGCGCAAATTACCCAGCTGAGTTCTGCCCCCTCCCGTCCTGCCTCCCCTCCTTTTCGCTTTAATTTCCAGCCTGTGAAATCGTATTAATCTGCGAGATCTGCGGCGCGAGGTGTTCGATAAATTGGGGAGGGGGCGAAGGAGCCGCCGCTGCCCCCGCGCCCGTAGAGGCGGCGGCGAAGCTGCCGAGGGGTAAAATCCCCCCAAAAGCCACCAAAAAAAACCCCAAAACCACCCCAAAAAAGCTCCCCGAGGGTGTTCCAGAGGTGATTTCCAAAAGTTTGTTTGAGAGCGGAGCTCTGTAAATCGAGGCGAGATTTTTTTTGGGGCAGAAAGGGGAAGTTTTGGGAGCGTTTTGTCGTGCGGGTTTGGATCTCCTGGCGTTTCAAACGCCGGGAATGGTTTCAAACCAAGGTGTGAAATCCCAAATCCGGACAAATTTCCAGGGATGGACACGCGGGGGGTATCTCGGGGATGGGAGCGCGGCTCGGGGGGGGATTTTTATTTTCCCACTTTCCATGGGAAAAATCTCACGCGTGGTGCCGGGATAAACAAACAGTGGGATAAACAAACAGTGGGATAAACAAACACCGGGATAAACACCGGGATAAACACCGGGATAAGCACGGAGCGCAGGGCACGGACGAGACTTTCCCCCTCCTTTCAAACCTCCAAACCCCGGGAGAGAAGCGCGATGTGCGGGGAAAGACACGCCGGAATTTCGCCCCCTAATTTAACTTTTCCCCGGGTTTTTTTGGGTCGGGTTTTTTCCCCCACTCTTGTGTCCCTCGCAGTGTCCACCCCGCTGGGCCAGGGCAGGGTGAACCAGCTCGGAGGGGTTTTCATCAACGGGCGTCCTCTGCCCAACCACATCCGCCACAAGATCGTGGAGATGGCGCACCACGGCATCCGGCCCTGCGTGATCTCCCGGCAGCTCCGCGTCTCCCACGGCTGCGTCTCCAAAATCCTCTGCCGCTACCAGGAGACCGGATCCATCCGGCCCGGGGCCATCGGCGGCAGCAAGCCCAGGGTGAGTGCGCTGCGGGCACCGCGCCCCAAAATCCCGCCTTGTTTTGGGGAGCAGCGCGAGTTTTCCCAGCGGTTTTTTTTCTGGTTTTTTTTTAGGGGAGAAAAGGTTTTAATAAAGTTGCGGTTTTTGGTTTTTGATGGGGAGAAAGCGGGGCCCGAGCTGGAGGTGGTGATGGATTAAATTTGTTTCTTTTTTTGTGGCTTCCACGTGCAACAAGTGGCGCGCGTCGGAGCGATCCCGGCGGGGTGTGGGGAGCAGGGAATCCGGGATTCTTTGGCAGTAGGAAATCCCATAAACACCCCAAAATTGTCCCCTGCACCGCCTCCCCGGAGCTCAGGGTAATCCCACCCTGCCGGCTCTCCCGGTTCTCGGAGACCCCGCTTTTAGGATCTGGGGGAGCAGGGCCTTTTCCCAGCTTTATTCCCCTCCTTTCCCCGCTCCCAATCCCCATTTTCCACCCCAAACGCCGCAGCCCGGCCGCGCAGGGCTGAGCTGCGCTGCTTCCTTTGAATTAAAAGCGCTTTTTCCCCTGCTCTCCCTCTCTTCCTCCCCGTGGGGACACCCCGGCGCCCCTTGGGCACAAAAGCAGGTCGCGACTCCCGACGTGGAGAAGAAAATCGAGGAATACAAGCGGGAGAACCCCGGGATGTTCAGCTGGGAGATCCGGGACCGGCTGCTCAAGGACGGCCACTGCGACCGCAGCACGGTGCCCTCAGGTGAGAAGGCAGCTTGGCCACACTCCCCGGGCTCCGAGGGAATGGTTATCCCGCGGGAAAGGTTTTCCAGAGCATCCCAACAGCCTCCTGCCTCTGCTTGGATGGAGGGGGGAAAAAATCACCCCGAGCAAAGCCCGGGATTGGGGGGGATTTGTGCCACGGCTGCTGCAAAACCGAGCCCAAACCAAGCGCTTTTCCCAGGTTTTTCCAGCTCCCTGGAAAGCCGGGGGGATGCTGGGGCAGGGGGAGACCCCCAGAGGCGCCCCCTAAATCCAGGGGGAAAGGGGAGCCCCGTTGGTCCCGCTGGGGCAGAGATTCAAGGAGATCCAGAGAATTCCATGAGATCCTGAGATCCAGGAGATCCAGAGATTCCAGGAGATCCCAAGACATTCAGAAATCTGTGAGATCTATGGATCCATGAGATCCTGAGATCCAGGAGATGCCAAGACATTTAGAGATCCGTGAGATTTAGAGATCATGAGAGATCCGTGAGATCCCCAGACATCCATTAGATCCATGGACCCAGAGATCCTTGCGGACCTGAGATCCCGAGAGACCCAGAGATCCGTTAGATCCTGATACCTGTGAGATCCTGAGGTCCAGGATATCCCAAAAGATCCCGGGATCCACGGGCAGCCAGGCTGCTCCCCGAAGTTCTGCCTGCAGGGCCGTGTTTGGGGTGCGGGGGCTCTGCTGTGAGGTCCCCGCGGGTTTTGGGGCCGCTCTGTAGGGCCAGAGCAGGCCCGGAGCTCCATCCCTTTGGAAACTCGGGGGAATTTGGGAATTGTACGGTGACAGAGAGTGTGGTGACTTGGGGATGGCCCATCTCGGCACTTTGGGACATCCCGGTGCGTCTCAGGTCGCGATGTCAATTTGGGAATTTGGATGCCCCGGATCCCGGTTTGGGAATTGATGGGGCTCGGCAGGTGCATTCCCACGGGAAGAGCGGCATTCCCGGCCGCTCCCACTCCTCGCAGGCAGCTTATACTCGCCTTTCTGCCTTTGACTGTCCGAGGTTTAGTGAGTTCGATTAGCCGCGTGCTCCGCATCAAATTCGGCAAGAAGGAGGAGGACGAGGACTGCGACAAGAAGGAGGAGGACGGCGACAAGAAGGCCAAGCACAGCATCGACGGCATCCTGGGCGACAAAGGTACCGCCGCGCCGGGGGGGACAGCGGGGACACGGCCCTGCCCGCCGGGGGTGGCTCCAGAGCCGCCGGGTTTGGCTCTTCCCAAAAACATCCCTGCGGGGAGCGGGGCTGGCAGGAGGAGGAAGAGCTGTCGGTGCTTTGCTCGGGATCAATTATCCATAAAAAAAAAGGGCCGGGAATGGCCGGAGGGGGGGGGAGAGGCACCTCGTAAATGAATTTGTTAAACAGATTTCGCCTAAGTGGTCCCCTGGAACCGGGGCTGACAGGTGACCGATGGCGCCGATCAATATCAATTAGGGACGGGAGCCGCCGGCTCCGGGGGGACACCGAGGGGGGGTCCCCGGAGCGCCGCCGCACCCCCCAATTATCCTGGGAAAAATTACCCAGGGAAAAGCATCCAGGGGAAACCATCCAGGGAAAACGATCCAGGGAAAAACGATCCAGGGAAATCCTCCCGGCGCAGGCGGGGGAAGGCTCCGAGCCAGGCCGGTGGCGGGGCTCTGTTATCACCTCCCAAACGCGGCGTTTTCTCTCTCTCGCTGCCAGGGAAAATTCCAACTTTTCCCAGCTGGGAATGCGAGGTTGGGGGTGGGAATCGGAGCGCGGGCAGCGCCGTGGTTCCAAAAAAAACAACAACAACAAAAGAAAAAAAGTGGAATTTTGGGGGAGCATCCTTGAGATCCGTCAGGGAAAAAGGGGGAGTTGGAGCAGCTCCGGTGGGGCATAAAACCAGCGCATTTTTGGGGGGGAAACGGCGATTTTTGGGAGGAAACTGCGATTTTTTGGGGGAAAACGGAGATTTTGGGAGTCCCCGGCAGAGGGGAGTTGAGATTTTCCAGTTTTCTCCCGAATTGGTGCAAAGCGAGAACGGGCTGGGCTTGAGCCGGAGTTGGGATTTTGGGGGATTTGTGGCATCGCCGCTGTCGGGGTGAGCGGGATTCACCCCCAGTCCCGAATTTCCCCCAGTTTGGGACACGTGGGGGGAATTTTGGGGTAGAAAACGCTGCCCCGAGCCCCCATCACTGGAGCTGGAAATGAAGGTGACAAAAGGGATTTTGTTGTTTTATTTTTTTTTTTAAAGGATCCGATCCTTTTTTTTTTTTTCCCCTCTTTTCCCAACCTTGAAGATGAACTTCACTTACAAAGACCTTGGGGTCTATTGAAGCTTTATAAGGAAAAGATTCCTGACCACAAAAGCAAACAGCGGAGAAAAAAAAAAAAGAAAAGAAAAAAGAAAAAAAGAAAGAAAAAGGAAAAAAAAAAAAAAAAGAAAGGGGGGGAAAAGGGGGAAAAACCCGAGGCTGCCTTAAAAATGGAGTAAAGGGATGGGGGAGGGAGGGCGCGTCCATTCTCATTCAAAATTCCGCGAGGAGGAGAAAAACTTTTGGACAAAGGGCCGAGGACGGGAAGAAAGGGAGATAAATTATTCAAAACTCCCTGCTGTTAGATAGTTTTGTAATATTATCGGAGCGGCTGCTGCAGAAAGGCAGAGCCGTTGGACGCTGCAAAATGTTGCTGTGATTTGGGAGAGGGGCGATGCTCATTTGCAAATCGGGGCCATTGTGTCCTCCAGAAGCTCCCCCCGCTCACTTTCGGGGTGTTTTTAATTTTATTAGAGGGGGGGAAAAAAGAAGATTTGGGGGGGTTTAAGTTGTGTTTTCATCCAGGCTCGCCGCTCGGGAAAAATATCTTTATTTTTGAAAGCGCGGGTTGGGTTTATTTTCCCCCTCGTCCTCGCGTTTTCGCCGTCGCCACCCTCAAAACAACAACAACAAAAAAAAATTTAAAAAAAAGAAAAAAGAATGAAGGAGCGGGGAGCTTTTTATCCCTGATTAGCACGCAAGAAGTGCGTGTCAAGAGGCAAAACAAAACGCTCCCTTCTGCCTTCATGGGTGAGGCCGCGGACAAATCAAACACGAGCCCCCGTTCCTGGATGAAAGGGGGCTAATTTGGGCAAATTCCCGCGGCCGGAGCCTGTGGAGCGCCGCGCTCCCTCCGAGGGCGCAGAAATCCCAATTTCTCCGCAATTCGCAGTTATTTTATGGCCGCACCGAGCAGAAATCCCCCTTAAAAACCGCGTGAATTTGGGGTTTTTTTTGGGGGGGGGTCCTGAGCATCTCCAAAAGGAGCGTCCGAAATTCCGAATTTCCCGCTGCCCCGGCGGATTTTAACGCCTGGGAAAGTTTTAATGGCCCCAATTAAGATAATTGATGAGGCCGCTTGTAAAGCACTGGCGGGCGGCGGCTGCGCGCTGGGAAACGCCGCGATTTCTGCTGGGGAAAAAAAAAATCGGAATTTCTGCTCGAAAAAAACCTCAATTTCCGCTCGAAAAACCCCTCAATTTCTGCACGAAAAAACCTCAATTTCTGCAAGAAACCTCGCGATTTCTGCCTGAAAAACCGGCAATTCCTGCGCAAAAATCCCGCAATTTCTGCCGGAAAACACCGCGATTTTACACCCCGCAATTAAAACCCCTTCAGAGCTGTTTCTCCCTCCACCCAATTCCCATTTCCAGGTGGCTCCCACTAAAACCAACCCAACCTCGCACGGCTTGAGGGAGAGGGAGGGGGGGGAATTTTTTTCTCAATTTCTGCGCCCAACGCGACTTCTCCCTCCGAGAGCTGCGGGGGGAAAGGGGCGAAAAAAACTTTGGTTTTGCTTTTTTTTTTTTATTTTTAATCCTTTTTTTTTTTTTTTCCGCTGCCAAGCGCTCCGTGGCGGGTTCTCCTCGCGGGGAGCCGGGGGAAGACAGCCCTAAATGCTCTCTCTTTTTAAGTGGGAAAGAAAGCTTCCACCCTGCGCCTGTTTCTTTCTATCGTCTGCTTGGCATTTAATAATGTTAAGACTTATTAGAGCTGGTAATGAAAACTGTGGCTGTTGAATAGGGAGCTGTGTTGGAGAAGGGTGTAATAGCTCCAAGGCATGCTAAGAAATGTATTTATCCCCAATCAGTACTCACTCTCTGAGTTCCCAGCACAAACGTTAAGTTGAAGGGTTTTAAGGCAGATTAAATTGAGCCTTTATTTCTTTGCACTTTCATCTTTAAACGGCTCACTCCAGCTAGCCCTGGGCGGATATTCATGAGGCTTCACTTTGGTTTTTTTTTATTTTTTTAATATATGTTTATTTATATATATATATGTATTTATCTCCTTGTTAAGAGCGAGTTGTTGTCGCTATTTATTATTATTATAATTATAATTATTATTTGGGGTTGTTGTTATTTATTAGGGAGGGGATGCGCCGCTCTCTCCCTCGCTGAGGGGGGAATTTGGGCACCCCCCAAATTTCGGGGGGCGCCGCTCGAGATGGGGCAGAGGGAATTAATTGAGGCCAGAGCCGGGGGGTCTCTGGTGTGTCCCCCCCATTCCGGGCCTGTCCCCCCCATTCCGGGCCTGTCCCCCCACCCCGGGTCTGTCCCCCCCGGGCAGCAGCGGGGATTGGTGGCGCTGCCCCCCCCGGAGCCCCGCGGGGTGCGGGGGATGCTCGCAGGGACCCCCGCGTTTTGTTTTTGGGGTGTAAATGCGAATTTTGAGGAAGTCTTCCCCTCCCCTCCGCGCTGTGCCCCCCAAATTTGTGCCCTCGGCCGATTTTGGGGGAACAGCGGGAGAGGGGCGGGATCGGGGCTCTGATTTTGGGGCATAAGCGGGATCTGGGTTCCGATTTTGGGGGACAAAGAGGCGGGATCGAGGTTCCGATTTGGGGGAACAGCGGGATTGGGACTCCGATTTTGGGGGAAAAGCGGAGGGATCAGGGTTTCGATTTTGGGGGGAATCGAGGTTCCAATTTGTGGGAACAGAGGTGGGATCTGGGTTCCGATTTTGGGGGGAACAGAGGTGGGATCAAGGTTCCGATTTTGGGGGAACAGCGGGATCTGGGTTCCGATTTTGGGGGGAACAGAGGCGGGATCGGGGTTCCGATTTTGGGGGGAACAGAGGCGGGATCGGGGTTCCGATTTGGGGGAACAGAGGCGGGATCGGGGTTCCGATTTTGGGGAGCAGCAGGATCGGGGTTCCCGGGGCTGGGCACAGTGCGGGAGGGGGGACAGGGACAATTCCAGGCAGGAGCTGCCCCCGCCGGGTTTTTGGGTGCCCGCAGCGAGCGGGGATGTTCGGTTCGGGGGGTCCCGCCCGATTTGAGGGAGCTCGGGAGGAGCAGAAAGAGAAGGGGGAACCCCCCGAGCTGGGCCGGGCTTTGTTCCCCGAGCCGGGAGAGCGGAGCGGGGCTGCGGGGCCGATTTATCGGCGAACAATCGGCGCGGGTTTAAAAACCAACACGCGGCTCCTCGGTAAATGTGTGTTTAGAAGCGCGGGGGGGGCCGCGAGCAGACACTTCATCAAATCAAGGGATTACCAAAGGTTGGCAATCTAATCAAACAGAGCCCAGGCGGGATTTGTGAGTGTTGCGAGCGGGATCAGCTCTAATAATGGGGGGCAGGAGAAGAGATAGGGAGGTGTCAAGCAATTCATTGGCTTTAGGCTGAGTTATTCTGTGCATATTTCAGGCCGAGAGGAGAGGGAAGAGAGGGGAAGAGGAATAAAAAAAAAAATGCAGGGAGAAGGGAGAGGGAGAGGGAGGAGGGGGGGCTGGATGCGGGCGCACACGGAGCTTACATGTCACAAAAAAAGCTGAGACAAATGAGGTACAACAATAAACACAGATAACAATTACAAAGGCAAACAGTGGCTTTTGGGAACGGGAACCTGGGCTACATAAACAAAGTCGGCAAATGTTCGCAAGATAAACTCCTGCCTAAATCGAGTGTGACGGGGAGGAGAGAAGAGAGGAGGAGAGATAAGGCTGGAGAGGGGAATAAACGGGAATCGTCGAACACGAGGCGTTTGAAAAAACAAACTTGAGACAAGGATGCGGCGAGCGGGGCTCGGTTGTGCGGCAGGGAGCGAGGGGATATCGGGGAGGTGTTGGAGAGCCGGGGCTCGGCTGGGCTTGGGGGGTTTTCCCTCTTTCCCCCCCTTTTTTGGGGGAGAAGAAAAGGAGGGCAAAGAAGAACAGGGAGGGAAATCTCGGCGTCAGAGGCAGGTGGGGAACCCCGGCAGGGAGAGGAAACGCATCGGAGAGGTTTTAATGTGGGATTTGGGGGTGATTCCATTACCCAGGGCGGGCAGGAGATGTTTTAATGCAGAATTTGGGGGTGATTCCATTACCCAACCCAAGGTGGGTATGAGAGGTTTTAACGTGGAATTTGGGGGTGATTCCATTACCCAGGGCAGGTAGGAGAGGTTTTAATGTGGAATTTGGTGGTGATTCCATTACCCAGGGCGGGTAGGAAGCAGATTTGGGGCGAAGGGGGGAGATGGAGCCGCGATAGAGCAGCGCAGGAGGGAAGAGGGGAGGTCTCGTCCTAATCCCAGGTTTGGGCCCTAATTGGGCCGGGAGGGAGGGGGCAGAGCCGGAATTAAGGCAGGAGAGGCTGAGAGGGGAACGCGTGATCCAGGGGTTGCTGCAAACAAACAGATCTCCCCCAAAAAACCCCGCTTTTAACCCGAAATCATCTCAAGGAGCAGCCGCAGGCCGCGCTGGGTCTCGCTCTCCCGTGGGGGATTTTTTCCAAGCGGGAATTGCACGCGGGAGTGGGGAAGAGACGTGTCTGCAGCGTGGTTAAAGGAATTAGATATTTACCAGTTTGAAATAAGCCTGGGTATGGAAAAAAAAAAAAAGGAAAAAAAAAAAAAAAGCGGGGGGAGAGAGGGAGAGAGCGGAGATGAGACGGGAGAACACTTCAAACGAATTCATCATCTGGAGTGGCGAAGGGGAGATTTAGAGACAGTATTGGGAAGTTATTTAGATATTAATAACATATTTTCCTGAGGCGTCAGGAGTGCCTCCATACGCACTTTTCCCTCGCAGCTATTTGGCTGGGTGAAATATGGGAGACCCAAATGTTGGGGAGAGATAACACAATCAGCCGAGCCCTGGTCCTGCGACTGCATCGCGGCGTTAAACCCGGATTAACCTCCCCTTCCTCCCCCTCCCCCGCCGCCGTTTCACACCCCCCGAACTCCCCAAATTCCACCCCCACCAGAAGCTTTTTCCAAATTTTTCAGGGGAATTTCCGCGGCGGGGTTTTAAAGCAACACATAACAGCGGGGAGGGACTCCGGCGCTAGGGTGAAGGATCTTTGGGAAAATTGCGTTTGCCATAAAAGAGAGAAAAAAAAAATTAAAAAAAGCGAATCAGGGCCCCTCTGCTGCAGACCTGGCTTTGCGGATATTCTGTATTTATGGGCATTATTCTTAAAAAGAAGTGGGGGAAAAAAGCCCCTTTTAATCTGCTGCCACTTTTCTCTCCCCTTCCCCACACGCGGTTTTAGTCGCCTTTGAAATGGGTTTGATTTTATTTTTTATTAAATCGGAACTTCAGCCTGGTTTGGGCTCCGGGGTTTCTGAGGGGCGAGGAGAGGGTCAGGCAAGGAGGGATCGGAGCGGATCCCGGCTGGGAGCGCTGAGGGGGCAGGGAGGGGTGCAGACCCCCCGATTTGGGATTTTGGGGGGCTCCCCCTTCCCTCCTGCCCCCTCATCCCAGGAAAAATCAGGGATGGAGGAGCTGGGAGGCGCAGGTGCAGCTCCGGGAGGGAGCCGAGCTCGGGATGGGGATGCGGCTTTGCCGGGGAGAGGGAGGCTCGGGGTATCCCCCTCCCCAAAACCCCTCCTGCTCCTCCTCCTCCTCCTCCTCCTCATTCCCGGCTCATCCCGGGGCTGACGCTCGGCGGGGCCGCGCCACAAAAGGAGCTGGATGTCACTAATGCCACTTTATAAAGACATTTGTCACCCGCAGTTGGGGACAAGGGGGGGGAAGGAAGGGTCGGGGGGGGGCGCGGGGAGGGCGGGAGCCGCCAGCGGAGCGGGGTGTGAGAGGGGCAGGGGATGAGGAGGATGGTGATGATGATGATGATGGTGATGGTGGCGATAGCTCGGGGGCACCGCTTGGGGCTGGCCCGTGCACTTGAACGGCCCTCGGGGCTGTGGGGAGGAACAGGAGGGCTTGGAGCTCCTCGGAGAGGGTTTGGGGCTCCTCGGAGAGGGTTTGGGACTTCTCGGAAAGGGTTCGGAACTTCTCAAAAGGGGTTTGGAAATCTTCGAGGGGAGCCGCATCCCCTTGGAGCGGGCTTGGAGTTCCTCAGGGAGGGTTTGGACCGCCTCGAAAGGGGCTTGGAACTCTCCGGAGGGGGTTTGGAACTCCTCAGGGAGGGTTTGGAACTCTTCGGGAAGGGTTTGGAGCTCTTTGGGGAGGGTTGGAACTCCTCGTGGGGAGCTGGAGTTCCCTTGGAACTCCTCGGAGGGGCTTTGGAGCTCCTCGGGGCAGTTTGGAGATCCTCAGGGAGGGTTCGGAGCTCCTCGGGAAGGGTTTTGTGTTCTTCAGGGATGGTTTGCAGCTCCTCGGGGTAGTTTGGAGCTCCTCAGGGAGGGTTTGGAGCCCCTCAGGGAGGGTTTGGAACTCCCCGGGGAGAGTTTGGAGCTCCTTGGGGTAGTTTGGAGCTCCTCGGAGGGGATTTGGAGCTCCTCGGGAAGGGGTTGGAGCTCCTCGGGAAGGGCTTGGAGCTCCTCAGGGAGGGTTTGGAGCTCCCCGGGGAGGGTCGGAAGCTCTCGGGGGGAGCCGCTGCCCCTCGGGACGCTCTGGCGAGGGCAGAGCGAGCGGGGGCTGGGGACAGAGCGCAAGGGCGAGGGAAAGCCGAGGCGGGCGAGGGAAAGCGGCGGCGGCGGCTGCAGGAAATGGAGCCTCTGCGAGCCTTTGATCGCGGCTGCTCTCCCTTATCGGGAGCGCTCCCCCACAAAGGGAAGTTCATCACATTACAGCGGCTCGCGCCGTTAATTAGCGGCCGCGGCTCTGGCGGGACCGCGCGATCTGAGGCCGCGTTTCGCGCTTGGCTGGCTCCGGGAACGGGAGCGGGAACGGGGGGCGGCTCCTCCCTCGGGAATTGCGCTGGGATAGCACTGGGAATAGGATTGGGAATAGCACCGGGATATCATTGGGATAACACTGGGATAACATTGGGATAATATTGGGAATAGCACTGGGATATCATTGGGATAACACTGGGATAACACTGGGGAATCATTGGGAATAGCATTGGGATAACATTGGCATATCCTTGGGATAGCACTGGGATAGCATTGGGAATAAATAGCACTGGGATAGCACTGGGAATAGCTCTGGGAATAGTGTTGGGAATAGTGGCGAGATAGCATTGGGAATAGGATTGGGAATAGTGTTAGGAATAGCATTGGGATATAACTGGG
Source organism: Sphenopsis melanotis (assembly GCA_035221435.1). NCBI lineage: Eukaryota > Metazoa > Chordata > Aves > Passeriformes > Thraupidae > Sphenopsis > Sphenopsis melanotis. The sequence continues at coordinate 1,549,938 of JAWMRF010000076.1, read as the reverse complement.
ATAGCGTTGGGAATATCACTGGGAATAGCACTGGGGATAGCATTGGGGTATTGCTGGGATGTCACTGGGATAGCGCTGGGAGTAGTGTTGGGATATCATTGGGAATAGCACTGGGAATAGTATTCGGAATGACATTGGGATGCAGCCGGGATAGCATTGGGATACCATTGGGATGGCACTGCAATAGCATTGGGATAGCTCTGGGAAGAGGATTGGGAATAGCATTACGAGTAGCATTAGGATATAACTGGGATTGCATTGGGAATATCACTGGGAATAGTGTTGGGATAGCATTGGGATTGCATTGTGAATATCACTGGAAATAGCACTGGGGATACCATTGGGGTATTGCTGGGATATCATTGGGATACCATTGGGATGGCATCGGGATAGCACTGGGAATAGTGCTGCGATAGCCCTGGGAATACTGTTGGGAATAGCATTGGGATAGCACTGGAATTAGCGCTGGGATAGCACTGGGATATCATTGGGATAGCACTGGGAATAACACTGGAAATAGTATTCGGAATGGCATTGGGATATAACTGGGATAGCATTGGGATACCATTGGGATGGCATCGGGATAGCAGTGGGAATAGCACTGGGAATAGTGTTGGGAATAGCATTGGCATAGCACTGGAATTAGCGCTGGGATAGCACTGGAATATCATTGGGATAGCACAGGGATATCATTGGGATAACGCTGGCATATCATCGGGATAGCAGTGGGAATAGCATTGGGGATAGCACTGGGATAGAGCCAGGAATACCACTGGGAATAGGATTGGGGATAGCATTGGGAATAAATAGCACTGGGAATAGCATTGGGATAACGCTGGGGTAGCATTGGGATAGCACTGGGAATAGTGTTGGGAATAGGATCAGAAATAGCGTTGGGAATAGCATGGGGATATCATTGGAATAGCATTGGGAGTAGCATTAGGAATCGTGTTGGGATAGCATTGAGATATAACTGGGAACAGTGTTGGGAATAAATAGCATTGGGATAGCATTGGGACTATCACTGAGAATAGTGTTGGGAATAGGATTGGGAATAGCGTTGGGAATAGCATGGGGATATCATTGGGATCACACTGGGATAGCATTGGGATATCATTTAGCATAGGATTGGGAATAGCATTGGGATAGCACTGGGAACAGGATTGTGATATCATTGAGATAGTATTGGGGTAACATGAGGAATAGCATTGGGAATAGTGTTGGAATCTCATTTGGGATGTAATTTGGGATATCATTTGGAATTTCTGTATCTCTGCTTCTCCAGGGTGGGGCAGGGCGGGGCAGGGGGGGGCAGGGCGGGGCTCGCTGGTTGATGAAATCCGCGGCCGTCCAGAACTTTTAGGCTCGCGGAGGTTTTGGGAGCATTGGGTTTTGGCTTTTCCCAGGGAAATGTTGGGAAAGAATTCCCAAAAAAGCCCAGCCAGGTTTTCCTCAGGAGAAGGAGGGCTGGGGCAGGGGTGGGAATGTCCCTGCCCAGGGATGCTCCTCCACCTCCCCCTGTGCCAGGAGTGATCCCAGGGGGATTCTGGGAGCCGAGGGAAAACTGGGGTTCCACAGGGGCGGAATGGGAGTGTCCCCTCCCCCTGTCCCATAGGGGCTGTCACTGCCCCACAGAGAGATGTCCCCCGTCCCATAGAGGTGTCCCCTGTCCCATAGGGAGTGTCCCTTGCCCCATAGGGGCTCTTCCCTGCCCTACAGAGAGAAGTGTCCCCTGTCCCTGTCCCGTCCCATTGGGGCTGTCCCCTGCCCAGCAGAGGTGTCTCCTGTCCCATAGAAAGAGGTGTCCCCTCCCTCTGTCCTGCCCCACACGGAGTGTCCCCTGCCCCATAAAGAGAGTTGTCCCCTGTCCCATAGGGGCTGTCACCTGCCCCATAGGGAATGTTCCCTGTCCCATAGACAGAAGAGTGTCCCTGCCCCATATGGGGTGTCCCCTGCCCCACTAGGGGATGTCCCGCTGCTGCCCCACAAGCTGAGGTTCCCTTGCCCCACTGAGGACTCATCCTCTGCCCCAAAAGGATCCTCCTGTGCCCCACCGAGGGATTCTGCTCTGCCCCTCCAAGGGCGCTCCCTGATCCCAAAGGATTCCCACTGCTTCCCTAAAGGGCGCTCCCTGATCCCAAAGGATGCTCCCTGATCCCATAGAATGCTCTCTGCCCCAAAGGACACTCCCTGATCCCAAAGGATGCTCCCTGATCCCAAAGGATGCTCCTTGATCCCAAAGGACTCTCTCTGATCCCAAAGGATTCTCCCTGATCCCAAAGGGCACTCCCTGCCCCAAAGGGCGCTCCCTGATCCCAAAGGGCATTCCCAGATCCCAAAGGACACTCCTTGATCCTATAGGATGCTCCCTCACCCCGGGGATGTTTCTGGGGGCCTCTGGGCTATTTTTACCTCCCTTCCCTTCCCCTCCCCCTTCCTGCCACCCCTGCTCCGGGCCCGGCCCTGCCCGGCCAAGGAAGGGAAAGGGAAAGGGAAAGGGAAAGGGAAAGGGAAAGGGAAAGGGAAAGGGAAAGGGAAAGGGAAAGGGAAAGGGAAAGGAAAAGGGAAAGGGAAAGGAAAAGGAAAAGGAACCTTCTCGGTTTTCCCCGCGCTCCCCTCGGGGGTTTTTGGTGCTAAAATTGGAAGGAGCCCCCGGCTGACCCCGGGCAGCGCTGCCCGGCCCCGGGGCAGCCCCGGCCCCGACCCTCAGAGCCGCCTTTGTCCCCAGCCCCGGATCAAAGCGACCCGGGGACATCTCCGGGACAGGGGGCGGGGGTGGAACCGCCGTGCCCAAACCCGAGGGGGGGAAAAAAGGGGGAAAAAAGCGCGATTTTCCGATTTTCCGATTTTCCAAACCGCCCCTGCCCCGCTGCCCTCCCCAGCTCGCCAGCGCCGGGCGACCCCGTCCTTTATTGAATTTATTGAATTTATTTTTATTCCCGCGGCCGGGACGCGCCGATTTGCATTTTTATTGGGAATTAAGGGGCGAAAGTTGATTCCAGCAGCCGCTTTTGGAGCGGCTCCTTTCGGAAAGGAGCTGGGAGCGCCCGGGCGGTTCTGGGCTGGCTCGGAGTTGGGAGAAAGCTCCTGAAAGCAGCCGGGGAACTTCCAGAGCTCCGCAGGATTTGGGTTTTTCCAGGAGACAAATCCACCCGCGCGGAGCCTCGTGGGCGCTTTAATCGCGATTAATTTGGCGTTTTTTGGCGTTTTTAAAGTTAGGAAACAGAGGGAGAGGATGCAAAGGACACCTCAGTGTCGGGGGACACTCAGGGGACACTCAGGGGACACTCAGGGGACAGAGATGTTTAAATCGGGCCTCGCACATGGGATGGGGCAAAGAAACCGCCACTGCCCTGAAGGGCCCGGGGGGGCCTCAATTAATGACCAAAACCCCTGCACGGCCCGAAATGATCCAGGGAGCTGCGGCCGTGCTAATTTTAGGAATATTTATATTTATTTATACATTTTTATCTCTCCTTCCGCGCCAGGCCGGTGTTTTCCAGAGGGATTCTTGACTTTTTTTTTCTTTTTTCTTTTTTTCCCCGTGCGGAGATTTAATTATTTTGAAATTCCGTCCCCACTCCCGCAGAAGACGCCGTTTGATGCTGAAAAGCAGCAAATTGAGCTATTTGAAGCTTTTTTTCCCCCTCCCTTTCCTTCCCTTCCCCGGGAATGCGGATATTTGGGCTGTACCTGGCTGCTCCGCTGCTTTTTTTTTGTTGTTTTTCCCCGGAGTTTTTTCCCCTTAATCTCCTTCCAGCCTCAAACCCTCCCCCGCGCGGGGCTCGCAGCGGGATCGCGGCGATTTCCACGCCCGAAAACTTCGGCAAAAGGAGGAGGAAAGTTTGCGGGCTTTGACAGACGGTTTGTTTTGCCGGTTTGTTGATTTTTGGGGTTTTTTTTTTTTTGGGTTGTTTAAATAAACAAACCCAACCAAGCGGTTTTTTGCCGCCCCAAATTCACAGCGGGGGGAGTTGGAAAGAGGAAGAGTCGGCGCAACCTCGGGTGGTGAAACCCAAGGGATGTTTTTTTTGGGTGAAATGATATAAAAATCACTGAAAAAGAACTCCTGAATCTCCGCCATTCCTGAGGGAAAACGCTCCCAACTTCACGGAGAGGGAGAAATTCCCCAACTTCTGCCCGGCTCGGCCGGGGAGTAAAGCGGGAATTCCTCGCTTGGGATCAACCCCAAGGGATAAAAATCCCAGCGCCGGGCTTGGGGCTCAACTACGAGAGCCAAAACCATCCCTGCACCCCCAAATCCCCAGGGAACCCCAAATATTGGGGTGATTTTTCCCCCTGTCCGGCTGGGAAGGGAAAAGCGGCGCCGCAGCCTCGCTGCTCTGGGGCTGCCGGAGCCCCGCGTGTTTTCTGGGCGATTTTCAACTTTCCCCCGCTCGAATTTGATCTTTTTAAACTCTTTTTGCCGCTCCCCCCTCCTCTCTCTCCCCGCTATTTTATTTTTTTTTTTTTTTTCTCTCCCCGCTCTGTTTTCTCCCCTTAACCCCGCTCCTTTTTGTGCGCCCGCCTTTCACGGCGAGCGCGGCTTTACAGCTTGCTACACTTTCTAAGTGCCTCAATGGCCACTTTAGAAATACAAACAACTTTTAGAGATAAAATAACCAAACCAGAATGGGACTTTCAATGGGGGAATAGTTGTTGTCCTTTACCATGGAGTGTGCAGCCGCCTCTGCCTAATCCAGCTTTCATTTTCACCGACAAATGCCAAGAATCTATATCTGTCTCCCAACCCCTCGGGAGCTTGATTACACGACAAAAGGCTGCCATTATCCGCCGCAGAAAACAGGGAGGGGACACGGGGGGCTCGGGCCTCTGAGGATGAGGGCATCTCCAAACTATTGACTTAGTGGATGAAGTCAAGAGCAAACACGCTGAGATCTGAAGGGGGGGAAGGCGCTCCGGGAGCAGGGGGGGGGATGCTCGGGGAAGCGGCGGCGGAAAAAAAGCGGCGGAAAGTCCCTGAAAGTAGCGCGGAAGGGACGGGAGAGAGATGGGGAGGGTCGGATCCATCTGGGAAAGGTTTTTCTCCCTTCCCATCCCGCTCTCTCTCTCTCTCACCCCCCGTTCAGTTTTTTTTAATTTAATTTTTTTTTCCCCCTGATGGTGCCATTGGAATTTTTTTAAAGATCTTCTCCACCCGTCCCCACGAGGAATTCGGAGATTTCCTCCCGTTGGGAGAGGGGGAAAAAGGAAAACCCCAAAAAAAGAAAAGCCCAACCGCTCCTTGGGGGCACGGGGAGGGTGCGGGAGTCCCCACCCCGCCCGCTGCGACCCCAGCAGAGCCTCACCCCAAAGTTTGGGGGGCCGGGGGAAACCCCCGCCCCAGCCTCGCTGCTGGAGCACGCCCGGACCCCAATTTTGTCCCCAAAGCGGGTCAAGGTCTCTGCCGCGGAGCCGGGGAATTTGGGCCGGGAATTGGGGGTTTGGAGCGAGGGGAAGGGGTGAGACCCCCTTGGGGCCGCAGGGAGGAGGAGCCGCCCCCAGCGCTGGTTCCAGGCCCAGCGGGGCCCGCCCAGCCCGGCCCGGAGCGATCCCGGGGTCACCTGCGGAGAAATCCGCACCGAAGGAATCCCGCAGCTCTTAATTAATCTTTAATCAGCGCGGCGCAGCGGGGCCTTGCAGGAGCCGCTTTTGGGGCGAAAAGCCGCGGTTCAGGAGTTCCCGGCCCAGCTGCCCCAAAACCTCTCCTGTTTAAGGGGTTTAAAGGTGCTGGGGCCGGGCCGGGAGGCTCCGAGACAAAGGGAGAGGTGGGCAGAACCTCGAAAGCTACAAAGGAGCCTAAATTCAGCTTTTTAAGTGAAATTCATCCTGGCGGGGAGCGGGTTGGGTTTGCGGCATTCGGAAGATTTTCCTCCTTGCCATCAACGCAGCCGGAGAGCCGACTTTAATTATTTTTAATTTTTTTTTTAAATATTAAATATTATTTGCGTTTTATGGTGCGGAGGGAAAGGTGCTGAACCTCAGCAGGAGGCTGAGCTGGGATGGGGCTGCGGAGCTTTGGGGTTTCCACCTTTGCTTTGGGAAAAGCCGCCGCGTTCCCGGTGCCGCGGACGGTTCGGTGCCCGGCAGGGAAAGAGCAGCTGCTGAGAGAGAATAAGTGTTAAAAGAAAGAGGGGGAGAGAGAAAAAAAATCCTTGTAATCTTGGGACGTGTTTAATCTGCGTCTCCCCGAATCCCAAAAGGCAGCGGGCCCCGTCTCTCTGATTTATTTTTACGCTCGCCTCGTTTGCATCCCAAAGAAGTAAACTGCTATTTTTAACCGCCGGTTTAAAGCTTAATTAAAAGCCCCTAAACTGATTGTTTTGAAAATTGATTTAGAGGAATGGCCCCAGGGCTGAGACGCTATCGCAGCCAAGGCGCGGAGCTCGCTGCGGGTTTAACCCCGGAGCCGCCGGTGCGGGGCACACGCGGGGTCCCCGCGCCCTCAGCGCTCAAAAGCTCTTTGTTAGCGCAGCTCCGGCCCGCCCGGCCGCGGCTCCGGCCGCTTCCTGGGGTGAGGGCCTTTAATTGAATTAATTGAATTAAGGAGAGTTCGGGGATGCCGCTGACACCGGGAGCCACGAGGTGCCCCCAAACCCGGCTCCGCTGGGGGGTGCTGAGAATGTTTTGGGTGCCCAAAGCCCTTCGTGCTCTGCCCAAGTCTCTTTTCCCAGCTCTGGGAAATTCCAGGCGGCCGGAATCATCCTCCGAGGGGGCTTTACCTGCTGGAAAGGGCTGGGATGGGAGCTGGCATCTGCGGGAGAGGGAGGGTGGGAAGGGAAGTGGCGTTCCAGCGCCGTAATTAGATGTAAACAAGAATAGAGACGGGGCTCCGTGGTCAGACAACTCGATTGTGAGCGGATTAACACCTCGGTAAACCAATAAAGGCCCCGAGAGGCTGCGGGCCGGGCAGGACCAGCCGCGGCTGATGGGCTCCCCCCGGCACGTCAGGAACCCCCCCAAAAACCGGCCCCGACACGCGTGGCACCGCCCCCGGCAATTTGGGGAGTCCGGCTTCGGAGGTTCTTGGCAGAGGTTCGGGTTTCCGGGGGGTTCTGCTGGTCACGGGTGATTCCCTGCCCTCCCTCAGGGTGCCCAAGGGCCTGGAGTGGTTTCCCGGCACCCCTGGCCCTGTTAATTAGGGCAATAAATGAGTTAAAGAGGATCTCCCGCCGCCCGAGCGGGGCAGGGCTCCCCCACCTCCACACGTGCCAGCGGGACGGTTCCTCTGGCGCGAGGTTCCTGCAGCCCTTTAATTTCTCCATCCCCTCTTAATAACGGCTTAAAAATAATAAAATCCTCCGGAGCCAGCTCGAGCCAAGCCCTGGCGGGCGCAGCTCCCCGGGTTCGCCTCCAACCGGGCTTTTGTGGCCGCTCCTTTGGCTCCCGGCTCGCCCCCGCTCGGCTTTTCCCCCCAGACTCGGAGCGCACGGAGGAGTTTAACCTTTGGGAAGAATAAAACCCCCCCTGGGCTCGGGCTTCGAGGGGCGCGGCGATACCTGCGAGCCCGGTTTTGGGATTTTTGGGGCTTTGGGGACCCGAAGGGCTGAGAGTCAAAGCGAGTTCAATACCCCGGCTCCCCTTTGTCCCCCCACCCCGGGCCCGGGGCTCGGCGGGCAGCGCCAATCTCGGGTATTTCTTCCTGCCCGATTGCAAATAAGCGCAAGATTAGCACCAGCAGCTGTTTGGAATTGGAACAATGGAGAGACCTAGGAAGTGGCGAAATTGAAAAAGGAGAAACCCCCCCTCCCCTCCTCTCTCCCTCCCTCCCTCCCCTGCTCGCCCGGCTCAGAGTTCACCGAGTCAGACTGCCTGACTCGCCGTGACCTCCGCGGGGCTCTTGGCGCACGGGGAACCGGGGCAAAAAGGGGGGAAAAGGGGGCGGGGGGCGCAGCGGGGGCTTTAATGAAATTTCCTCCAGAAAAAGGAGGAGGTTCCGCCAGGTTCTGCTCCCCTTCGGCCGCCGGGCTGGCTTTGGGGTTTTCTGGGATGATTTGATTTTTCCTCCCCCCTCCCTCCTCTCCTCCTCGGGGGTCTCCGTTTTGGGGCGCTGCCCCCGCCGCGCTGGCCGGGCCGCCGGGAGAGGTTTCAATGGGATCCCCCCTAATGGATTTGACTCGGAAATCTCGACTTGACCAGTTTTTTCCTCTTTAAAACAAACTCATTAAACTTGTCAACACTCATTAGGGCCTTGAAGCGCTGAGCGGGAGCCGCCGGGGGCTGCCCGGGGAGGCAGCGCTGGGGAGGGGGCGGCTCGGGGAGGGAGACGGCGCTGCCAGGAAAATCAACCCCTTAAAAGAGAAATCAAGGGAGGACAGAGGGAGCCGGCACGGCGAGGGGGCCGTGCCTTGGAAATGGGGGCGGCCCCGCGCCCCCCCTGCCCCGGGCTCGGCTGCAAAGGAGGCGCCGGGCGAGGGGAGGGCTCCGGAGGGGACTCGGGGGTTTGGGATCTTCCCGGGGATTTGGGGGGGATGGATCCGCCGGGCTGCGATTCCTGCGAGCGCCGGGGGAAGGGGGGACGGGAGGGGGAAAGGGCAGAGGCGGCTCCCGGCCCTAAATCCCCTGGAAATGAGGCTGCTCTCCGAAATTCCTTCCCAATCCCCCTGCCCGCGATATTGGCAGAGCTGTAAAATTAGCCGGGGATCGTCTCAATTCTGCCGGCCCGACGAAAATTGCTTTGGGGTGGGGTTTGGGGGGCAATTAAATGTTGCGCACTTCCCCGTCCCTTTTCAATAGCGGTTTTGTTTGGGGTGGACTCCGATTTTGGTGTTTTCTGTGGGTTCGTGTCTTGTTTATTGTTTTTATTTTAACGGGTTTATTCTGATGCTTTGCAAGCCTCGCTTCTCCTTTAAGGGGCAAAAAAACCGCCATCCCCACCTCTGTTAAAAATAAAAAAAAAAAACCTTCGAGCCCTTCTGTTCTTCCCCTCCCTGAGAATGAGAACATCAGCTATTCAAGCGTATTGATGAACTCCCCCAAAAAGTTTATTAAGAGGGGCGAAAACAAAAGGACTAAAGGCCGCAGGCAACTGGACAGACAGTTTATAAACTGAGCTGCCATTGTCCCCCCGAGGCAGATGCATGAATACCTCTGAATGGGGCCCTTTGGAGTGACAAGATCAAGCCAGACAACAGCATGGTAAAAGGAAGGAGCGCTGCTTCTCCCTCCCCGAGCCCAAAGATCTGCTCCCCCTGCTCCTGCCGCATTCACGGACATCTGCAGGGGGAGGAATAAATAGCTCCTCACAGCACCGGCCCCGGGGGGGCTGCTGCGGCCCCCCCGGCCCGGCTCTCTGCGCCATATGCTGCGCTCGGCTCCTCCTGGGCAGCGAGCGAGCCCCACAAACCCCAAAGTTCCCTTCCTTCTCTCATTTTCCTTCCCTCTTGTCCGTTTTCGTTCCCTCCCTCTTCTCCTTCCTTTCTCTTATTTCCTTTTCATTCTCCTTTTCCTTCCTTCCCTTTCTCCTTTTCCTTCTTTTCTTTCCTTTTCCTTCCCTCCTGTCCCTGTCCTTTCCCCCTCTCCTTTTCCTTCCCTTCTCTCCTTTTCCTTTCCTTCTTTCCTTTTCCTTCCCTTCTTTCCTTTTCGTTGTCCTTTTCCTTCCTTCCTTCTCTCCTTTTCCTTTCCCCTTCTCCCTTTCCCTTCTCTCCCCTCCTTTTCCTTCCCTTCTTTCCTTTTCCTTCCCTTCTTTCCTTCACCTTCTCCTTTTCCTTCCTTCCTTCTCTCCTTTTCCTTTCCTCCTGTCCCTGTCCTTCCCTTCTCTCCTTTTCCTCCCTGCTTTTCCTTCCCCTCTCTCGTTCTCCTTTTCCTTCCCCCCTTTCCCTTTTTTCTTGCCCTGTCCCTTTTCCTTCCCCCTCTCCCCTTTCTTTCCCCCTTTCCTTTTTCTTTCCCCCTCTCCCTTTCCTTCCTCCTGTCCCTTTTCCATTTTCTTTCCCCCTTGACCATTTTCATTCCCCTTTCTCCTTCCTTCTCTCCCTTTTCCTTCCCTCTCTGCCTTTTCCTTCCCTCTTTTCCATTTTCTTTCCCCCTGACCATTTTCATTCCCCCTTTTCCTTCCCTCTCTCCCTTTTCATTCCCCTCTCCCTTTTCCTTCCCCCTTTTCCATTTTCTTTCTCCCCTGACCATTTTCTTCCCGTTTTTCCTTCCTCTCCATCCCTTTTCCCCCTCTCTCCCTTTCCCTTCTCTGCTTTCCCTTTTCCCATTTCACAATTTATGGCCCTTCCTGTCCTGGAGATCCCTCGTGGTCAATTAGGGTTGCACAGAGCAATTCCCCTTAATAGGCTTTGATGGATTTATTTGATTTTAGGATTTATTTTATTTTAGGGTTTATTTTATTTTAGGATTTATTTTATTTTACTTTTCCCTTTCCCTTTCCTGGATCTCGACCCTGTGCTGTCAGGATGAGGGGATGGGAGGGAAAAACTCCCTGAGCATCCCATGGAGAGGAGCAGGGCATGGAAAACCTGGAAAAGTCCCCAAATCCTGTTTGGTTCCCCTCATTTTGCTCCTCCAGACCCTGTCCCAGATGGAGGGACCAAATTTGGGTGGAACTGGGCAGTTTTGGCTTCTCCCGGAAAACTTCCAGGAGCTGTGTGAGCACCTCAGACAAAATTTAATTAATTTGATTTAATTCAGACAAAAATGGCCAAGCTTTGGGGGAGGAGAGGTGTTTTATGAGTGTTCGCAGTGGAGGAGCTCAGATTCGGGATTTGGGGGGGGTTTTGTTGTCTGGAGAGTGGGAAAAGCAGGGAAAGGGTGACTTTGTCACCTCCTTGTCCCTTGGAACAACTTCCAGGGGTGCAGATCCCAAAAAACACCCGGGCAGGGAGGGAATTGTGAGGTTGAGGGCAGAGAATTCCCAGTGCAATTCCCACAGCCAAGCCCCACAGTCCCCATGTTCCCATTCCATCCCATGGATCCCATCCCATGGATCCCATCCCATCCCATGGATCCCATCCCATGGATCCCATCCCATCCCATTGATCTCATCCCATTGATCCCATCATATCCCATCGATCCCATCCCATGGATCCCATCCCATGGATCCCATCCCATTGATCTCATCCCATTGATCCCATCCTATCCCATGAATCCCATAGATCCCATTGATCCCATCCCATGGATCTGATCCCATCCCATCCCATCCCATCCCATCCCATCCCATCCCATCCCATCCCACTGATCCCATCCTATTAATCCCATGCTATCCCATGCCATCCCATGGATCCCACTGGTTCTATCCCATGGATCTCATGAATCCCATTGATCCTATCCCATTGATCCCATCCCATGGATCCCATTGATCCCATCCTGTCCCATTAATCCCATCCCACTGATCCTGTCCCATTAATCTCATCCCATGGATCCCATCCCATCCCATCTCATCCCATCCCATTAATCCCATGCTACCCCATGCCACCCCATGGATCTCATGGATCCCATTGACCCCATCCTATCCCATTAATCCCATCCCATTCATCCGATACCACTCATCCAATTAATCCCATCCCACCGATCCAGTCCCATAGATCCCATCCCATGGATCCCATTGATCCCATCCCACGGATCCCATCCCATCCCATTCCACCCCATCCCATTGATCCCATCCTATTAATCCCATGCTATCCCATGCCACCCCATGGATCCCACTGATTCCATCCCATGGATCTCATGGATCCCATTGACCCCATCCTATCCCATTAATCCTATACCACTGATCCCATTAATCCCATCCCACTGATCCTGTCCCATTGATCCAATTCCATGGATCCCATTGATCCCATCCCATGGATCCCATTGATCCCACCCCAGAGGACCCTGTTGGCGCTCAGGGAGTGTTGCCTTCCCCCAGGGAGGGATTTCTGGGATCATTTTTTGGGACATCTCCCCACATGGAGGGATTTTTTGGGATCATTTCCCAGGGATGGCTCCTCAGAGTCCTTAACCAGAGACAGCTCCGAGTGCTGCACCGGGGGGGTCAAGGAATGCCAAAATTCCCCAAATTCCCCCTTTTCCAGCCCCAAGGAACACCAAAAACCCCCAAATTCCCCCTTTTCCAGCCCCAAGGAACACCAAAAACCCCCAAATTCCCCCTTTTCCAGCCCCAAGGAACGCCAAAAATCCCCAAATTCCCCCTTTTCCAGCCCCACCGGACCTGGAGCCGCTGTCCCAGGGCCCCCTTGAGGGGCTGATCCCACTCCTGACCCCAAATCTGGACTTGGAGCTTTCCAAAGCAGGTCCTGGAAAGGGGCTGGGGATGGGATGGGATTCATGGGATGGGATCAACAGAGGGGCAGAACTGATGGGATTAACAATCCCAAAAAATACCCCAAAATGGCAGCAAGGAGGAGAAAAACACCCAGAAAATGGGAGAAAAACACCTGGAAAAGGGAGGAAAACACCCAGAAAAGGGGGAAAAACACCAACCAAAGGGAAAAATACCAACCCAAGGGGGAAAAAATGCCGGGCAAAGGGAAATGTTGGGAGCTGGGGAATCCCTGGGGGATCAGCTCTGTGGGGAATGTGGGGAGCTGGGTTTGGGGTCAGCCCCGCCATCCCAATCCCTACCCCAAGGTGAGCTTTGGGATGGAATTCCCACCCTCAGCGGGGCTCTGGAAGCGGTGCCACCCCCCCAAAAAGGGACAATGCCAAGGTTGGATTGTTCTGGGATAAAGCTGAGTGCATTCCCAACCCCTCGTTCAGGGAAGAATGGGAAAACCTAATTAACTAATTAATTAATTAATTATTAACCCTTTGAGCAAACACATCCTGGATTTTCTGTGGGATCCTGCTGGCTTTACCAACCCGATTTTCCCAGGTTTTGGCAGGACATGGGATCATTTCCAGCCCTCCCAGAGCAGGAATATTTGGATTATCTCCTTCTGGGGTTTCCAGGAGGTGCCTTTGCCCGAGAGCATCACAAATAAGGAGGGGAAAACAGAAACAGCTGCAGGGCCAAGGTGATGAAAAAGCCCCAGATTTGGGGTCATTCTCAGTCTCAGAGGGGGAAAAAAACCAAAAAAAGGAAACAGGAATTCCCACAAAGCCGAGGAGTGTTTTCCAGGCCAATTCCCCGATCCTGGATCCCATTTTGCTGGGCCAAGGTGATGAAAAATCCCCAGATTTGGGGTCGTTCTCGCTCTCAGAGGGGAAATAATCCTAAAAAAATGAAACATGAACTCCCACAAAGCTGAGGAGCATTTTCCAGGCTGATTCCCTGATCCTGGATCCTATTTTGCTGGGCTGAGGTGATGAAAAAGCCCCAGATTTAGGGTCGTTCTCACTCCCAGAGGGAAAAAAACCCAAAAAAAGGAAACAGAAACTACCCACAAAGCCAAGGAGCATTTTCCAGGCTGATTCCCTGATCCTGGACACCGTTTTGCTGCCCCAGGGGTTATCACTTGTTGCTGATCCCAGCCCAGCAGGTGCTGTCAGCTCTTCCTGATGGCTGGGATTTATCCAGGGCCACATGCCTGGCCTGGAATCCTGGCCAGGCCAGAAGATCCCGAACTAAATTAGGGATTAAATAACCTGGGGATGGGGAAAAAAATCAGGATTTTTAATGAACAAAATCAGTATCTGGAGTTTGCATGGAATTCCTCGTTCAGCACAAGCTAAAGTAGATCCATTAAATTCCCTGGTTAAGGAAAAATCCCGGCTCTGGAAAAATCCTGGGAATGAGGGGGAGAAGAGAGGTTGCAATCCACAAAAATTATGGAATCCCCAGGCATTAAATCCTGTGGCCTTCGGCTCAAAAATTCCCATTTTAGATGAAAAGCAGAGGGAATAAATCTGTGGTTTTGCACTGGGAGAGGAGGGATGGATGGATGGATGGATGGATGGATGGATGGATGGATGGATGGATGGATGGATGGATGGATGGATGGA
>JAWMRF010000076.1:1525738-1535954 GCA_035221435.1 Sphenopsis melanotis | reverse complement strand
TGGATGATGGATGGATGGATGATGGGTGGATGGAATCCCTGGATAGATGGATGGATGGATGGATGGAATCCATGGATGGATGGATGGATGGATGGATGGATGGATGGATGGAATCCATGGATGGATGGATGTAAATTCCCTGGATTTTGGGGCTGAAATTCCCTGGATTTATGGGATGCCCCAGAGCAGGGAAGAACCAGGGATGACCCAAGGGAAGCAGCTTTCCCAAGGTTTTCCTGGAATTCCAGCCGCAAAGCCAAGGCCAGAATCTCATGCAGGAATCCCTGAAGCACAGCCCCATCCCTGGCTTTTCATTGCCTTCCAAAACCTGGCACATTTAGAGCAGCAAATTCCCAAATTCCCAAATTCCCGCAGCACCCACAGGAGTTTTACCCAAAGGTGGGGCACAGGCCTGGAGATTTGGGAGGAAAATCAGCTCACAGGGAAAGCCTGGGAATAAAGCCCAGCCTGGCAAGGCTTAGCTCTGTGGGCGGCTTTATCCCAAGGAGCTCCATGCCATCCCATCCCATCCCATCCCATCCCATCCCATCCCATCCCATCCCGTCCCTGAGAGGATTCCCGGTGTAAGCGGTGTTTTAGGGATTGGGGCAGCCTGCTAAGAAGGATTCCAGGAATCAGCTCCCAAAGCCTCCTCCTGAGGCGCCAGGAAGAGCCAAAATCCCGGGAAAAGCTGAGGGACTCCCCTGGAGTTGTTGGAAGGCGCCGAACTCCCCAAAATTGAGATTTTTCGGGATGATTTGGGGGTTTTCAAGCAGGGCCTGGAGCTCATTCCTGAATATTCCTGGCATCAAACAAGAGGCTGCTGCCCCCAGCTGGGTTCCAGCGCTCCGAGCAAAGCTCAACTCGCTCTGCCCTTAATTAATTAATTAAAGACACAATTGAGGGCTCACCTCTGCTCCCGGGGAGGGGACGGGGCCCTGCCATAAAGCCATTCCCAGCTCCAGCCAGCATTCCCAGTGGGAAGAGCAACGGGCCGTTATTTACTTGTTTTCTGGGACAATTTATGCCAAGTTTGTTTCTCCCAGCTCCTGTTGGCAGCAAAGATTCCATCGGGGGTGCAGAGAGGAGGAGGAGGAGGAGGGAATTTTATTCCCATTAAACCCCGAAATCAAAGCACATTCCCAAAAAAATGCCTCAAAAACTTCAGAGCTTTTGGTATCTCCTTTTTTCTCTTTTTTTCTCCCCCAAAAATTTTAATTTACAAAAACGTTTTGAAGCTTTCCAGGTTCAGCATCACAAACGTGAGCTTTGATGCTGGAAAAGGGCCCCAAAGAGCTCCAGGCCACAACCCAGTTAACCCAAAAAACTGGGATTAAAGGCTGCTGGCACCACTGGGAATCCCTGGGGCAGATGTTCCCGGGTTTATTCCACCTGGGATTGGGCAATTTGTGGTTTGGGGCAGAAAGGAAAGACTTTGGGAAGTGTTCCAGGGAAATGGGGGGAGCTGGAAAATCTGGGAATGTCGGCAGCGCATCCTCAGTGGGGTTTGGGGCTCTGCACCCCAGGAAAAGGGAAAAATGATCGGGATTTTTGTATGGGAGGGAATGAAAACTTGGAGGTTCCACCTCATGTCCCACTGGGAGCTCCCAGTTCCAGAAGGAACTGTGTCTCCTGGAAGGAATTTCGTGTCTCCTGGAAGGAGTTTTCCTCCACATTCCCAAACCAACTTCGAGCAGAGTCTCAGGGATCAAAGGGCGGGAAACGGGTTCGGGTTCACCTTGGGGAGTTCTGGAAGATGAGGGGGAATTTTAGGAGGAGCTGGAGGGATTTGGGATCTGGGGATCCACAAGTTCTGCACCTCCTGGGTTTTCCCACTCTCCTGTGTATGGGATTTTATTTGGGAAGTGATTCCCTTCCTCTCCCATCTCTAATCTCTCGCGGATGGTGGAGAAATCCCTGAATTCCCTGCAGGGAACGTGAGATATTCCATGGGAGATTTCCAAGGATCAGAGCAGGGATCGGTTCCTGCCTCCCCCTTCCCACGTCCCCGCCTTTCTGGTCTGGGATTCATTGGGGTTGATCCATGGAAAATGGGTTTGTGTTTTCCTGGGGCGCAGGAAAAGGCCGGCGCTCACAACCGCATCTCCCGATTAATCCGTGCGCTCCTGGGGGCCGGGAATTCCCCACTGGAAATTCGCTCCCGATTGTCTCGGCTCCCAAACCTGCAACCGCTTAGGCCTGGCTTAATTCCCTCCATCTGAGAGGCCCCACGGTGGGAGAACCAGGAGATCCTTCCACTCCCACCTCCTGGAAAACTGGGAACAGCTGGGAAAGGGGAGTGGGAATCGGCCTTTCCCTGGGTTTGGGACCATTGGTTCAGTGGGAATTTGTCCTTTCCCTGGATTTGGGATCCTTGTCTCAGTGGGAATCAGCCTTTCCCTGGGTTTGGGATCTCCTTGGATATTCCCGTAACAGAGCTCATGCAGGAGGGATTTTGCCATAAGTAGGGGATTTATGGAATTCAAGGAATTTCATCTCTTAACTCCAGCTATGGATTTAAAAATCCCTGTTTTTTCCCCATTTCCAGGTTATTTTATCCCAAATCCAATCCCTAACTCCGAACCCCACCCTGCTCCCTGCATTCCCTCCATTTTCCCTAAAAAATACAGAACTGCGTCATGGCTTTGAGGGCTGAAAATCTGGAATGTTCCACAATTCCCAAGTCCAAGGCTGGGCTGGACAGGGCTTGGAGCAGCCCAGGATAGCGGGAACGTCCCGGGGGTGGCACTGGAAAATCAGGGAATGCTTTGGGCTGGAAGAGGCCTTAAAGGTGGAATTGGGAATTCTTCGCCACGGCCCAGAAACAGGGATGGGGTTGGAGATCCCTGTTAATTATCACCCTCAAAATCTGATTCGTAGATTTTGGTCCTTGTGTTCCCAAATCCCAAATCTGCCATGATTTATCTCATATTTCATCTGAGTGGTCCCACATCCCAAATGTGCCATGATTTATCCCATGTTTCATCTGAGTCATCTCATATCCCAAATCGGCCATGATTTATCCCGTATTTCATCTTCTGACTGGTCCCATATCCCAAATCTCCCATGATTTATCCCATATTTCATGTGAGTCATCCCATATCCCAAATCTGCCATGATTTATCCCATATTTCATCTGAATCATCCCAAATCCACCATGATTTATCCCATATTTCATCTGAGTCATTCCATATCCCAAATCTGCCATGATTTATCCCATATTTCATCTTCTGAGTGGTGCCATATCCCAAATCTGCCATGATTTATCCCATATTTTATCTGAACAGTTTCACATCCCAAATCCACTATGATTTATCCCATATTTTATCTGACTGGTCCCATATCCCAAATCCCCTTCCAGGGCCTGTGCAGGAGAGCTGGAATTTTGGTGTTAATTGGGAAAGGGCCTCGTTAACGCCCCGAGGAGTGGGGTCAAAGCTTATCCCAAACAGGATATCCAGGGAAAACTTGGCTTTGGGGGATTTCCTGGCTGTGATCCCAGAATTCCCCCATTCACGAGTCCATTCTGGGAATGGGGAATGGGGCAGGATTGGCCCCGTGGGATGCATTAACCCCAGAGAAGTTTCCCCTGGGAACACCGATGGGAGCTGTGGGATCCAGCCCAGACCTGGGGGAGTAGTAGGATCCAAACCTTTGGGATCTTCATAAACCATTTCAAACCTGTGGAAGTTGTGTGATCCAAACCTACGGAATTTGTGTGATCCACCCCAAACCTTTGGGATTTGCACAATACATCCCAAACCTGTGGAATTTGCACAATCCATCCGAAACCTTTGGGATTTGTGTAATCCACCCCAAACCTATGGGATTTGTGTGATCCATCCCAAACCTATGGAATTTGTGTGACCCAAACCTGTGGAATTTGTGTGATCCATCCCAAACCTCTGGGATTTGTGTGATCTATCCCAAACCTGTGATTCCATGACCTGGGCAATTCCCCTTCCTTCCCTTCCCAGTCCCAGTGTGACACCAGAGCTGGCGGTGGCAGCTCCTGTCCCCAGGGGAGGAGACCCCAACCCCAACCCCTGCCTGGGCTGTGGCCAGGGCACTTGGTGTCCCCAAAGGGCTCGGTGTCCCCAAAGTGCTTGGTGAAACCAAAGGGCTCAGTGTCCCCAAAGGGTTCTCAGTGTCCCCAAAGGGCTCTCAGTGTCCCCAAAGTTCTCAGTGTCCCCAAAGGGCTCAGTGTCCCCAAAGAGTTTGGTGTTCCCAAAGGGTTCAGTGTCCCCAAAGTGCTCTAAGTGTCCCCAAAGGACTCAGTGTCCCCAAAGTGCTCTAAGTGTCCCCAAAGTACTCCTGTCCCCAAAGTGCTCTCAGTGTCCCTAAAGCTGCTGTGGCTCTCAGTGTCCCCAAAGAGTTCGGTGTCCCCAAAGGGTTCAGTGTCCCCAAAGGGCTCGGTGTCCCTAAAGTGCTCTGTATCCCCTAAGTGCTCTCAGTGTCCCCGAAGTTGCTGTGGCTCTCAGTGTCCCCAAAGTGCTCAGTGTCCCCAAAGAGTTTGGTGTTCCCAAAGAGTTCAGTGTCCCCAAAGGGCTCTTGGTGTCCCCAGAGCTGTTGGGGCTCAGTGTCCCCAAAGGGTTCAATGTCCCTAAAGTGCTCTGTGTCCCCAAAGTGCTCTCAGTGTCCCCAAAGGGCTCTTGGTGTCCCCGAAGGGCTCTCAGTGTCCCCAAAGGTGTTGGGGCTCAGTGTGCCCAAAGGGCTCAGTGTCTCCAAAGTGCTTGGTGTCCCCAAAGGGCTCAGTGTTCCCAAAGTGCTCTAAGTGTCCCCAAAGGGCTCAGTGTCCCAAAAGTGCTCTCAATGTCCCCTAAGTGCTCTCAGTGTCCCCAAAGTTGCTGTGGCTCTCAGTGTCCCCAAAGGGCTCAGTGTCTCCAAAGGGGTCTCAATGTCCCCAAAGCTGTGGTGACTCTGTGTCCCCAAAGCTGCTGGGCCACCAAGAAAGCTGAACCAGGACAGGAGGGACAAATCCCCAAATCTTGGTCCCATTCTTTTCCTGGATCCTCTTTGGGACCCCAAATCCCCCCCAGGGGTCCGCGAACTCCGTGTTCGAGGCCCAGCTCGGGATTCCAGCTGGGATGGGAGGGATAGGCTGGAATTTTGGGAATGGGGGCTTGTGGGGGTGCAGCCACCTGGGCAGCGCTTCCAGAGGCTTCAGAAACCCTTTGGGGCCATTTGGTTGGGATTTTGTTGGGGTTTGGTTGGGATTTGGTTGGGATTTGGTTCAGATTTGGTTGGGATTTGGTTGGGATTTTGTTGGGGTTTGGTTGGGATTTGGTTGGGATTTGGTTGGGATTTGGTTCAGATTTGGTTGGGACTTGGTTGGGGTTTGGTTGGGGTTTGGTTGGGATTTGATCCCCTCGTCGCCACAGCAGAACTCCCGAGCGCTTCCCACCTCCAAACCCTGGAGCAAATCCAGGCCCCTGGAAGGGAAATGATCCCAAAGGGTTCAAAGGACACAGGAAAAGAAAGGAGCCTGGGTTTTGTGTTCTTTTTGTTGTTTTGTTGTTGGTTTTTTCGCCTTTCCCAAAGTTTGGAAAGAGCGCCCTGAGTTGTTCTCCAGCACTTTTAGGAGAGTGGCCAGGCTGGAGTTTGGAATTTCCCAATAATTCCGTTTGTTCCCAGCAGTCCGGAGGGCAAATCCATTCCCAGGGAATGAAATTTCCCAGCTCCTCGGCAAGGAATTTTTGATTTTCCATCCTCTTTTTTTCCAGTGAAGGGGGAATTTTCCACTCCCAAAAATATCAGGAGGAGCTCCCTCGTTGCAATTTAATTTACGAAATAAACTGGGAAGGGATTTTGCCGGGAGAATTCCTACACAGAGAAGGTTTGGGATTGGGTTTTCTTGGAATGTGAGGAATAATTGGATTCCATGGAGTAGAAGTAGCCTGGCTGCACATCCAGAATTTGGGTTTTTCCTGCCAAAATGGGAAGGGTCCCGTGGAGAGGGAGGTGTTGATTAAATCAAATTAAACCCAGGGATTCTTGGGATGCTGTGGGCTCACTCAGCCCAAGATTCCCAAAATTTGGGAATTTTTATCAAGTTGATTATGGCTTCCATTTAAAAATGTGTCACTCCCCTTTCCTGAGCTCCACCAGGAAGAAAATTCCTGACAAAACTCTGAGCTCAGGATTGGGATTTTAGCACAGGGAATCCTTTTAGGATTCCTGCATTTCCTGGGAAGGCAGAGGTTGATATTTGGGGGATTTTATGGGGATTTCTGTTGTGGAAGTGCAGCCTGTGGGGCTGTTCCCACATGGGGACGCATCCGAGGGAATTCTGGGGTCAGGGAATGGGGGATGGATAAACGGATTGGGGAACACCAGGAACTGTTCCGGGGTGTGGAGCTGAAATATTGGGATGTGCCAGGGAAGGAGGGGTTGGATTTCCTGGATGTGGATGGAAGGAGGGAATTCAAATCCTTTTGGGATCAGCTTTGCCTTTTCCCAGAGTCCCCCCAAGGAAAATCCTTCAATCCCAGCCCCTGGCGCTGGGGAAACTGGGCTGGATTGGGATTTTTGGCTTTGGTTTGAGCTTTTTAGGGTTGGTTTGGGTTTTTTTAGGGCTGGATTGGATTTTTCAGGGCTGGATTGAGTTTTTTGGGGCTGGTTTGAGTTTTTTGGGGCTGGTTTGGGCTTTTAGGGGTGGACTGGGATTTTTGGAGTTGGTTTGGGGTTTTTCAAGGCTGGTTTGGGGTTTTGGGGGCAGATTTGGGTTTTTCAGGGCTGGATTGGGTTTTTCAAGGCTGGTTTGGGATTTTTGAGGATGGTTTGAGCTTTTTAGGGTTGGTTTGGATTTTTAGGGCTGGATTGGGTTTTTCTGGGCTGGATTGATATTTTCAGGGCTGATTTGGGATTTTCGGCAGTGGTTTGGGGTTTTCAGGGCTGGTTACGGCTTTTCAGGGCTGGTTTGGATTATGCAGGGCTGGTTTGGGATTTTCAGGGCTGGATTGATATTTTCAGGGCCAGTTTGGGATTTTTGGGGCTGGTTTGGGATTTTTTGGGACTGGTTTGGGATTTTCAGGACTGGTTTGGGATTTTCAGGGTGGATGTGGCTTTTTTGTGGCTGGATTGGGTTTTTCAGGGCTGGTTTGGGATTATGCAGGGCTAGTTTAGGATTTTTGCGGCTGGATTGGGATTTTTAGAACTGGTTTCAGATTTTTGGGGCCAGTTTGGGGGTTTTTGGGCTGCTTTGGCTTTTTCGTGGCTGGATCAGGATTTTCAGGGCTGGTTTGGGATTTTTGGGGCTGGTTTGCTGTTTTTGGGACCACTCCCCATGCCCGCACTCCCCTGGCAGTGGCAGCCACCACCAGACGTGGCAGCAATTAAGAACTGAGCGCCTCTCCCAGCAATCCCGGAGCTAAGGAACCACCATGGTCCAGTGCCTCAAAAATCCCCATTAGCCCACGCCACTTATGGCCATAAAATTCCTCGTTTTCTGCTTTTCATCGGCCTCACCCCGGAATCTTCGTTTTGCTTTATTTCTACATTTGCACTCCAACAATGGCAATCAGCCCGTGCCCAGAGTGTTGCAAATCAGAAATTTGTCCACATTTTTTCCACCACCTTCCCGGGCGAAGGCGCCTTTTTCCCTGGGAACGGCCGGGAGCGGGCGGGGGAAGGGGCCGGAGATTGATCGGGGCCCTTGGAAGTCGCCAGGATCAGGGCAGGGAGAAGAGGAGCAGCGGGAATTCCACCTTGGAAAGGCAACTCATGGTGGCAGGAGCTCCTGGGGGAAGCATGGAGCATTCAGGGAGTTTTCCCGAATTTTCCTCCTACTCTGAGGGTTTGGATTTGGGGGTTTTTTGGGTTTAAAGTAACCTGTACTGGTTAAACTGGGAGAAGGAACCGCTGGGAGAAAGAACTCCTTGTGGAGTGAGGAGAAGATCTGAGGAGGTTTTGTTCTGTCCCTCGCAGCCTGAGAGGGGGTTTTGAGTTTGGGGTTTTGGGGTTTTGGAGTTTGGGGTTTTGGGATTTTGGGGTTTTGCGGTTTGGGGTTTTGGGTTTGGGGTTTTTGGGTTTTGGGGTTTTGGAGTTTGGGGTTTTGGGATTTTGGGGTTTTGCGGTTTGGGGTTTTGGGTTTTGGCATTTTGGGTTTGGGATTTTGGGTTTTGGGTTTTGGGTTTGGGGTTTTAGGGTTTTGGGATTTTGGGTTTTTGAGTTTTGGCACCTGAACGTTGCTTTCCCCAGATTTGGGGAAAAAATCCAGGGTTGGGCTCTCTGCAGAGCTGGGGACAGCTCCCATTTTGTGTCCCAGTGCTGTGACACCACCTGGGCTGTCCCTGTGGGGACAATTTCGGGGATCAGCTCCACGAATCAGCTCCAGGCTCTCCGCAGAGCTGGGGACAGCTCCCAGGCCATATCCCTTCACTGTGACACCACTTGGGCTGTCCAAGTTGGGACAATTTTGGGGATCAGCCCCATAAATCCAGGCTAGGTCTCTCTGCAGAGCTGGGGACAGCTCCCAGGCCGTGTCCCCTCACTGTGACACCGACTGGAACAATTTCGGGGACACCACCACCAGTTGGGACAATTTCAGGGATCAATCCAGGCTAGGGCTCTCTGCAGAGCTGGGGACAGCGCCCAGTTCATGTCCCAGCGCTGTGACACTGCCTGAGATGTCCAAGTTGGGATGATTTCAGGGATCAGCCCCACAAATCTGGGCCCAGGCTCTCTGCAGAGCTCCCAGTTCATGTCCCAGGGCTGTGACACCACCTGGGCTGTCCCTGTGGGGACGATTTTGGGGTCAAGCTGTTCTGGGGCACCAAGAGCCCTTCCCAGTGCCTCGGGGCCGAGCAGCTCATCCCGAATTCAGCCCCAGCCCCGCTTCCCCCATCGGGCTCACCCCTGAGCGGGTCCCACGGGGCCATCCTGGCGTGTCCCCGAGCCAGGGCCAGCTGGAGCAGGGACAGCCACCCCCGGTGACCTCTGAGTGCAGCTCTGAGCACAGCCTTGTGCTCTGTGCCCTTCCCAGGGAGCTTTGTTGGAATCCAACGAAATAGGAGCAGGGAGAAGGGGAAAAAAAAAAAATAAAAAAAGGAGATTTTTAGGACTTAGCCGTGGCCTGCCCGGATTTCCCTCTCTGGCATTTGGACACTGGAGAAAGAAGTGGCTGGGATTTAAAGAGGAAAATTCCTGCTGGCAGGAGCAGCCTGGTGTGGCTGCGGGGGCAGGGGTGACCTCCTAAGGGCTCATCCTGACAGGTTTTTACTCCTAAGGGGTTTTTATTCCTTAGGGGTTTTTACTCCTAAGGGGTTTTTATTCCTAAGGGGTTTTTATTCCTTAGGGGTTTTCATTCCTTAGGGGTTTTTATTTCTAAGGGGTTTTTATTCCTAAGGGGTTTTTATTCCTAAGGGGTTTTTATTACTGAGGGGTTTTATTCCTTAGGGGTTTTTATTCCTAAGGGGTTTTTATTCCTTAGGGGGTTTTATTCCTAAGGGGGTTTTATTCCCTACACTGTGAGGATATCGGGAGTTGTTCCACTCAAATTCTTCCTCTCTGTCCCTGTGTGAGCTCCACCCTCCCTGAGCCATCCAAACCCAGCTCTCCCTGTGGGATCTGCCCCTGCTGTCACCTTCTGTCCTCTCCCTGTCCTGCTTTTTCCTGGGATCATGGGATGAGCTGGGCTGGAGGGACCCTGGAGCCCGTCCTGCTCCACCCCAGGGATCCCAGGTGGCTCCAAGCCCTGCCCAGCCTTGGGCACTGCCAGGGATGGAGAATCCACAACTTCTCTGGGAAATCCACCCAGAGTGGGATTTATCCCAAATATCCCATCCAAACCTCCCCACTTCCATCTCTAATCCTGTCATTCCCTCTCTTGCCCCTCGTTCCCCACACCTTTCCCTAAAAACCCTTCCCACTGGAGTTTATAACTCTGGAAAACACCTTTCCCTAAAAACTCTTCCCGTTGGAGTTTATCCCTCCCTGCCAGGGCATTCCCAGCCCCTCTCCTGGGATATCCTGTGCAGGTTTGGGGACGAAACAGAAAGAAGGTGTGAAAATCTCCAGTGTCCCTCTGTCCGTCCATCTATCTCTCTGTCTGTCCTTCTGCAGGACCAGGACAGGTTCAGCCAGTCCCAATTAGGGCCATTAATTAATCAAAGGGGCAGCCTAAGTCACTCAGGGCCTTCCCTTCCCTTCCCTTCCCTTCCCTTCCCTTCCCTTCCCTTCCCTTCCCTTCCCTTCCCAAACCGACCCAAACCCAACC
>JAWMRF010000076.1:1484107-1496217 GCA_035221435.1 Sphenopsis melanotis | reverse complement strand
TATCATAAAATAATAAATCAAGCCTTCTGAAACATGGAGTCAGATCCTCATCTCTTCCCTCATCCTCAGACCCCTGCAAACACTGTCACAGAACTTTATCACTGTTTCCATAAAAAACTTTTTCCTAATATCCAACCTGTATTTCCCTTGGTGCAACTTGATGCTGTGTCCTCTGGTTGTGTCAGTTCCTGGAGAAAGAGCCCAGCCCCAGCTGAGCACAGTCACCTTTCAGGAGCTGTAGAGAGTGATAAGGTCACCTCTGAGTCTCCTTTTCTCCAGGCTGAACACCTCCAGCTCCCTCAGTCGTTCCTCACAGGGTTTGTGTTCCAATATTTTTCCATGGGACTGAGCCCCCTCTCCTGATGTCCATTTTCCCCCTCTCCTCAGGGAACCGCCTGGACGAGGGCTCGGACGTGGAGTCGGAGCCGGACCTGCCGCTGAAGCGGAAGCAGCGCCGCAGCCGCACCACGTTCACGGCGGAGCAGCTGGAGGAGCTGGAGAAGGCCTTCGAGAGGACCCACTACCCCGACATCTACACCCGCGAGGAGCTGGCCCAGCGCACCAAGCTCACCGAGGCCCGCGTGCAGGTAAGGCCCGGCCTAACCGCGCGCAGCCCGGTCTAAGGTCTAAGCTCACACGCTCTTCCTGGAGTAACTCTGTGCACCTCTGGTTTAACCCTGCACGTTCTGGCTTACCCTGTGCAGCCCAGCCTAACCCTGCACAGCCCAGCCTAACCCTGTGCACACCAGCCTAACCCTTCACAGGCCAGCCTAACCCCGTGTAGTCCAACCTAACCCTATGCACCTCAGCCTAACCCTGCACAGCCCAGGCTAACCCCATGCATCCTGACCTAACCCCAGGCTCCCCAGCGTAACCCCACACATCTCAGCCTAATCCCTCGCTCCCAGGCCTAACCCCAGGCTCCCCTGCCTAACTCCGCACAGCCTGGCCTAACCCCACGCATCCCAGCCTACCCTCAGGCTCCCCAGCCTAACCCTGTACATCCCAGCCTAACCCCACGCTCTCCAGCCTAATCCCACTCTCCCCAGCTTAACCCTGTGCTCCTCAGCCTAACCATGTGCACCCCAACCTAATCCTGCACTCCCCAGCCTAACCCTGCTCAACCCAGCCTAAACCCACTCTCCCTGGCCTAACCCTGTGCAGCCCAGCCTAACCGCACTCTCCCTGGCCTAACCCCACTCTCCCTGGTCTAACCCCGCTCTCCCTGGTCTAACCCTGCTCAACCCAGCCTAACCCTGCTCTCCCTGGCCTAACCCCGTACAGCCCAGCCTAACCCCGCTCTCCCCACCCAGAATGTGGCTGCTCCTTCCCTGCTTCATCTTAACAGAGCAAAACCTTTGCTTGAGAGGGGTTCAAACAATCAAATTAAAGCAGATCTGTACTGGAGGCTTCCAGCCAGGCATGGAGACACCCAGTCATGGAATTCCTGCAATTTGATGAGGGTGATTAATTAGGATTTCTGACTGGTACAATGGCGTGTTCAGTTGTCCCAGGAGTTCACCCCATGTCAGCCCCAAAGGCTTCTTGGCCTGGTTTTCTTCTCAGATTGTGGTTGGAAAACAAAATGTTCTTGGAAATACGATTCAGCAGCATTTTAGGGATGCGTTAGGAGGTTAATTATTGTCCGAAAATCTTGGGGAAATGTGGGAAAACCACCAGGAGCTACATAACTCTGGGACGGCGCCCCACAGAGCTATGGATCATGGGGAAAACCCAAAGCTCTTCAGGCATCACCTCCCCTTGGAGAGGAGCTGGGAACGAGGCAGCTCCAAGGTGGGAGCCGAGGTCAAACCCAGCTCTGCCTCTCGGGTCCCGTCCAACTCCTCTGCATTCCCACAGATTCAGGGAGGCCCTCTGGATTTGGCCCCTGCAGCGGTACCAGCTGCAGGGTTTGCATCCCCGTTGGGACTGGCAGCCAAAGTTTGGCACTTTCTCTTGGAGGCCATCCCTCGGAGGCCCGGGGGGGTTATTCCCGGCTGGAGCAATCCCACATTTCCCAGCCTGGCCCCGCGGAGCAGATCGGATTCTGCGACGTTTGCAAGTTCCGCGTGTGAATTTTCAGACAAGTTTGGGGGATTTTTTTCTTTTCCCCCTCCTCGGATCTCTGGAGAGCACAACAAGGCTGGGGGGGAGGGAGAGCAGGAGAGGGGAGGAGCGGGAAGGGAGGGTTTGGAGCCGGGAATTCTGACATGGACACGATGAATGGCCCTGGTGGGAGCGGCACACAGAGCCCCTTATGTGTCCCACATAAAGGCTGGGTCAGCGGCGTGTGCAAACAGCACCGGGATCAGGGATAATGGGATCCCTCGGGAAGGAGGAGGGATTGGGGACTGGGGACTGGGGACTGGGAGAGTTACAGCAGTGAGATGGGGACCCCCGCAGTCTGTGCCCCCAACAGGAATCCCGGGCACTGTGGGAGCAGGGAAAGAGCTCTTCAAGCTCTCTCCTGCCCAAGAAATGCTCCTGGAATGAGTTTTTCCAAAGGAAAATGGCCTTTTCCAAAGGAAAATGAGCCTTTCCAAAAGAAAACGAGCATTTCCAAAGGAAAATGGGGTTTTCCAAAGAAAAATGGGCTTTTCCAAAAGAAAATGGGCTTTTGTAAAGGAAAAATGAACATTTCCAAAGGAAAATGGGCTTTTCCAATGGAATATGAACATTTCCAAAGGAAAATAAGCTTTTCCAAAGAAAAATGGGCTTTTCCAAAGGAAAATGGGCTTTTCTGATGCAAAATGAACATTTCCAAAGGAAAATGAGCTTTTCCAAAGAAAAATGAGCATTTCCAAAGGAAAATGAGCTTTTCTGAAGGAAAATGGGCTGGGTTTTCCTGGGGGTGTCAGGATTAGGATGTGCTCACCCAGGAACTGCCTTAGAATTTTGGGGGTTTCCCCTCCGATGTTTTGGGGTTTTGGGGTTTTCCCCTCCTGGGAATGGGGGTGTCCCCCACTCCTGGTTAAGGATTTTTCCCAAAGAATTGTCCAGCACTCCCAGCACTGTGGCAGGTGCTGTCACCTCCCTGCAGCTTCCTCCTGGGAAATCCTGGATTTTCCTGGAGCCATCATCCCTCTAGACTTGGCTGTGGAGACTGGAGAAGGAAATCCAGCACAATTTAGGCTGGCCTGGCTTTGATCTCGGCCCAGGGAGTTCAGAAGGGTGGATTTCCTGGCCGTGTAGGATCAGGGATGTTTGGAGCCTGGGAAAGCGGCTCATTAAGGGAATGAAACCACCCAGGGTTGGAATGTGTGAATTCCCCCATTTTGTTTTGCATGTTTTTGCCCTAATAGTGTAGGTGGGCACAAGTATGGGATAGAAAATGGATGTTCCTGTGGTAAATAATGAAAAAAATGGGATTTTGAGGGAGAGCAGAGTTTAGGGAACACCATGGGATGGGGCATGAGGAACGCTGAGGATGAAGGGAAGAACCCCAAAACACCAGGGAGAGGACAAACCTTTCCCAAGGATCTGGGAGGAAGGACAACCCAAAAAACCCCCATTAATTAATTTTAAAATGCCCCTTTTCCCAGTCCCAAGCTGGGATCACCCTGGGTGAGGAGGCTCCTGCCAGGGCTGTGCAGCAGCTGCTCTCTGAGGCACATTCCTGCTGCCTTGCTCATTCCAGCAGCCTGGCACGGGCGCCTCCTTCCCACCACCTGATTTTCTGGATATCAGGGCTGATCTTCCACCGGCTCTCGGGATCTGCAAACATCGCTCAGCCAAGATCTTGTGCAAATAATTAAAAAGAAAATAGCTCCACACACAGATGAACCCCCATGGGCACATCCAGCAGGGAATCATCCCCCACCTTGGGGGATCTCTGCTGTCTTGACGGAGTTTTTAAGCCAGGACTTGAGTTTTGGGTTAAAAATGGCTCCAAGGCAGCAGGGCCAGCTCAGAGCAGGGGTTGTTTATGAGGCATGGAGGGACAGGACAAGGGGGAATGGCTCTAAGTTAAAAGAGGAACAGTTCAGATGGGATATCTGGGAGAAATTCCTCCCTGGGAGGGTGGGCAGGCCCTGGCACAGCATTTCCAGAGCAGCTGTGGCTGCCCCTGGATCCCTGGCAGTCCCCAAGGCCAGGCTGGACAGGGCTTGGAGCAGCCTGGGACGGTGGAAGGTGTCCCTGCCATGCCAGGGGTGGCACGGGAGGGGCTTTGAGGTCCCTCCAACCCAAACCACCCCGGGATTCATTCCATTATTCATTCCATGACTCATTCCATGATTCATTCCGTGATTCCATGAAGGGCCTCGCCAACGTCTGCCCATCCTCCTCATCCCTGAGCTCCATGTGTGGGGTGGGGGCAGAGGCACAGAGGGGTTTGTGACCCCAAAGAGGCACAGGAGAGCAGCTGCCCCACATCTGGTCCTTGTTCCACTCATCCCCTGGATCACAGCTGAGGCTGCGGCTTTCTTCCTGCATCCAATTCCTGTTCCTGTTCCTATTCCTATCCCTGTTCCTGCTCCTGTTCATATTCCTATTCCCATCCCTGTTTCTATTCCTATTCCTGTTCCTGTTCCTGTTCCTATTCCTATTCCTATTCCTGTTCCTGTTCCTATTCCTATTCCTGCCTCCAATTCCTATTCTTATTCCTTCCTATTCCAATTCCTATTCCTGCATCCAATTCCTGTTCCTATTCCTATTCCTGCATCCTATTCCTGCAATCTATTCCTATTCCTGTTCCTCTTCGTACTCCTATTCCCATTCCCATTCCTAGTCCCATTCCTATTCTTATTCCTATTCCCATTCCCATTCCTGTTCCTGTTCCCATTCCCGTTCCCATTCCTGTTCCTATTCCTATTCCTATTCCTATTCCCATTCCCATTCCCTTTCCCGTTCCCACTCCTATTCCCACACTGCAATCCCCCTTTGACGCTCCCTGGGCAGTTCCAGGGGGATTTATTTTTCCCTCTCTCCCTGCCCTCTCTGGCGGAGGGTGAGCCCCGGGGGCTGCTCGCTGTGCCCATCCTGGCACTCCCATTCCCATTCCCATTCCCGTTCCCGCTCCCGTTCCCATTCCCATTCCCATTCCCGTTCCCGCTCCCGTTCCCATTCCCCTTCCCGCTCCCGTTCCCATTTCCGTTCCCATTCCCATTCCCCTTCCCGTTCCCGTCCCGCTCCCATTCCCATTCCCGCTCCCTCTCCCGTTCTGTTCCCGTTCCGTTCCGTTCTGTTCCGTTCCGTGCCGGCCACGGGAGCCGCGGGCTGTGTCCGCCCGTCCCGGCAGCGGTCGGGATAACCGGAGCTGTCGGGATAACCGGAGCTCTGACACGCTGACAGCTCCTAAACGCCCCGAGCCGGCCGGGGCCGGGGCAGCCGCGGGGCTCCGGTTTCCCGCGGGGTTCTGGCCGGGTCACGGCGGTGTTTGGGTGTTCGGGACGCGCATTCCAGCTCCGGCTTCCAGGGGGATGAGTGTGAACGGGTTAATCCCGGGCTGAGCCGAGCCAGGGATGAGCCCGCGCGGATTTCCGTGGGAATTCCAGGGATTTGTCCCTGAGCGAGGCAATGTCCTGACTCAGGGAATGTCCTGGATGAATTCTGACCCATCTGTGAGCTCCCCTTCCCTCCCTCCCTGCCAGAAAACAATCCGCGAATGTCCCGGGCATTAGGGAATTAACAGGAATTCTCTCCGTTCGTTTAGTGGGAGCTTTGATTTTGATCTTGGATGTTTTCTGGGATTTTTCACCCGTTTTTGTGATTATCTCACGGATGATGTCAAAGTTTTGATGTGGGGGAAAAAAACCCAAAACTCTTAAAAAGGATTTTGTGACAACTTTGAAGTTTTTCTCCCTGGCATTCCTGGTGAAGGGACTTTTTCCCATAACAATCCATTTCCCATAAACAATGGGGAATTTGTTTGTGGGGTGGATTTAAGCAGGAAAATCCTTTTGGCAGGAGATTCTTCTGTAGGTGTAGAAATGACCTCTCCAAGCGATGTCGGTGTCACAAAAGCCACCAGGGCCGGCAGCCATGGGGCCGGGGAGCTGGAATTAATCCTTGTCCTGGACAATCCCAGTTGTGGAGTGGTTTTCCCAAAGCTGTTCCATTTTTAGGGTGGGTTATCAACAGCCCTCGCTGCTTATTCCTGTTATTTCACCAGCAGGAAGAAAAACTGTCCAAATTATCCACTTCCAACTTGGAGATTTCTCCACTGGGAATGTTTTCCACGAATATTCCCCGGTGCAGTGGGGATATTTCCAAATATTCTCCTTCTTTTCCCAGTGCTGCGATTGAGCCAGGGATTGAAGGCTCTGAAATTTTACACCCAAAAAATCAGTTTTCTTCCCCCAAAAAACCTCAGAGATTGTTTTTGGCTCCTCAGCATCACCTGGGGGTGATAAAAAGCCTTGGAGCAATTCTGGGATCTGGGAGAATTCCACAGAAATGTGGATTTTTGGGGATATTTCGTTCAGGGCTGCAGCACCTCGGCCTCACAAAAGGAATTCCATGTGTGGCTTCAGTGTTGGTTAACTACTAATGTATTTATTTTTTGCTGTGAGGTAGGATTAGGAGAAAAGTAAAATATGTTTAAATTTTTTTTAATTAATAAATTATACAACTATTTCTTAATAAATTAACAAATTATTTAAAATTAATAAATTAATAAGTTCAGTATTATTTAGTAATTAAAATATTATTTAGTAATATTATTTAGTAATTAAAAGAAAGAGCAATAAGAATTAGGATGAAATTTTTAGAATACCTTTTTGTTTCTTAACATTCCATTTGCATTTACATTTACCACACTGAGAAATTCCCTTTTCCATGGGAAGGAGCTGCAAGATCCAGCAGAAAATCTTTCCCCACCTGAGCTTCAGGCAAGGAGGAATTGCCTGAATTTGAATTCTTTTGTGAAGGGCCTGGGGTGAGAGGACAGGGGAATGGGAATGGGGAATGGGGATGGGAATGGGGATGGGAATGGGGAATGGAAATGGGAAATGGGGAATGGGAATGGGGATGGGAATGGGGATGGAGAATGGAGAATGGGAATGGGAATTCCCTGGAGGAGGGAAGGTTTAGGTGGGATTTTGGGAGGAAGTTCCTGGCTGTGAGCTGGGGAGGCCCTGGGAGAGCAGCTGGAGATCCCTGGAAGTGCCCAAGGCCAGCTTGGAGCACCCTGGGCTGGTGGGAGGTGTGGAAATGGGAACGGGATCATCCTGAGGGTCTGTATAACCAGCTTATTTAGGGCAGGGGATCCGTGACCCAAGGGGAGAATTCCACAGCAGAAAATGCTCCCTGGAGCCTGATTCCCCTCCTTTGAGGGATGGAGGATCATTTTACTGATCCCAAAGGATCCCTCCACCCACAGAATGGGATCCTCTGGGGTCAGTAAAACCAGATTTTAGATCAAATCCCGGATTTTGTGCCGGGATGGGAACCTTGGAGCTGCCTGCTCTGGCTGTTTGTGCTGCCCTGCCTTTCCTTGAGCCCAGGGGAGCCCCTGTTGAGTCCTTGAGCCCCTGGTGCCCCACAGGGGTGGGAATGGTTGGGTTCTCCAGAGGCCAAAGCCCTGGAGGAGCCCCAGTTTGTGTTTCCTGGCTGCCCCACACTATTGTACTTGCAGGGACCCCCGTGGCAGGGAGGAATGATGACTCTGACTCCATGGTCTCAGAAGGCTGATTTATTACTTTATAATACTATATTATATTAAAGAACGCTATACTAAGCTACTAAAGAATACAGAAAGGATACAGACAGAAGGCTAAAAAGATAATAATGAAAACTCATTACTCTCTCCAGAGTCTCCACACAGCTTGACCCCAGTTGGCCAAAACAACTCACAGCAGACTCCAATGAAACAATCACCTGTGGGTAAACAATCTCCACACACATTCCACATGAGCACAACGCAGGAGAAGCAAATCAGAGAAGAATTGTTTTCCTTTTCTCTGAGGCTCCTCAGCTTCCCAGGAGAAAAGTCCTGGGTGAAGGGATTTTTCTGAGAGTGTGAAATTCAGAGAATGTGAAGTTCAGAGGATGTGAATGCCACAGCACCCCAAACCCACCAGGCTGCACCCATTTAGGGCAGCAGGGTCTGTCCTATCGGCCCCAAACCAAACAGGGCCTCCTGGGGCTTTCAACAGCAGAACTTCTACCCTAAAACTTCCTCCCCAGCCAGGGCAGGGACCAAACTCTTCATGCTCCCCATCCCAAAGCTCTGTCCAAACCAATAAGGGTCCAGTGGCCAAGGCTTTGCCCTCCCCAGGAACTTCTACCCCAAAACTTCCTCCCCAACCAGGGCAGGAACCAAAATCTCAGTGCTCCCCACCCCAAAGCTCCAGTTCCAGCCCAGTAAAGCCCAGTAAAGCCCAGTAAGGGTGCAGTGGCCAAGGCTTCACCCTCCCCAGCCTCCCCAGTTTGGTTCATGGGCCCAGCACTGGGGAAGGTTTCCCACAATCAGGACCAGGCTTAGCTGGGCCAGGTTTTAATCCTGGAGCTTTTCCCCAGAGCTTTTCCTGGCAGAGCAGATCTCAATGGCAGAGCTGGAGGTGCTGCTAAACCCGGCCTGGCTGAGCCAGGCAGCAGCAGAATCTGCCCCTGACACCTCCTGCAGCTCCCAGGGGTGCCAGCATCAAAGCTGGCCCCAAAATGTTCCAGTGCAGCTCTTAAAGCATCCAGGTTTGGCTGCCAGGAGAAAAAAATTATAAAATATTTATTTAATATAAATATAATTTAATATATTTAATTTTATATATATATATATATAACGTTATATATTATATAATATAGACTATAGAATATAGAATATATAGATATAAATATATTTTATATATTTAATAATATTTGTAAAATATTGCAACTTTCTCACAGCACCCAGCCCTTCCTGGTGTTTGTCACCTTCCCCAAGTGTCAGCTCAGACCCAGGGATAATCAGGGAAGCAAAACACAGGGATAGGTTTAAAGTGTATATTTAATTATATTTAATATAAATTATAATAATTTATATAAAGTTAACAGTTTGTTTATATTTAATAAAACATTTTATTTATATTTTATACATATAAATTATAATAATTTATATAAAGTTTATATTTGAGTTTAGCAGCATCTCCTCTGCCAACTGAAATCACCCCTGCCAAGAGAGTGATTACTAATGTATTTATTTTTTTGTAGTGAGGTAGGATTAGGAGAAATGTAAAGTAGGTTTAAAATTTTAAAAGGGTATCAAGAAAAAATTTATTAACAGTAATTAAAAGAAAGAGTAATAAGAATTAGAGGACAATTTTTAGAATGCTTTTTTGGTTTTTTACATTACATGGAATGAACTGTGCTCTGATGCAGGGTTAGACAGGGATAATCAGGGAAGCAAAACACAGAGATGGGTTAAAATTTATATTTAATTATATTTAATATAAATTATAATAATTTATATAAAGTTTATATTTGATTTTAGCAGCATCTCCTCTGCCAGCTGAAATCACCCCTGGCAAACAAAGCTTGTAAAATGTGGAGCTGGAAAACACTGATGGCAAACAGTGGCCAAAAGCTGCTTTGTTCCCTGGGAATGTTATTTTATTTATAAATATTACTAATTCTGTGCTGAGGGGTAAAGCTGCGGCACTGGGCAGGGCAGGGCTTGGGGCTGGGAGCTGCAGCCTGGCTTTAGGATGGCTCATGTGGAAGTGGAACCTCTATCCCATTTCCTGTTATTCCATTCCCGTCTATCCATCACCCTCTAATCCCATCCCCTCTATCCCACTCCATTCTATCCCATTCCCCTCTATCCCATTTCCCCCTATCCCATTCCCTGTTATTTCACTCCCCTCTATCCCATTCCTTCTAATCCCATTCCCCTCTACCCCATTTCCCCCCATCCCATTCCGTTATCCCATTTTCCTCCAATCCCATTCCCTCTATTCCATTCCCCTATCTCATTCTCCCTTCCCATTCCCCCTATCCCATTCCCCTCATCCCATTCCCTGTTATCCCATTTCCCTCTATCCCATTTCCCCCAATCCCACTCCCTTCTATCCTCCTCCCCTCTATCCCATTCCATTATCCCATTCCCTCTATCCCATTCCCTGTTATGCTATTCCCCCCTATCCCATTCCCCGCTATCCCATTCCCCCCCATCCCACTCCCCCCAATCCCATTCCTTTGAGGAAGTTTTTAAGGAACACAGCAGCCCCGGAGGAACCAATGTCCCAATGAAATATTTCCCTGCTCACAAGGGTTTGTTTAACCAAAACCACGTGGTTTCCCAAAAAACCCCTACTCACCTGTTCACCGAAACCCTACAAACAGCTGCCACCTCCAGGAGCTGGGATGTGCCGGCAGAAATTCAGGCTGAATTCCCTGGATAATCTCATTTGTGAGGAGCCATTTGTTCTGCTCCACTAACCTGGTTTAAAATTGAATATTTCATATTTCGCATTTCATATTTATCTCCACCACATCACCCACCAGAGGAGGAGGCTCAGCCCTGAACCAGAGCAGGGACAGCAGGGAAAAAACCCAAAGGGGCCCCAAATCTGGATGTCCTGCTGGGAATTTTTTCCCTGTTCTCTCAGGAATCCTCTCAGTGGCCTCAGTGATGCTCCCACGTCCCTGATGTCACAGCCAGCAGAAGAAATGTCCCCACTGTGGTGTGGATTTAGGGGATCCCACCTGGAAGGGTGGAGCAGAGAATATCCCAGGGCTCTCCCCAGCTCCTGTTCCTCCCTAAAACTCCCCTGCACCCCCTGAATCCCAGCTTTTAGTAGGATGGACAATGCCCTGATCTGTTTTGGGAGAGGCCCTGACCCGGCAAAATCCCCTTGGAATCCCCCGTGGAATATTTGGGGTATTCTGACCCAGCAGAATTCCCTTTTTCCAGCTGGGAAAGGCCCTCAGCTGACCCTGTGGAATATTTGGGGTGTCCTGAGGCAAAACCCCCTTTCCCCAGCTGGGAAGGGCCCTTAGCCCACACTATGGAATATTTGGGGTGTCCTGATCCCCATACCCAGCAGAATCCCCTTTCTCCAGCTGGGAAGGGTTCTCAGCCAATCCTGTGGAATATTTGGGGTGTCCTGAGGCCCTGGGCTGGGAGAATCCCTTTGTTCCAGCTGGGAAAGGCCCTCAGCTGACCCTGTGGAATATTTGGGGTGTCCTGAGTCAGAATCCCCTTTCACCAGGTGGGAAGGGCCCTTAGCCCACCCTATGGAATATTTGGGGTCTCCTGATCCCCTGACCCAGCAGAATCTCCTTGTTCCACCTGGGAAAGGCCCTTAGCTGACCCTGTGGAATATTTGGGGTGTCCTGAGGCAAAATCCTCTTCCTCCAGCTAGGAAAGGCCCTCAGCCAACCCTGTGGAGTATTGGGGGTGTCCTGATCCCCTTCCTCCAGCAGAATCCCCTCTCTCCAGCTGGGAAAGGCTCTCAGCTGACCTTTTGGAATATTTAGGGTGTGTTGAGGCCCTGACCCAGCAGAATCCCCTTTCCCAGCTGGGAAGAGCCCTCAGCTGACCCCGTGGAACATTCTGGGTGTGCTGAGGCCATAAAAGAGCCTTTCCCACCTGGTTCCTGCAGCCCCTGAGCACAAACAGGTGCTGCAGCTCCTTGGCTTTCCCAGACCTGTTTCCATTTATTTCCTCATCCACCCCATCCATCTTTCTCCCACATCAAGTCCTGATTAGGCTGAGCAGGAGCACAACAGGGTTTTTTTTCCCCTCCCACAGGAGGCTCTTTTTGACCTTCCTTTCCTCTCCTTGTCTGACAAATTGTGGGAGCTGACCCAGAGCTGGGATAATTCGCTCCAGCCCCATCCTGGCAGGCAGCTGCTCCAGCAGGGTGTCTGGGTTTGACAAGCCAGGTGTCTGCTGAGGAAGGCAGGAGCTTCCCCTGAAATAGAGAATGTAAACCCCCTCTCCCTCGGAATTGTTATAAATTTGAAATGAAGGGGCTCTCAGGCAAAGATATGGGAGCAGGAATAACAGTTCTTTATTAGGGAAGAAAAATTTTAAAACAAAAAACCAACCAAAAACAAACAAACAAAAACCCAGTGCAGTAATACAAAACAACACTGACAGAGTCAGAATAGGAGCTGTGTGTCAGGGTGGTGGCACAGCCCCATCCCATGGGGGCTCAGCCCTCCTGCAGTGCCAGCTGTGCTTCTGCTGG
>JAWMRF010000076.1:1438512-1455880 GCA_035221435.1 Sphenopsis melanotis | reverse complement strand
CACGCTTCCCCCACGCCCCGCCCGGGGGTTCAAAGCCGCTTTTCCCCGCCGATCGCAGGGATTGGAGCGGCGTCGTTTTCCCGGGATTTGGGGAGGGAAGGAGCGCTGGGAGCGGGCTGAGCTCAGAGCTGCGGCCGGCAGCGCTCGCTGTGGCGGCTCTGGCACGGATGAAACCGGAGAGGGAGGGAGGAAAGGAGGGAGGAAGGGGGGACGCGGCCGCGGAGGAGCGAAGGTCCCCAGCTGGCTGTGAGTGGCATCTGCGCGCGGAGCGCAGCCTCCAGCTGAGAGCCATTTCACTATTTATTTACATGTAATTATTGCTATGAGGTGCAGATATTAACACTGTCAAGAGCAATTTGCCCTGACATTTTTCACTCGCTCTGTTCCCTGACGTTCGGGGCTGGGTGGGATTTTTCCGCTGCCTCTTCTCTCCCGCTCCCTCCTCGCGGCCCCGCTCCGCTGCGGGCACCGCGCTGCTTTAATCCCGCGCCCTTCGCAACTCATTAAACTTTGAAATTTAATTTTGGCCGGGGCTCGGGGAGCGGCTCCCGCCCCTGCCCGACAGCCGAAGCGTTCCCGGTGCGAACAAACCGAATTTACCGCTGGCCGCGTTTTCAATTGCGAGGCAATCTCGGCCTCAACCTTCGCTGCATCTCAAACACCCCAAAGGTGCTCGAGCGTTCACGGCGGGGACCCTGCGAAAGCAAACGCACAGCAAAGATTTTCCCAACCTCTGGCCCACAAAAATCACAAAAAATCCAAAGATTTTCCCAACCTCTGGCCCACAAAAATCCAAAGATTTTCCCAACCTCTGGCCCGAGCGGCGCAAAAATCACCTCCCACCCCCAAACTGGGCTCTGTTTCCGACTTTTCGAGCCCCGTTTTTGTCCTTCTCTGCCTGCCCGAACCACCTGATTGTCGGTGACACTTTAAATTAAGACTTCGGAGCCCTGATTTAATGAGGCAGTTGTTGATGTCATTTAATAAATCCCGGTTGTGCATCGGCGCTGGTTTGCCACGGGGTGGTGGGGACGTGACAGGCACAGCCCAGCACAGCCCGGCTCGTCCCCTCAGCCCGGAGGGGATTTGGGGTCCTTCGGCAGCCGAGAGGGGATTTGGGATCCTTTGGTAGCCGAGAGGGGATTTGGGATCCTTTGGCAACACAGAGGGGATTTGGAATCCTTCAGCAGCCGGGAGGGGATTTGGGATCCTACATCAACCGGGAGGGGATTTAGGATCCTTTGGCAGCCAGGAGGGGATTTGGGATCCTTCAACAGCCCAGAGGGGATTTGGAATCCTTCAGCAGCTGGGAGGGGATTTGGGATCCTTCAGCAGCCCAGAGGGGATTTGGAATCCTTTGGCAGCCAGGAGGGGATTTGGGATCCTTCAGCAGCCCAGAGGGGATTTGGGATCCTTCAGGGAGAATTTAGGAGCGGGTGACCAGGCCAGGGTGTGTCAGGGCTGCTCTTGGAAGAGAAAACCCCACAAATTCTGGGTTTTCCTCAGGGTTTGTGCCTGCAGGGTTTTTGGAAGGGATTTTAACGACCCCTCCGTTTTACCCACAGCACTTCCAGCCCCTCTTTTTGTCATTCTTAGGGTTGGACCAGACTTGGCTTTGCAGGGAAAGGTTCAGGAATTTGTGGCTTTCTCCCTCTTTTCTTCTGGATTTGCTTCCTGGGGAAGGGCACAGCCAGAGCCGGGCTCGGGGGAGAAGGGCCAGCCCCAGGTGTGGAATATTCGGGGTTTTGGGGGGGTTTGCTCCTCTTTGTGTGCAGGTGACACAAACAAACAACGAGGGGGGTCCTGTTGTGCCCCTAAACCCCATCCCAAAGGCAAGGGGATCACCGGGAGGGCCGGGGGTGATGGGGAGACCCAAACGAGGTCGTTTCCTTCAACACAGCCTGGAAAGTTTGGTTTTCCCTCTTTGTAAACAAAAGGACAGAAATGATCCTGAGTGGATCGTTAATTTGTTAATTTCCCAGTGCTTTGCCCCAAACCGCGGCATTTTGCCTCATTTTTGCTTCTGCCTCGATGTTTGTGTGTGCATGAACCCCTCACTCCGCGGATGCCGATGGAAAGGCTTTTTTCCTCTGGAAGAAAATTCTGTTTATCCTTCCCACAGCGTTCATCCCTCACCTGCTGACCCTTTGTCAACCTTTTCCAGGAGGAGCTGGGATTTAAAGCCAGAGCTTCTCTTTTTGTGGGTTTAAATCAGGGCCCAGCGTGGAAATTCCGCATTTTCTGTTCTCAGCTCCTCCTCCCCACCCCATTCCTGAGCGCGGCGCTGAAACAAAGCTGATAAAACCTTATCAAACCTTATCAACCCTTATCAGCCTCCTTTACACCCCCCAGGGATGGGCTGACCCCAAACCATCCCGTGGTCTCAAGCTCTCTTTGCTAGGCTTGGCTTATCCCAAGGCTGGCTGGAACGAGCCTGCCAGTATTTGGGATGCTCAAATTCCTGCTCCCCAAAAAACCCCAGAGCCAGCTCAAGTTTTAGCCTTTCTTGGGCTCAAATTCTACCCTTTTTGGTCTCGAGTTTTGGCTTTTCTCAGGCTTGAGGTTTATGTTTTTCGGGCTGGAGTTTTTACATTTTTGGTCTCGAGTTTTGGTCTTTCCTGTGTTCGAGTTTTACCTTTTTACGGCTCGAGTTTTGGCCTTTCTTGGGCTCGCGTTTCAGCCTTTCTTGGTCTCAGGTTTTAGCTTGTATTGGGCTCAAGTTTTTGCCTTTCTTGGGCTCAGATTTTATGGTTTTTTTGACTCGAGTTTTAGCTTTTATTGGGCTCAAGTCTTGGCCTTCCTTGGGCTCGAGTTTTATCTTTTATTGGGCTCGAGTTTTGGCCTTCTTGGGCTCGAGTTTTGGCCTTTTTGGGGCTCGAGTTTTATCTTTTATTGGGCTCGAGTTTTGGCCTTCCTGTGTTTGAGTTTTGGCCTTCTTGGGCTGGAGTTCTGGCCTTTCTTGGGCCGGTTTTCCTCGGGGCAGGGCCGAGCTGAGCGCTGCCACGCCTGCTGCTGCTGCTGCTGCTGAGCGCTGTGATCAGCTCAGAGCCCCGGGAAACGGCAGAACATTCCAGAAACGAGGCCGATTCCTGCTCCTGGCAGGACTTTGGACGGTGTGTGCTGTGTCCTGCCGGGGTGCGGGGTCGTTCCCCCCCGGAAGCTCCAGATTCCCGGTTTTTGTGCGGACAGGAGGTTTTTTCCTCCTCCCCATAATGACCAGGGCAGAATTAATCAGGCGAGGCTTTACTGCCGCTGACCCGCGGGCACCCGCAAAGCCCCGGCAGCAGCTGGTCCATACATTAACTCCGCTCTGCCTTAATCTCGGCTTTAAAACCGGCTCGCAGTGAGGCAGGGACAGGAGCAGGCGGGACACGGAGATTTTCCCAGCATCTCTCAGGTGTAAAGGCTGGCAGGGCTCAGGGCAGGTAAAGCCCGAGCTGGGCTCTGATTTTTGGGGTTCAGCTCTTCCCCGCAGTCCCAAACCTTGTGCAAAAGCCCCGGCAGCAGCTGGTCCATGCATTAACTCCGTCCTGCCTTAATCTCGGCTTTAAAACCGGCTCGTAGTGAGGCAGAGACGGGAGCAGGCAGGACACGGAGATTGTCCCTGGCAGGACTCAGGGAGGATAAAACCCGGGCTGGGCTCTGGTTTTGGGGGGTTCAGCTTTCGCCCAGAGCCCCAAACCCCGTGCCAAGGTCCCGGCTCCTCGCTGAGTCGGAGGGTGGGAGAGGGGGTGGGAGTGGGATAGGGAGGGGTGGGATCGGGATAGGATCGGGATGAAAACGGGATGGGAATGGGATGGAGAGGGATGAGAGCAGGATGGGATCGGGATGGGAGTGGGATAGAGAGGAGTGGGATCGGGATGAAAGCGGGCTGGGAGTGGGATGGGATCGGGACAGGATCGAGAGAGGATCAGGATGAAAACGGGATGGGATCGGGATAGAGAGGGATGGGATCGGGATTGAGATGGGAGCAGAATGGGATCGGGATGGGATAGAGATGGGATCGAGATAAGATCGGGATGGGATCTGGGATCGGGATGAAGCGGGATGGGATCGGGGTAGGATCGAGATGGGAGTGGGATGGGATTGGGATAGAGAGGGATGGGATTGGGATCGGGATGAAAGTGGGATGGGAGTGAGATGGGATCGGAATGGGATCGAGATAGGATTGGGATGGGAGCGGGATGGGATCTGGAATCGGGATGAAGCGAGATGGAAGCGGGATAAGATTGAGATAGGATAGGGATGAGGTCGAGATAGGATCGGGATGGGATCGAGACGGGAGCGGGACGGGAGCGAGCAGGCGGGCCGGGAGCGCGGGCGCTGTCCCCGCTGCCGCAGCGGTGACATGTGCCAGCTGTGCGCTGTGTCCCCCGCTTGTCACTGCCCAGCGCCTGCCACAGCCAATCTGCGTCCTAATCGCCATCAATTAACACGAAACACTTTCGCCCCTCGCTCCCCCCGCCCCCGGCGCGGACACCCGGCCCGGAGCTGGGGATAAAGAGGGAAAGGAGCCCCCCCAGCCCCGACCCTCTCCCCCTTCACTTCCCACTAACTCAGCGCAACCAATTAGGCATCTGACACCCGCGCGGGCTGACAAATTGTTTCTGTCATCTGCTCTCTGTCTTTCATTAAACGGGAGGCGGAGGGGGGCTCGCGAGGGGAGGGGGCGGGAGATGTGATCTCCCATGCTTAGCGAGGCCAGATACATTAATTACAAAACGGCCATTTGCGGCATGAAAATGCATTAATTAAATTTATGCAATCATTATCTTTAAATAGTCATATCTTGGCAATGATCAGCCCTTCCTGAGTCTTCCCTCTCCTCCGCTAAGTATCTCTAATCCCTTTTCCAGCGGTTATCTCGGGATCGGCAGAGCCTTGTGTGCTTTTAAACTTCTGCGGCAGGAGATGCTCCAAAACTCCTCTCGAGCCGCCGGGGGAGCGGCAGCCGCGCTCCTGCCCCTGGCACCGCAGCCAGGACGGGCACAGAGCGAGGATTTGCCGCTTTTTGCAGGTTTTGGACCGAGATATTCTCATAAAAAAACCTCGTGGCTCGGCCGGGAGTTGTGGGGTTAAGGAATGAAGTTGTGGCGTTGGTGCGGGAGGGCGAGGGATGCGCTGCGGGTCCCGCGCGGTGGATGCGGGGCTGTTTTCCTTGGAAAAGGTTGGATTTCAGTGAGGCAGAGCCCTGGCACAGGCTCAGCTCTGCCCGCCTTCCATCAGGGCATCTTCTTCCCCTCAAAAACACCTCCTGGTTCCAGGCCATCGATGGCGTCCGTGAGGGAAAAAAAAAATGTTTAAAAAGAGGCGTTTTGTTGCTCTGATGATCCAGATCTCTCCGTGGTGGCTTTGCTTTGTCATTCTAAAAGATATTTTAATTCGGAGCACCTTCAGGGGTGGCCAAAAACTCAAATTGTGCCCGCAAAGGAGCGGGAAGGGCGGCGAGTGAGGCGTTAACCCGGGAGCTCCTGCTTTTCCCCCCTCGCTGTTCCGAGGCTTCCCCCGTTTGTGATGAGCACACAAATAAATAATCACCGGGAATTGTGCGGGGTTTGCGCGGCCGGCCCAGGTACGGCAGAGCCGAGATACCCGGGGAGGGATTAATCCCATCCCCTGCTGAAATCAGCACCTGGAGCTGGGCAGGAAAACCCCACCCGAGCGGCTTTGGGAGAGCTGGAGGAGCCGGGGAGGGGCAGGATCCAAACCCAAACCCCCGGGCCTTCCTCAGCGCTGCGGGGGAAGGTTCTGTTCTGCTCTTTGTGTGCCTGCGCCGCTTCTAATCAACCCTGCCGGGTTTTACTCCCAAAATCGATGATTCCTCGGGTGTTCGGACCCCCGAGTTTGGGATCAGGGCCAGGTGGAATTTGGGGTGAGGGCGGCGAATGCTGCCGGGTTTCTCCCGTCGGGGGGGGCAGGAATGAGCTCTGGGATTTCAGAAATCGCCTCGGGCGGTGCCGGTCCTGCCCAGAGATTCCCTGGGGCTCTCTCAGGATGGGATCGGGGCTGTTGGGTCCCGGCACGGCGGGAGCAGCGGCAAACGGGGCGCACAAAGGGCTCCTTCTCCCTGCAGCATCCCGGGAATGGCCCTGCCTGGAGAGAAGGGAAAAGCCCGGCCAGGGGGCAGGAGAGGTGTGGAGCTGAAATATCGGAGCTCCTTCAGCCTGGATTTCAGCGCCGGTCCCGCTTCCTTTCCCGCTGCACCCGCCAGGGATCGGCCCTTCGGCAGCTGAGAGAGGATTTGGGATCCTTCAGCAGCCGAGAGGGGATTTAGGATCCTTTGGCAGCCAGGAGGGGATTTGGGATCCTTCAGCAGCTGAGAGAGGATTTGGGATCCCTCAGCAGCTGAGAGGGGATTTGGGATCCTTCAGCAGCCCAGAGGGGATTTGGGATCCGTCTGCAGCTGAGATGGGATTTGGGATCCTTCAGCAGCTGAGAGGGGATTTGGGATCCTTCGGCAGCCCAGAGGGGATTTGGGATCCTTCAGCAGCCAGGAAGGGATTTGGGATCCTTCAGGGAGAACTTAGGAGCGGGTGACCAGGCCAGGGTGTGTCAGGGCTGCCCTTGGAAGGAGAAAACCCCACAAATTCTGGGTCTTCCTCAGGGCTTGTGCCTGCAGGGTTTTTGGAAGGGATTTTAACGATGCCTTTTAACGATCCCGCGGTGGATGCAGCTCCTTCATCCCCGATTCCCGCTTTTCTGGAAGGCTTTGGAGGCTCATGTTTGGTGGTGTTTCAGCAGCTCCTGAATCCCCAGGAGCAGAGAGGGCTCGGGAGGGAGAGAGTGCAGGGCTGGGAGCGGCGTTTCCTTGGATTCGGGAGCTGGGATTTTCCTTTGGCTTAAGCAAAAAGAGGCCCTGACTTTAAAAATCCACCCCCCGTGGCAGCCCCAGAAAACCCACCCGGAGCCGAGGCGCTGCCGGGATCTGCCGGGATCCTGCTCAGG
This sequence comes from Sphenopsis melanotis, assembly GCA_035221435.1. NCBI lineage: Eukaryota > Metazoa > Chordata > Aves > Passeriformes > Thraupidae > Sphenopsis > Sphenopsis melanotis. The sequence continues at coordinate 1,448,935 of JAWMRF010000076.1, read as the reverse complement.
CTTTGGGAAGAGAAACCCTCCCCAAAAACCGCCGGGAATGGGGAAAGGGAGCGAGCAGGGAGCGAGCAGGGAGCTCGGCGCCGCAGGTTTTCCCTCTCCTCGGGCTGCTCGGTGCTCGGTGCTCGGTCCCCGCTGCACTTGCCGGGCCCAGCAGCGCCGTTTCACCGCCGTGACCTCTCCGGGAGCCCCGCGGGCGCGGCCGGGCCGAGCGGGGTCTCTTACACCGCGCTTAAGCCCGGCTTAACTGATTACAGCCCTCGATAGATCAGAGAGAGAGCGGGGCAGGCAGAGAGGAGCCCCGGGCAGGGCTGGGCTATTGATGCCTTTTGGGGCTACCTAAAAACAGAGCCAGACAAAATGAAGGGAATAGAATTAAGGGAGTAAAATTAAGGGAATAAAATTAAGGGAATAAAAAGCGCTTGTATTTACTGAAGGGCCCTCAGGTACACCTCGGGCAGACAGAGCCCCCCAGGGGCTGCACCCAAAAATGGACCACGGGTCACGGGTTTTGTGAATTTTGTGAGGTCACGGGTCACACTTCTGTAACTTTGGTCCATTTACATATTGGGGGTTAATCCTCCAATTACAGCTTCAGCTAATGAAGTCATTCACCCCAAGTTTGCTCCCCCCAGCTCCCTTTTGTTTAATCTCTGGGGGCCTGAGGCAGTGAGGTGTCCTTGAGTGCCAGGCCTGGAGAGGAATTGCTGTGTCTGCCCAAAACGGGAGAGCAGCAGCTGGCACTGCGTGTGGGGTTTGGAGTTCTACACTAAAGAACTGCAGGGTCACAAATACATGGAAAATGTAAAATCTCAAATCCCGAGGCATCACTATCAGCGTGGGGAGCCTGGAGCAGAGCCGGGGCAGGGCCGGGGCTATCAATAAGCCCACGAGGCTATCAATGAGCCCACGGGGATATCAATGAGCCCACGGGGATATCAATGAGCCCACGAGGGTATCATTCAGCCCACAGGACTATCAGCACACGGAGCAGCCTCGCCCTGGGCCGGGAGCCCCGCGGGGGATTCTTTGTGGTGCAGCTCCTTTGGCACTGGCAGAGGCTCCCCCACACTCCCCGAGCCCAGAGCATCCCAGGAAATCTCCTTTGGAAGCTCCATCAGGGGGCCCGGGGGCTGCACTGCCGGGATTGGGATTGGGAATTGAGCGAGGGAGAGGAGGGACAGGGGAGGAGGGGAGGAGGAGACCTTGCCATGGATTTGTTTGGGTCTGGCTTTGTCAGAGGAATAAGAGAAGTTCCTAAAGCAGCTGGAATTTGCTGAGACCCCTCAGTGCCACAGGTTTTGGGCTGTTTTAAGGGGAGCCTTGGGTGTGTTTGTTCCTTTCTTGGCACTTTGTATCCCTCACCAAGCCCCCAGAGCTCCTCCTTCCCCCAGCGGGTCTGAGCTTACCCAAAAATGCAGAACAAAAGCCACAAGCCCGACCCATTCCCAACCCCAAATCTACCCCGAGTCTTTCCATTGGCCTGGAAGCGTTTGGGAATTCCAGTTTTTCATGGCTCTGCTTTCTCTCCCGGGTGACTTTGTCCCAAAATTCCACAAGCAAGGATTCAGGTTTCTGTCCTGGATATTCGGGGTGAAGTGTCCCAGAGACGCTTCCCATTCCACCAGGGGGATTTTCCCACCCAGAGAATTTCTCCCTTTTGAAATATTCACGGAGAAATGCGAGGTTAAACATGCAGAAGGTGGAAGCAGCACCAGGATGGAGTTTGCTCGTGGTGACTCAAAATTCGGGAGGCTGGGGCAGCTCTGTTTGCTCGTTAGCATTCAGGAACACATAATTATGGAATGATTATATGCAAATGCTTTTATTGAAGAGCTCTGGATGTCAGAGGTGCACAGACCCAAATCTGACCCGCCATGGGTTCAAGATGAACATGTTTTATATTATATCATTATATAACTTACATATTAATTATTAAATTCACATTGTTCTATTGTACACATTGATTTCAGCCAAGCATGGGTTTCTTGTGATCCCCCTCAAACCTTGAGCATAGTTTCTCATGATTCTTTTTATGATTGAACAAAAATTATATCTAATTACTAATCAATCATCACATCTAACAATTATATCATTTATCATATACTGGTTACACAGGTGCAGTTTCACATGATCCAGCAAACACAAGGCCTAACGTTTCCCAAGGCCTACTATGCCTAACTTTCTTTCTAACACCCCTGAATATACCATGATTTTAGAAATATTTTATCCCTATATTATCATGCTGAGCAGCACATTGGGGCAGCCCAGGCTCCACCCTGGGTTTTCTCTATCAAACGTCTCAGGATCCCGATGAAATCAGGGAAAACGCTGGTGCTGACGAGACAAAGCACGGCATTGGTGGGTGTAAAGCACAAACAGCTCCTTCCCCGAGGGGAGCTGCACCTGGAAATCGGAGCCCTGTGGGAGTTGGGGGTGTGCAGGGGCTCGTTGTCCCCTTGGCTCTCCCGGTTCCAGGAGGGAGGAGCTGCTCTCTCCCGGTGTTTCCCAGTCGGTGAAATCGGTGTCCATAGCCTGGGACCCCTCTGGCCTCCCCCAGCCCCCGCGCCACAAAACCCCTTTGTGTTTCCTCCCTGGTGACCCAGCCTGGCCAAGCCTTTGCTTCCTGCTTTTCTCCGAGGAATAGCAGAGCTGAGTCTGATGTCCCAAGTCGGGGACTTTGGCTCATGTTTTTGAGCAGAGTTTTGTGTCTCAGAGCAGATTTTGGTGTCCCAGAGCAGTTTTATGTCCCAAAGCAGAGTCTGGTGTCCCAAAGCCAAGGACCATGGCTCAAGTTTGGGAGCAGAGTTTGGTGTCCCAAAGTAGAGCCTGGTGTCCCAAGTCAGGAACAATGGATCATGTTTTTTGGGCGAAGTTTGGCATCCCAGAGTGGAGATCGGTGTTCCAGAGCAGAGTCTGGTGCCTCAAAGCCAAGGACCATGGCTCACGTTTAGGAGCAGAGTTTGGTGTCCCAAAGCTGAGTCTGGTGTCCCAAGTCAGGGACTTTGGCTCATGTTTTTGAGCAGATCTTTGTGTCTCAGAGCAGATTTTGGTGTCCTAGAGCAGAGTTTGGTGTCCCAAGTCAGGGGTTGTGGCTCATGTTTTGGAGCAGAGTTTGGCATCCCAGAGCAGAGATTGGTGTCCCAGAGCAAAGCCAGGGACCATGGCTCGTGTTTAGGAGCAAAGATTGGTGTCCCAAAGCAGAGTTTGGTGTCCCAAGGATGGGGACAATGGCTTGTATTTCAGAGCAGATTTCGGTGTCCCAAAGCACAGTTTGGTGTCCCAAAGCCAGGGACCATGGCTTGTATTTCAGAGCAAATTTTGGTGTCCCAGAGCAGAGTTTTGTCATTGTAATGGAGTCCAGACCAGGTGACAAGTGACATAGACTCTCAAGACATTCACAGAAGGCTAATTCCACCTTATTAAGAAACCCATTGCTTTTTATACCCTAATTTGCTGCAGGTGGACCTAATTGAGCCTTTAATTAAAACATCATCACCACTGGCTAATTAAGAAACCACCCTTTGGTAAACAAATCTCCATAACACATTCCACATGTTCACAACACCAGGTGCAGCAGGTTAAGAAAAGAATTATTTATAACTCTTTTCTCTGATCTTCTCACAGACTTTCCCAGAACGATGTCTGGGAAAGTTGTGTTTCTATGGCCAGAGAGAGCTGCTGCCACAGAGTTTGGTGTCCCAGGCCAGAGACCATGGCTCATGTTTGTGAGCAGAGTTTGGTGTCCCAAAGCACAGTTTGGTGTCCCAAGGACGGGGGCTGTGGCTCGTGTTTTGGAGTAGAGTTTTGTGTCTCAGAGCAGAGTTTGGTGTCCCAAAGTCAGGGACAATGGCTCGTGTTTCGGAGCAGACTTTGGTGTCCCAAAGCAGAGTCTGGTGTTCCAAAGCAGATTTTTGTGTCCCAAAGCCAGGGACAATGGCTCGTGTTTGTGAGCAGAGATTGGTGTCCCAAGGATGGGAACAATGGCTCATGTTTTGGAGTAGAGTTTTGTGTCTCAAAGCAGAGTTTGGTGTCCCAAAGCTAGGGACCATGACTCGTGTTTCCGAGCAGAATTTGATATCCCAAAGCAGATTTTGGTGTCTCAGAGCAGATTTTGGTGTCCCAAAGCCAGGGACCGTGGCTCGTGTTTTGAGCAAAGTTTTGTGTCTCAGAGCAGAGTTTGGAGTTCCAAGTCAAGGACTGTGGCTCACGTTTCCGAGCAGAGTTTGGTGTCCCAAATCAGAGTTCGTAGTCCCAAGCCAGGGACCATGGCTCATGTTTTGGAGCAGAGTTTGGTGTCCCAAGGCAGATTTCAGTGTCCCAGAGCAGAGTTTGGTGTCTCACAGTAGATTTTGGTGTCTCATAGCAGAGTTCGGTGTCCCAGAGCAGATTTTGGTGTCCCAAGGCAGAGTTTGGTGTCCCAAGGCAGGGACTGTGTCATGTCCCCCTACCAAGCAGCTTTTAATGCAATTCCTGCTCTTCCCCTCCCACTCCCATTCTCCCGTGGGATTTCTCGGAGCCCTCAGGGGACGTTTGACCCCGCGGTGCTCCCGATTCCCTCGTGGGGTCTCCGCCGCTCCCTCCCGGAGCAGCCGCCCCACTCCCCTCGGGCCGAGCCCTTTGCGCGGAGCTCAGCGCCTTTCTCAGACCTTGTCTGTGATTTGTACATCCCTACAGAAGCAGGGTGCCCAAAACAAGATGCAGTGCTCCCGCTGGAACCTCACCATAGCCCTGAACAATCAGGTAACAACCTCCCACCTCCTCCTCCTCCTCCTCGTCCTTCCTCGCAGCCCCCGCAGCTCCATCGCACCCCCGGCTCCATCCCACCCCCGGCACCTCTCCATCGTCGGTGTGGGGCGGCTTCCCATCCATCCAGTGAGCAGGGCCATTGTAGGGCGCTCATCTCCATGTCACCTGCCGTGTCCCAGCCTGTCCCCGCGGTGCCCGAGCGTCCCTCGGGGCTCCGGAGCCGCGGGAAGCACCGCTGTGGGGCCGGGCTGGCTTGGTTGCTGTTTGGGGCCGCTCTGGCATCCTGGGGGTGTAGGAAATGCGGGATTCAGGCACGTCGTGTTCTGTTCCCAGCTCTCCACTTGTTTTCCAGATGAGATTTGGGGTAGGAAATTGGGATTTTGCAGCTCCCCAGCAGCAGCTCTGGAGCCGGCCCAGATCAGGAGGAGCCGTGGGGCTGTGGGGGTTCCTCCAGTGCTCCCCTTGCTCCTGGAGGGGGATGAACACCCGAGGGGCGAGGCTGGGGAGCAGCGCTGGGTTTGCCAACCTCGAATCCCCCAAAATCCAACTGGAGGCTTTGATCACACCCGAGAGAGCCAAGGGGTGAGCTCGAGGTCAGCAAGGTCACCCTGGAGGGGATCGCTGGGCTTGGGAAACACCCGCAGGGTCCTTGGGAGCACCCAAACTCCACCACAGGCTCCAGTTTGCTCCAAACCCTGCCTGGCAGTGCCACTGCACACACAGGGCTGCAGTGACAGGATCAGGGATTTTCCCGGTGCAGGAAGGGTGAAGCACCCTCTGGATCTGCAAAGCAAATTTAGGGGGTGCTGGGTTTGGAATGCTGGGATCCAGCTCAGCTGGCTGCGGTGATTTAGAAAATATTCGAAATTAATTGCTTGGTTTTGTGAGTGCAGTGTTAGCGATTGCTACACAAGTCATTTTAGTCCTACCTAGGGGCATATTTGCATATATTTATCCTCCTTTCAAGTGGAGATCTTTGGGGAAAGTGTATTTATCTCCTCCTAACTCTTTCTTCGGCTTTCAGCCGTCCTACAGTCACCTCTTCATTTTGTTCCCATTTAATGTATGTGTGGAATAATCGACTCTTCCTCTTCCCGCCAAGTGGAAATGAATCCACCGAGATCAAAAAGCTTTAATGTGGGGAAGGGTTTTTCCTTCTGCCACGAGCAGGGTGAGAGGGAAAGATGGGCAGGATGGAGCTGGGTCCCCCCAAAACTGCCTGGGAGGGCAGGGCACGACCTGGAGAGCAGCTGGAGCAGCCGGGGGTGGAGGTGACCCCAGGAGCTTCCCCAGGAGGAGCTGGGAGAGCTTTGTCCTCCCTGAATCCCGGGGATCCAGCGGGTTTCCCTGCAGGAGGGTTTGCTGTGCCCGGGGAAGGGAGGTGGGAACAGCCCGGGAGAGATTTCAGCCTCCCCTGCAGGGAATTTCCTGGGGCTTCTTGCCTGGTGTGGCCCCAAAAAGTCCAACAGATCCCATTCATTGCCAGCCAGGGAGGATTGTCCCCATTTGTCCCCATTCCCAGGAGAGCAGCACCACAGCACCAGGAATCACAGGGCCAGGTGCCCTTCCTGGAGTGTGTCCCTGGATGTCCCTGGTGTGTCCCTGGATGTCCCTGGGCATGTCCCCAGATGTGTCCCTGGATGTCCTTGGATGTGCCCATGGATGTCCCTGGGTGTGTCCCTGGATATCCCTGGTTGTCCCTGGATGTGTCCCTGCAGTATCCGGGAGGTGACAGGGGTCACCTGGGGATCCTGGGGAACTCCTGGGACAGGGCAGGAGCCGTGGTCACTCCAGGGATGTTTTAGGGCAGGAGCAGTGATCACTCTGGGGCTGATTTAGGGCAGGAGCCGTGGTCACTCCAGGATGTCCCACATGGCAGGAACCATGGTCACTCCAGGGCTGTTTTAGGGCAGGAGCTGTGGTCATTCCAGAATATTCCATAGGGCAGGAGCTGTGGTCACTCCAGAATATTCCATAGGGCAGGAACTGTGGTCACTCTGGGGTTGTCCCACAGGGAAGGAGCTGTGGTCACTCCAGGGATGTTTTAGGGCAGGAGCCATGGTCACTCTGGGATTGTTTTAGGGCAGGAACCATGGTCACTCCAGGATAACCCATCGGGCAGGAGCCGTGGTCACTCCAGAATATCCCACAGAGAAGGAGCCGTGGTCACTCTGAGGATGTCCTGTAGGGCAGGAGCTGTGGTCGCTCCAGGATGTCCCACAGGGAAGGAACCATGGTCACTCTGGGGATTTTTCAGGGCAGGAGCAGTGGTCACTCTGGGGATGTTGTAGGGCAGGAGCTGTGGTCACTCCAGGATAACCCATAGGGCAGGAGCCGCGGTCACTCTGGGGCTGTTTTAGGGCAGGAGCCGTGGTCACTCCCGAATGTCCCACAGGGCAGGAGCCGTGGTCACTCTGGGATGTTTTAGGGCAGGGGCTGTGGTCACTCCAGGACTGTTTTAGGGCAGGGGCTGTGGTCACTCTGGGTTGTCCCATGGTGAAGGAGCCGTGGTCACTCCAGGATGTCCCGTGGCTCTCAGCAGCCACCACGGAGCAGCCCCGGCTCTGCCAGGGCCAGGCTGGCACCAGGCCCGGCTGCTGCCCTGCCCTTGTCCCTGTGTTATCTGTGCCCATCACTCGGGTCCCCTGCGGCCCCCTGCGCCCCAAAAGCAGCTCCTGATTGCCCAGCTGGAAGGTCCTAATTGCGCTTCCCTCCCCAGAGCCGCTCCTTTATCATAAAGGGTGCACATTTCCCCCGCCGCAGCTTCCGCGGCCACAGGCCCCGAGGGCCAGCTCAGAAATGGAGGGAATTAATTACATTTTTTTAACTCCCCTCCTTTTATAGCAGGGGAGAGAGCGATGAAACGTCCCGGGGGGAGCGGGGGGAGCGGCTGAGGAGGGTGGGGAGGGAGGGAGCAGCAGCAGGAGGTGAGGGGGGAGCTGCTGCTTTCATCCAGGAGGGTCTTTGTGCACCAACCACACACCCCAGGAGCTCTCCCCGCTCATCCCTACCCCAGGAAAGGCAGGGATGAGGCCCCAGGCAAGATTCAGCCCTAAATGCGAGCCCAAGGATGGATTTGGGCCAGGAGAAGGGAGAGGATGAGGATGGGAGGGAGAGGGACGGTCCTGCTGTCAGTCCCGCTGATGGACAGCGAGCAGATCCCCCTGCAGATAAAGCCCGGCAGATGTGGAGCGGGCATTGATTTTTAGTCAGGGATGATAATGCACCAAGAAGTCATAAATTAGAAGGCAGCAAGGTCAGGGAGGGAAGGGAGAAGGACTTTGCATTCTTGAGGAGGGGATCCAGAGTTCAAAAGTGGCCTGGAAAATGAGTTTCTGCAGCTGGAAGGAGAAGGCTGGGGATGCAGGCCTGGGAGGGCTCAGCAGGGTTTGCTGTGCTGGGTGGAAGGAGGGAATGGGAACCTCTCAATATTCCAAACCCCTTCGTGTCCTGGGCTGGGAAAGTCAGATCTGCCCTCGGCTGAACCTATGCACAGCTCAGGGAGCTCAGCCCCAAATCCCCCTCAGTCTGTCCTGGAAGGGAATTCTCAGCCCCAAATACCCCTCAGCCTGTCCTGGAAGGGCAGGGGCTTCTCGGCCCCAAATTCTTCTCAGCCTGTCCAGGAAAGGGCTTCTCCACCCCAAATCCCTCTCAGCCTGTCTGGGAAGGGGATTCTCGGCCCCAGATGCCCCTCAGCCCATCCGGGAAGAGGAATCCCAGCCCCAAATTCCCCTCAGCCTGCCCAGGAAGGGGCTTTTCAACCTCAAATCCCCCTCAGCCTGTCCAAGGGGCTTCCCCTGGTCAGCGTTCTTGGAGAGGGACTGGAGAGTTTTGGGGGCTCAGCTGAGCTGCCAGGGTCCCCTCGGCCACCCCAAATCCATGGGACATCCATCTGGGATGAATCTCCCATCCCAGAGGCAGCCATTCCCCACCCCGGCAGGGCTGGGAGGGAATCCTGGTGTCCTGGTGGATTCCCAGAGGGAAATTCAGCCTCGGGCCGGGCTGAGCTGTGCCTCGGCAGGGCAGCGTCCCTGCAGGGGTCCCGCAGGGAGAGCAGGAATTGGGAATTCAACAGGGATGGGAAGGAATCCTAGTGTCCTGGTGGATTCCCAGAGGGAAATTCAGCCCTTCCTGTCCCCCTTTGGGCTGGGCTGAGCTGTCCCTCAGCAGGGCAATGTCCCTGCAGGGGTTCTGGAAGGGGAACAGGAATTGGGAACTCGCAGGGATGGGAGCAAATCCCAGTGTCCTGATGTTTCCCCGTGGAATTCCAGAGGGAAATTCAGCTCTTCCTGTCCCCTTTGGGCTGGGCTGAGCTGTCCCTCGGCAGGGCAGTGTCCCTGCAGGGATCCCGGATGGACAGCAGGAATTCAAATCCTGCAGGGCTGGCAGGGAATCCCGGTGTCCTGATGGATTCCCAGAGGGAAATTCACGCCCTGAGCTGTCCCTTGGCAGGGCAGTGTCCCTGCAGGGCTCCCGAGGGGGAGCTGGGACCGGGATCTCCCAGGACCGGGGCTGCTGGAGCCAAGGCCGGCCTGGAGAGGCCCCGGAGGCAGAGCTGAGCTCAGGCACCGCTCCTGATTCCCACCAATTAAAGCCAATTCCTTTTTTTTCGCGGGATTCGTGGAAGCATCTGCCCCGCTGCCTGAATTTGGAGTGTGAATCTGGGTTTCATTTGCCAGCCTTGCTTTACATCCCCCTTTTTTTTCCTAAGAGGAAGTGTTAATGTGGCTCTCCCCGCCTTGGGGAGCCTCGGGCTCTTTTCTCGGGGTAATCAGGAGCAGCTGGGGCCCGGCGGGGCCGGGAGGGAGCGGAGCAGCACAAACCCCGCTGCTCCCTGAGCGGTGCCTGAAATCCCCTCTGCACCTGCGGGGCTGGGCGGGCTCCGAGCCCCGGCCAGGCAGCACTGCCGGGCCTGGACAGCTCAGCGAGGGCAGGGAGAGAGGGCAGAGCTTCCAGAAATAACTCACGCCCATGTTTTCCGCGCGTTCGTTGTTTTAAACAGCGGATTCTGCTCGTGGATTCACTCCAGCCGTGCCCGGGGCTCTGTGTGAGGGTCCTGGGTGACCCTCAGGGCACAGCCCCAGCTCCTCCAGCCTGGAGCTCTCCCTGAACCCGGGGGATTGGGGCTGAACCACATCAGGGTTTGTGGGGAGAGCCCACAATTAACTCTGCAGCTGGGAGAGCCCCTGCGCTGCCCTTCTGTGATTTCCCCACTCTGCAGATCCTGGGGGGTCCGTGTGGCACCCCCGGGCCAGCTCAGCACCCCAGTCCTGGATCAACCCACCCTCCTGAGTGTTAAATGCGCTTTCCGCTCTTCACCCCCAGTCCTTGGGCTGGGGAGCCCCACGGGGACGTTTTTAGGGCTGAACGCTGGCATGGGAGCACCTCGGGGTTTAATCCCTGCCACGAGGCTCTGGAGAGCCGATCCAGGCTCTGCTAAACTCGATCGGGGCTCTGCTGAGCTCGGTGTGGGGGCAGCTGGGCTGAGTTTAACTCCGGGGGAGCAGCGGAGGGGTCTGAGCTCGGTGCAGGGTGGGAAACCTGGAGCCAGTGAGGCAGGGATGGTGGGGCAAGAGCCCAGGATGGGGAGAATGAGCAATGGATGGATGGATGAAGGGATGGATGGATGGATGGATGGATGGATGGAGGGATGATGGATGGAGAGATGGATGGATGG
>JAWMRF010000076.1:1334077-1360804 GCA_035221435.1 Sphenopsis melanotis | reverse complement strand
TGCAGGATCCCTGCTCCAGCAGAAGCACAGCTGGCACTGCAGGAGGGCTGAGCCACCATGGGATGGGGCTGTGCCACAGGGTGTCAGGTCGAATTCTGACTCTGACAATAGTTTTTTTTTGTTTTATTGTTGGGGTTTTTTTTGTACTATTACATTTGTATTTTTAATTTTCCTAGTAAGGAACTGTTATTCCTGCTCCCACATCTTTGCCTGAGAGCCTTTTAATTTCAAAATTATAACAATTCAGAGGGGGAGGGGGTTTACATTTTCCATTTCAGGGGAGGCTCCTGCCTTCCTCAGCAGACACCTGGCTTTCCAAACCAAGCCCATGCCTACCTGCCCCACCATGGTCTTGGCCAGCACTTCAGCTCTCCGCGGGCCGCTCAGCATGTCGGCCGCCTTCAGGAAGATCTGAGCCCGGTCCTGCACAGGCTTCAGGTCCCACTCCTTCCTGGCTGCCAAGGCAGCGTTAATGGCTTTGTTAATGAGCTCCTGTGGAGGAAAAGGGGAAAAGGCAGCAAGGAGGAGCCTCTCCAGGTTCCTGCCCTGTCGCTACAGGACACAAGCACACACCGCTGTTCTCAAGGTGAAGACAAAAGGGAAGTTTATTTTCTGACTCTAACATTTATCGTTTTCTAAGAGTGACAGTGGATTGGAGGGTGACAGTGCTACCTCTCCAATGACACTGGACAGACTAACAGTCTATCAACTTTTTCTTCTTCTATAAGGGAATGTAAAACAATGAGTTATTTACAGGAAGTGTATGAGAAAGTCTGCTACAAGAATGTCAACATCAGAAGGCTTAGAAAATCTTAAAAAACCAGAACAACATCGCCCACCACCAGGTCACAGGGAAAAGCGAGGGGTCACCCACCCCAGGCACAGATCACTGGTGCCATCACAACCCCGAGTCTGCAGCTCCTGGTGGGCTTGTTCCAGGATCCCTGCAGCTTGGAAAGGCTCCTGGAGCCTCCCTGCTCACAAAATCCACTGCACTTGCTAAACCAAGTGCTGCTGCTTCCCCAAAAAAACAGCCAGGAAGAGGGGGGACAGAGAGTGCACTCACCTTGCTGGCATAGCAGTACTTGGCCACCTTGTGTGCATGGTTAAAGGGCTGGGAAAAGAAGAAGAGGTTCTGTAGGAACCAGTCCCGGGGTCCTCCTGCAGGGACCCCCCTGCTCTGTTCTCCCCCATTCAATGAGACCTCCCTGACTCACCGAGAGCTGGTACCTCACCGTGGGGGTCCACACCTCCTCCCCCCCGATGACACACGGGATGTCCTCGGTCTTGTCCTTCAGGTCAGCCAGGGCCTGGCAGAGAGGAGAACGTGGTGGGAGCAGCTCCCAGCCCCTCCAGCTGCCCTCCATCCCCCTCCCCACGGGCACAGGGAACTGGGAACAGGCTCCGGGCATGGGCTGCCCACAGGGAAGGAGCAGGAGCTGGGCAGGATGGGGTTGTCACACCAGGGAGAGCCTGGGGCTGCCCTGCAGCACCTGCAGCACCGCCCAGGGCCCTCCCAGCCCCAAAACCCCCAAATCCTGGCACTGGTACCTTCTGGAGCGCCGCTCGCTCGGGGCTCCCCGGCTTGAACTCCAGGATGGGCTCGTTGGTCACCTGCATGGCCGGGCGGTGCTGCCATCTCCGCCTGCGACAGGGCAGGACGGGAACCGCTGCAATTCTGCCGTTCCCTCCTTCCCCAGCATCGGGGGACAGCTCAGCCCCGGGGACACCTCGGTCCCGGGGAACATCTCAATCCCCGGGGGACACCTCAGTGCCAGGGACACTTCGGTCCCAGGGGACAGCCTGATCTGGGGGACACCTTGACCCAGGGACACTTCAATCACAGGGGACATCTCAATCCCCGGGGAACACCTCGATGCCAGGGGGACACCTCAATCCCGGGCTGCCTCCCCAAACCAGCCCCTGCTCCATCCCTCCCGCTGGATGGGGATGCCAGAGCTGGGAGCCAAGCCCGGCCCTCGCCCCCGGCTCAGCATCCCTTCTCTCGCTCAGCAAAAACGCTGGGACAGGCATTTCAAAGGAACCAGGCACAGGGTGGAATTTTAAGGAACAAGGCACTGGATCGATTTTTAAGGAACGAGGCACGGGATGGATTTTTAAGGAACGAGGCACAAAGGAACGAGGCACGGGAGGGATTTTTAAGGAATGAGCTGCAGATCCGGGCTGCTCCAACACCCCCACGCTCCGCCAGCTCCTGGCGAAGTCCAGGGGGCAAAAGCCGGTCGGGCACCCTGAGCTGCCCCGGGGTCACCGGACCTTGGCACTGACCAGCCACAGGAACGGGTTACATTGTCCCGATCAGCGATAATGCCCGGAAAAAGGGGGAAATGGGAGAAAAAGGAGGGGGAAACGAGGGGAAAAGGGGAGAAACGAGGGGAAAACGGGGGAAACGAGGGGAAAAGGGGGAGAAAAAAGAGCAAACAAGGAGAAAAGGAGAAGACAAGGGAGAAAAGGGGGAAAGCAAGGGGGGTAAAGGAGGAAAACACAAGGAAGCAGCGGAAAACAGGTGAAAACAAGGGTAAAAGGGAATACAAGGGGTAAACTGTGGAAAGCGGGTGGGAAAGGAGAAAACAAAGGGGAAAAACGAGGGAAACAAGGGCAGAAAAAGGAGGAAGGAGGAGGGAACAAGGGGAACTGAGGGCTGGCAGTGCCCGCAGCTGGCAGCGGGAGAGTGCCCGGGGATGGCAGGAGAAGGAGCGGAGCCCGAGCCCGCCCCACGCGTGGGGACGGTGCGGGAAGGGGGAAGGGAAGGGAAGGGAAGGGAAGGAGCCCGCACTCACCCGCAGCCCCTCAGCGCTCGCAGCCGCCGCCACATCCCGGCCCCGCCGCGCTCCCGGCCCGCGGCCGCCACCACCCACCGCGTGCAGGGAGGGAGGGGCGGGGAGGAGACGCAACCATCGATTAATTAATAAATTAATAAACCCCCGGGGGCGGCGGTCTGGAGGGACGACCCCGCGCCCGCCGCTCGCTGTGTGTGAGGGCGCGGGCCCTGTCCCCCCCTGCCCGCGGGGTGACCCCAGCGGCGCGTCCCCCTCCCCCCCGCGCGGGGATGGTTGCGGCCGGAGCGGGGGGCGGTGGCGCGCGCGGCACGTGGGAGGGGGCGGGGCGCGGGAAGGAGCCAAAAGTCATTTAAAAAAGGGAAATTCGGGAAAAACAACAACAAAAGCGGCCCGAGGAGAGGCAGCGGCTGGGACTGCGCCCGGAGCGCGGCGGGTCCGAGCCGCCCGAGAGAACCCGGGGGGGGGAGAAAGAGAAAAGCAACTGAGAATCCCTTTGGGAACTGAGAATTACCCAAAAAAGGGGTGATTTTTAACCCAAAGGAGGGGCCTGGCTGGAGCACAAGGCTAGGAAGAGCTTGAGGTGTGCAGGGGGTACTTTAATTTCCAAGCAGAGCCACGTTTCAAGAGCTGCAGCTGAAGGGCCCTAATTTTGAGGGGAGTTGGGGCTATTTTATGACCCCAAATCACCTGGGCTGGGCGGATTTTCAGACACGAGGACGCTCCCTCCCTCCCCAGACCCAAATCCTTCTGCCGTGGAGGCGTTTTCCACCCCAAGAATGAACACGCAGAGCCGTTTAACCAGGAGTTTGGTATTTATTTTATAGTTTTTTGTGGTTTCCATCATCACCAGAGACCGACTGGGACCTGTTCCATGGGCAGCTCCCGGCCCTGGGGTCCGGCACCGGGGGCTGAGCCCCGGGCCGGGCAGGACGGAGGGTGGGGTGGGCTGGACACCGGCTGGACACCACCTGGGCACGGGCTGGACACCACCTGGGCACGGGCTGGACACCAGCACACCTGGGAGGGGGACGGTGGGGTCGGTTTTGGCACTAAAAAAAGGAAAACGGAGCAAATCCGCCGAGCTCAGAGGAGATTGGGTGGTTCTGGCTCTGGCTGAGGATGTTCTCAGGGCTCCTCCTGCCGTGGATTCGATTCTCGAAGCGTTTCGTGGTCCCAAATCCACTGGTGGTGTCCAATTCCAGCCCCAGGGCCGGGAGCTGGGTCATCCTCCGGCCTTTCCCCACCTGGGGTCATCCAACAGCATCATCAGTCCAGTCCTTTCTGTTAAAATGAGCTAATATACAGAATATAAAGCACAGTATTTACACGGGGACGGTAACCAGGGGCGTTCCCACACCATCAGTAGTTCATTGTCACGGGGATAAAAGAAACTCTCAGGTGACCTAAAGAGGAACCGACAAGAAGTGACACAGCAGGAGGGAAGAGGCATCAATACCTCCCACTCGAACACGATAAATAATAAATAATCTTTTTTGGCAGAAGGTCGCTACATTTACTTTAACCACAGGAAGGTGTTTTAGGGACTGGCTTGTGAGTTTTTTGGTGAAGCCGGGTTACACAAAGGAGTGTGTTTAGTGACTGAGGTTGGACTGCCCTCAAACCCTCTCCAATAAAACAGAAATTTGGGGTTTTGGGGGTGGCAGTCTGGGCAGCTCCACCGGGTTTGTGGCACCGTGGTACTCTGGGCTGTGCTGCCACAGAGATGACACCGGTTTGAAGCCACCCCAGGGGTGTTTTAGGCATTAACATCATCATTTCCCAAAAAAGGGAGCTGGCCAGACCCACATGCACCCCCTCACCGAGTGCTTCACTGTTGGAGTGCCTCAGATTAGGGGGGAATGGTGATTTCTGCAATCTGCAAATTGATTTCTGCAATCAAATACCCACATTTAAACACAATTTGTTGCTCCTTCAAAAGAGAAGCTTTG
This sequence comes from Sphenopsis melanotis, assembly GCA_035221435.1. Lineage (NCBI taxonomy): Eukaryota > Metazoa > Chordata > Aves > Passeriformes > Thraupidae > Sphenopsis > Sphenopsis melanotis. Next base: position 1,356,054 of record JAWMRF010000076.1, on the reverse strand, counting down.
AAAGGCTCCTGCACACGCAGAAGGGTCTGAGGACACTGAACTGACACAAAAGCAGACAGGAGGGAAGGCTCAGGTGATTCCTCAGTGCTCTGCCAAGGGCCTGGCCAAGCCCTGAGTGTTCCCTGTGCCGGGAGAGGGGCTGGGATCCATCCCCACGGAGAATTCCCAGGCAGTGCCCCCAGCTCCCCTCTGCCCTTATTCCCACCAGGACACCGCCTGCTGCCTCCTTGGTAATTTTGTTTCTCGGTTAAAACTCACAGGGACACAAATTACATCCCACTAAAAACCCGAAAATCCAGGTTTGGGTGGCAACCCCAGAGGCAAAGAGCTCCAAAAGCTGTGTGCTCCCCTGCAGCCGAGCAGAAGGACAAAAACCCCAAAAGTCCTGAGGCCAAGGGTGGGAAATCCTCACTGGGGTGTCCCTGCCTTGTGCAGGCACTGGGATGTCTTAATTTAGCCAGGATAAATCACTCCTTAAACACTCAGCTCTAAAATGAAGCACTCGAAGGTGAAACCTCCCAGCTCTGCAGCTCTTCCAACACAAACATCCTTCCCATGTTCCCAGAGCCAAGGGAAACACCAGGAACAGCTCTGGGAGCACCCACGGCCCTTCCACAGCCAGCTCGTGTTTTTGCTGGCAGGAATGATCATGGAAAGGAAAATTAATATAATCTCACTTTAGAAGCAGCTCTGGATGCATATTCAGGCACGATTCCCATCTGTTGTTCTGTTTTGTTGAGTTAATCCCAATTTCATCAGGTACAAATTTAATTTTTTATTATCCAGGCAGAGTTTAACCCCTGTCCTGCCACGCTCCTGGGATCCAGGAGGTCCTGACCCTTTCCAGGAGCATCCTCCCAGTCAGGGGAAGGGAATAAAATCGCAGGGAAGGGAATAAAATCACAGCAACAATTCTGCAGAGGCAGAAGAGATGCTGGAGCTGCAGCCTCCCCTGCAGGAAGCCACCTGTGAGTGCTCCACAGCCAAACCTGTCCTGGTTATTCCCACACTGACTCCTGGAACCATCAGAGAATTTGGGGGTCCCATCAGAGCAGGAGAGACTTTACAAGGGAACAATTGCATCTGCCAACAGAAATCTGTTTGCACTTTAAAAACCTCTGATAAAAATAGAATATATACTGTGTTTTTATAAATAGATTACACATTTAGCTTAGATTAATTTCATTACATTCCCCCCCTCCAGACTTTTTTTTTAAAAGAATTTTGCTTTTTTTCCTTGTGTGAACTAAGATGATCATCACTAAGTCTTTGAAAAACATGTTTGTACCACGTGATTCTTTAAAACATTTGTACCACATTATTCTTTGGACATTTTTGAACAACATGCATCCACAAACTGCCATTTGTTTACTGAAAACATTTTTGTACAAACCCAGTTTAGGAATTTCATCTATTATTACACTGCTAGCGAGCAAAAAAATTTGCTTCCTTGAAATCCCCTTTTAAAAAATGAGAAACGATGAGGAGGATTTTCTGACTGTAAATCTAAAAAAGTGTCAATATGACACCGCATTAAGAATAGAAAACAAAAATAAAGTATTTACAGCTTTACAAAGGAAAAAAGAAAGAGGTCATCAAAATCATTTCCAGCATTTTTACAATTAAATTCCTTTTTTTTTCTTTTTTTTTTTTTCTCTGGCAAGCTTTGATCTGGTGCCACACACACGGAGCAGGAGCAGCAGCACGGCTGGACTTGGAACCAACGACCTCCCAGAAACCCCAAGGACCAACCCCAGCTGCCCCAAAGGGCTGGCCCAGCCTAAATGAAAATAAACCCCGACCCCGAGCATGAAAACACCTTTTCTTCTTTAGAAATGGATTACATGTGGTCACAGAAAGACACCGACACCCATGGCAACCTCTACTGTCCTACACATCACCCCCGTGCACATGAGTTCTACACCCTCTGCTACACCCCACATCCCCTCACCCACCCTCTGTGGCTGCTCCTGCCCACCCCACACCCCAGTTCCTGACATGGGAATTCCCTCAGCACCCACTGTGGGTGCTCCTGCCCACCCCACACCCCAGTTCCTGACATGGGAATTCCCACTGTGGCTGCTCCTCCCCACCCTACACCCCAATTCCTGATATGGGAATTCCCTCAGCACCCACTGTGGCTGCTCCTGCCCACCCCACACCCCAGTTCCTGACATGGGAATTCCCTGCCCTCAGCACAACAGCTCCTGCCTTTGGGAACACTCAGCCTTTTTCCTACTGGGACACTCACAGTTTTAATAAAAAATAACAAACCCAGAGCAGAAGGGCAGCACAACCCCGGCAGCTGCTGGGGCTGTGGGGCCAGGAGCATTTCGGGGTGAGGGGGCCAGGGGCTGGGAGGGGACAGCCAGGGGCAGGGCCAGGAGCATTCCTGGGTGAGGGCAGAAACAGGGGCAGCCTCTGGGAGGGCAGAGCCAGGGGCAGCTCCGGGAGTGTTCCTGGGATGAGAGGAACCAGGGACAGGCTCCAGGAGGGCAGAGCCAGGGGCAGGTCCAGGAGCATTCCCGGCAGGAAGGGAACCAGGAAGGGAGCCAGGAAGGGAGCCGGGGCAGGCTCCAGGAGCTGATTCACTGTGCTGAGCAATGCCTGCCCCAGCCACTGAAGCATCACAGACATCCAGACTTGGCAGGCGCTTCCTCAGCCTCAGGAGAGGCTCCTCGGGAGCAGCTGAAGTTCAAAACCCTTCAAAACCCTTCAAATTGCAGATTTCAAACATGCAGTCCCAGCCCAAAAAAAAACCCAAATCCCCACCCTACCCACCCCCCCAGCTTGCAGCCCTAGTGAACATCACATTTACCACTTTGGCCACCTAAGAAATAACAGGAATGAGCACTTTGGAATGAGGTTTCTCTTCCAGAGAAAAGTTATTTACAGGACAGACCAGGCTTTGGAAAGCCCCTCACCCCAGGAGCCAAGGAGTTGTCACCTACTCTGCACTGAGCATTGCCACCAGTAAGGACACCACAGGAATATCCTTGGGCTTGGACAGAAGCCATCAGCTGTGGCTCTGCACTCTGTGGATGCTGATGGATCAGCCTGGTCCCTCCTTCCCAGCCTGGAAAACTCCGGGAGCTCCTCTGACCCACGTGGCCTCCAAGCTGCTCCGTGTCCAGGCAGGAGACGAGCTGACAGCCAGGCAGCAGCACAGGGGGGGAATCATTCCTGTGCCCACAGTTCCCCCAGGAACACCCCAGGCCCTGCCCCTCTCCATGGCCATGCCAGACTGAGGGGTTCCAGCCAGGAATGAGCCATTTCCAGGACACCCATGCTCTCCATGGAACAGAGCAGCAGGACCTGCACTGGCTGCTTGCTTGCAGTGCGGCTCCAGAGATCCAGAGGCTTGGGAACAGCACTCTGGAAGCTCACAGGAGTGGCCACTTTGCCTTTCCCTAACACTGAGAGGCTGCAGAAATCAGGATTTTCCCTGTCCAGCCCTAGCACTGCTCCTGCCCAGCACTTCCTGGCAGGCAGAACAAACACATTTGGAATTTACTCTGAGTTCCAATCACTGCTTAACCCCACAGCTGGCTTTGGACAGTATCAACTACGCTCTCAATCTTGGTTTAAAAACAAACATGAAGTTACTGGCTGAGGTTTATACCCTGTTTTTACCTGGCTGAGGTGCTACAATTCCCATTCTAACCATGAAGAGCTCGGTGGGGCTGGAGTTTCCTCAGCCACCACCATGTGATCTGTCTTTGATGCTGCTTCTCCTGGGTAAAAATGCAGAAAGATGGGCAAAGCCAAGGTCTTGCCACTGTCTCACAGAGAAAGCACGTGGCTGTTCCTCCCCAGTTCTAGGGCAGCAGCACTTTGGGATTCAGTTTCCTACACCCTAAAAAGGATGACAGCATTTCCCAGTGCTCAGCTTTCCCCAAGAACAGTGGTCAGGAGCTCTCCCAAAGTCCTGTCTCCAGCCTACACCTAGGTCAGTTTATCCTGATGCTTCACCTACACATCATGGAAGCAGCATAAAATGGAGCTATCTCTCTGTCTGCAAAGGAAAATCTGCAAACACTAAAAAAAAAAAGCCCTGAAAAAAGAGACAAACCAGGGCTGACTCCCTTCCTAACCCAACCACTGGAAACAAAGGCATTGTGATACAACATTCCACCTCAAAAGAAGCTCTACAGACATCTAAGTGTGCAAATGTGGGTTTAGCTTTCCTTTTCCCAAGGGATAACTGTAGCCCAGCAGGGACCAAACATTCCATATAAATAAGGCGAGCTTTTTTTTTTGTTTTTGCATAGTAGTTACTCAGTGATAGTCCCTCCCCAGTGACCCCTCCTGTGCCCCCCTGCTTTGCCACCGAGCTGAGTCCTGCTCCTCCAGGTCCTGGAGTCCAGAAGAAACCTTGAACACATCCCAAAGGCTCCCTCACCCCAAAAGGTGGGATGGAGAAAACCCTCTGAATTTTGCTACAAGCTGTCTCCAAACCCGCTGTTATTTTTAAACATTTGCAGTTCAATTTGGAGGCAATTCTTTTTTTTTTTCTTGTGCCAGACATTTGTAATTGCACCACAATTGTCTTGGTTTTGCTGCTCTTTTTGCCAATGTTGCTTTTGCCAATCAGTGCAGCAGCTCAATAAAACCAGCAGCTTATTGAAGTACCCAGAGCCTCTGCAGCACCATCCTCTGCTGCCAACCAGCTTTGGTTGTTTGTGGTTTTTTTTTAAATAATATATTTTATAAAAACACCTGCTATTAATATTCCACTGGAGCTCAAAGTGGCTCAGCTTGGGGCAAAGGCACAATTAAAACACCGTGTTTTCCTACAGGACTCTGCATTTATGGTTTGTAGAACAATAGAAATGTACAGCACCAATCCTTGGCTGGGAGGGGATGCGTGTAGGAATGAGTCCTCAGAGTGCCTCTGCAGGGGCTCTCCAGTCTTTCACCTTTCCCCCAGCAATTGGTTTGGAATTTTTCTTCTCTCTCCATCTCCCCCTTGACTGGAATGCTCCCACTTGCTATCAGCTGACCATGGGCTCCACGTCCGTCTCTCTGTCCAAATCATCCTGAATTTCATCTGTGTTTCCTGAGTCACTGCTGGCTACAGAGCTGGGGGATGGAGAATTCCTGCAGGGAAACACAGGGAAAGGTGCAGCAAAAAAGTCAAATATTCATGACTGAAGAAAGAAAAAAAGTCTTACAAGAAAACAGTCACTTTCCCTTCCCAATACTATTTAAAAAACCCTTTATTAACATTAAACATTGGAATTTCCCCAAGCTATTCAAAAACCCCTTTAATAACATTAAACTTTGTGTTTACAGTACATATCAGTAGAAAAATCAAGGTGCCACCCCAGCCACGCCCAGCTCAAACACAGAGGCTGTCCCAGGTTTACTGATGGGGAAATGGAGAGCAAAGACTCTCAGCATCCCTAATACCCAGAGCCCTGAAAATTGAAAGTTTATCATCTTGTTCTACCGGGGTTGAGCAAGAGATAAGAGAAATCCCTCATAGTGTAAGGTTCTTAACACATGAGAAGATTAAAAAACAAGTTCTTCATGTAAGTCCAGAGTCAAGATTTAATTTGGGGTTTTAAGAGTTCTAAATCTGAGATGTTAAAGAGCAGAAGTCCAGCTGAGCTGGAGCTCCCTGTGCTTAGGAGCAGCTGCTGAACCCTTGGGGCTGTTCCAAGGAACAGGACCCACATTCCCCCTTCCAGGGCTGAGCTGGGACACAAGATTCTCCAAAGGACAAAGCCATCAAGTGACAGTGCTGCCTTTAGCCCAAGCTGGCAGGAATTGATGCTTTTAAGTTTTAGCTTTAGTATTTCTCAGATCCTGTGCTGCATTTGTGTGCAACTCTGAACTTCATAAAGAGTGTTAGCAAGTTCTCCTCACAGTTTAGTCAGACAAAACAATCCTTTTCCAGCCCCACAGCCAAGGGAACTATTGCAGCTTCAGGCCCAAAAAGTGTAAACAAAAATGAATTGGGGGGAAGCAAACTGGGAGAATGTGACTTCATTGCCAGAATCTGTAATTGGACAATTAACCCACAACATGCAAATGGAATAAACTTATAAAAGTGTGAAAACTGATCCCCCATGGTCCATCCTGGGTGTAGCCTGGGCCAGGCTCTTGCACTACCCAAGGTGCATCTTTGAAGGCCTTTTAATAAATCCCTACTTTATTCCTGTAACAGTGTCCAGCCTCTGCTCTAGGTGCCCTCTCCAGCATCAGACCCAGGAAGGAATGTGCTGGTTTTCAGCTTCTTTTCCTACCACTGTTGAGGTCAGGACAGAAGGCACTGGAGCTGACAGTTTGTATTCAGATTTAGGTGTTTATTATTTCTCATTAGTGTTACAGTCTCACAGCAGTGAGTTCTGCAGTTCTTCACCAACAAGGCATTAAATGGCCAACAAATTTTTGCTGCAAGGTCTTTTAAGGCTAAACTATCCAATTAAGAAACGACACCTAAATTAATTTCACTTTTAACCCAATAACAAATCACTCAAAGTCCACAATGCAGACTTTTCTGTCCAGTTACAAAATATCATCCCAAACCCGTGGAGAAGAAGGAAGAAGAAGGTGAAGAAGAAGGTAAAGAAGGTGAAGAAGGTGAAGAAGGTCAAGAAGGTCAAGAAGGAGTAGCCTCCGTTCTAAAACCTCCACCTTGCTCTATATTTATTACTATATTCTAAAACCCCAAACTCTAAGTTTTCCACCCTGTGATATTACACACTTCTAATAAACTCTAATCAACCATAATCCCAGTTCTATCAATCAATTTTGGAAGCTTCTCCACGGCCTCAGGTGAATGCAGTGTTCTCCTGGGGGTCAGTGCCTGGCAGCACAGAAAGGCTGAAATTCTCAGCGTGCAGAGCTGCAGCAGGAGGGAGCAGGAAGGAGCTGCTGGGGCAGCAGAGGAGCCCTCACCTGTCAGCTGAGCCCTTGATGAGCCTCCTGCAGGTTTCCATCTGCACGTCCAGGCCCCGTTTCATGCTGCACATCTCCATGTACTCGTGCAGGTGCCGGTTCATGTCGCTCTTGGCTGTGGCCAGTTCCAGCTGAAGGGCAAAGAATCAGCTTCAGGGCAGGAGCAATCCCACTTTTCCTGCACTTCTTTCCTTTTCCTGCACTCTTTACACTGCCTCAGCTGCCCAGAGCCCACCCAAACACCCCACAGTGCCCATTTCACTCACTGCTCCTGACTGCCAATGCATCCATGAGCCCAGGAAGGGCAATCCGAGCTCCACACTGGTTCTGAACAGCCCTGGTTTTGCTTTTTATTAAAGCTTTTCTGTCTCTAACACTACCACAAAAGCCATCCTGCTGGTTTTATGCCTTCTAAAGTAGCTGAACTATCTTAAGTGTAATATAAATCTCCAAAAGCTTATAAGACCTAGCTCAAAAAAAACCATATATCACCCAGAGCTTTTCCTGCTCTGGGCACCTTGTCATTAATGAAAGCAGCTCCAGGCAGGACACAGATTTTGAGAAGCTCCAGCTGCTGTTTCTGGCCACCTGTGAGGCCACATCCTGGGAAGCATCTCCCAGGGTGAGGGTGGACATGCAGAACAAAGCGGGGAAAAGAAAAATAATGTGTTTTATTCCCTTTGTTCTGCAGCTTCTCTCTCCACCAGCCTCAGATTTATGCTCAGTGCTGAAGAATGGAGCAATAATAGCCCAGAGAATGGCATTTAGAAAAATCTCCAGGGCACTCCAGAGGGAAATGCCTTTGCATTGTTGGATATATGGACATTCCTGCTTCCCTCTGGGACACCCCAGAGCACAGCCCTGTGCTGTGTCCATCCATCAGGAACAACTCCCCTTCCTCACCTCTATCTGCCCTATTGTCTCCTGGTACTCCTTGTCTCTCGTTTTGAAGAAAGACTCTGTCTCGTGGATCAAGTTTCCCAGGTTTTCTTCCTGCAGGGGAGAGGAGAACACAAAAAATCAGCAAGGAAATAAAGGAATTCAGGAATAAAGGAATTCTCAAGTTTCCCAGGTTTTCTTCCTGCAGGGGAGAGGAGGACACAAAAAATCAGCAAGGAAATAAAGGAATTCAGGAGAGAACTGAAGATTTTATTTAACCTCCCTGGAAACGCAGGTTATTGTGTTCCTTCCTGCACTGATTTTTTAAAGACACTGTTTCACAGACTAGGAATATTCTTCTTCAATCTGGAATACCAGGAAAACACATTTCTGTGCCATGACCACAGCTCTGGACACACAAAGGGGAGGTCTGATCAAGGCACCAGCAATTAAACCCATGCACCTGCTGCATTCCAAAGCACCAACCCCCTGGATTTTCCTGAGCCTTTAACAGCCTGATCTCACTTGCACAGACTGGAATTGCTCTCCAGCCATGAGACTTTTAATTTTCCCTGCATTGACCACGCTGTTACTCCCAGCTTTGCACTGGAATTCTCATTTTCCAGTTCCATATCATCACTCTCCAGTGCATGCACGGATTCCCACTGGAATTCCTGCACTGCTGGATAAAGCAGGAACAAATGCTGTCCCATAGGAAAGCTCCTCCTTTGGACTGACAGCACAGTCTGGGCTCCCAAACACACAGAGCTGCTTGGTGCTGCCCAAAAAGGCACCACAGTGTCACTGGTCCCTCTTTCAAGCCTTCAACCCTCTCCGTTTTCCATTAAAAAATGATCCTCAATTTAGCACAACTGCACCAAGGAGTGTTAATGGGGTTTCCATGCTCTGGCCACATCTGTGGCAGATTTACAGAGCTCATTCCTGGTACCCACACCAGGCTATCCAGCCTGGAGTTACAAGAATCATCCCTCTGATCCTTTTATATGCAGAAGAGCTTTAAGGAGGAAGGTCATAAAAGAAGGTGGTGAGGGCAGCGTGTAAGAACTTGAAAGGAATAAAACCCACGGAAGGAAGATTCAGGCATGTAAAGCACATGTTAAAGAGCAGGCACAGCCGGAGCAGTCTTTATTCTGAACCTCCATCTACAAGCCAAATCTACCCTTTCCTTGTATAATTTTCATTTAGAAGGATTTAAGCTTCTTAAAATCTTTAGTTTCCCCCGCGCGGGGCCTGGGCTCGGCGCTATTGCTGTGCTTAGCCAGGCACGCCCGGCTATGCAAATCAGCTGTCATTAATTCCTGCACGAGGCTGCTCGTTATCACCCTGCCACTCTCCCTCTCCTCGTTATCACCCTGCCACTCTGCTGCTCCTGTTATCCCTGTGCCACTCTCTGTTATCCCTGTGCCACTCTGTGCCCCTGTTATCTCTGTGCCACTCTCTGTTATCCCTGTGCCACTCTCTGTTATCCCTGTGCCACTCTCTGTCCCTGTTATCCCTGTGCCACTCTCTGTTATCCCTGTGCCACCACTCTCTGTCCCTGTTATCCCTGTGCCACTCTCTGCCCCTGTTATCCCTGTGGTGCCACTCTCTGTTATCCCTGTTATCCCTGTGCCACTCTCTGCTCCTGTTATCCCCGTGGTTTCTGCAGCCCCAGCAGTTCCCAGTAATCCCCAGAGGCTCCCTGAGCTCTGGATGGATGATCCAGGAACGGGAGGTGGAACAGGAACCCGCCCTGGCAGCCAGACATCCCCCAGGCTGCTGCCTCAGCATCTTCCCTGCCTGGGAGGGATCATCCCCCCTGTGCCGCTCAGGATGCAGTAACACGGCCATTCCTGGCCATTCCATCATTCCCAGCTGTTCCCAGCCCGCTCCCAGCTATTCCCAGCCCCATTCTCTGCCAGTCCCAGCTGTTCCCAGCCTGTTCCCAGCCCCATTCCCAGCCATTCTCTGCCACTCCCAGCCCATTGGCATCCTTTCTCAGCCATTCCCAGCCATCCTCAGCCATTCCCTGTCATTCCCAGCCCATCCCCAGCCCAGCCCCAGCTATCCCCAGCCATTCCCAGCCCATTTCCAGCCCATTCCCAGCCATTCCCTGTCATTCCCAGCCATCCCCAGCCCATTCCCAGCCCATCCCCAGCCGTTCCCAACCTATTCCCAGCCCATCCCCAGCTATCCCCAGCCATTCCCAGCCCATCCCCAGCCCATTCCCAGCCCATTCCCAGCCCATTCCCTGTCATTCCCAGCCCATCCCCAGCCATTCCCAGCCCATTCCCAGCCCATTCCCAGCCCTCTCCAGGCTGTTTTAAGAAGGCTCTGGAGTTGGCTGGATTAGCTGCCTTTCCCTGGGATTTTAGGATTAAAAGGAAGCTGTTCATTATCCACCAGTGCCAGCAGATCCCCACTGACTGGGCAGAGAAGCCCAAGATTCACAGGTCCAGAGGATCCCTGGGGCTTTTTGTGGCCCTGCAACCACAGGTTCTTTGTCTGGAATGGGATTCACACTCTTCAACACCTCCCCAGACCATGCCAAGGTTGCTCAGCTCCCCACAGGAACAACTGTGCAACCCCATGCCCTGCACTGCACACATTATCATAATAAAGTGGGAATGATAATTCACAGAGAAAGTGAGGTGCTGTGGAAGATCACAGAATTCCAGACTGGTTTGGGCTGGAAGGAGCTTAAAGTTCACCTAATTCCACCCCATCAATGGGCAGGGACACCTTCCACTGTCCCAGGCTGCTCCCAAGCCCATCCAGCCTGGCCTTGGGCACTGCCACAGCTGCTCTGGGCACTCTGTGCAGGGCCTCTCCACCCTCACAGGGAAGGATTTTTCCCTAAAATCAAATCTAAACCTCCCTCCTGTCAGCTCAGAGCTTTAGAGAAAGCTCTGAAGGGTGACAAATTCCCTGATGGTCCTGGAACAGACACCTTGGATCCTTCACCTCTCACTCAGTATTTTAAATACTCACTCTGAAGGAGCCAAGGAAGTAAAGTTTGGACAATAAAGTGATTGCACAGACTGCAAATCAACCACAGAGAGAAAGCACTAAGAGGATTTTAAAATCAAAGTCAGTCTGTGTGGTAAACTAGATCACCAGTCCAACACCCACAGGCTCAAATGGCTGTGAAGGAGCAGCTGAGGGAGAGTTTGTGCAGGGAAGAGTTGGAGAAAATAACGGGGATGAACTCACCTCTCCTTGGAGGTCAATGGAGGGGTTGCAGTTGGTGAAGTCCTCCCACAGCAGCAGCGTCTCCTCGTTCTCCTCCCACGTTAAACTGTCACAGTCGTCATCGAAATCAAAGGTCTCACGGCTGGGAGAACAAAGAGCCATCAGCCAGAGCACTGCAGCCCCACTCCCTCAGTCCTCTAATTAATTGTCTAGAAAAACGGGCTATGAGAGCTGAATGGGGACAATGCAGCGCTGGAAATCCTCACAGCTTTTACCAACGGCCTGGGGCACTGCCCAAGGCCCTCTCTGCTGGGCTCCCTGCCACCCCAGGGCACAATAAAAGCTCCTTGTTGGAGCTGCTGCTGGAGCACCGGGCCTGGCTCTGCCCTCCAGATGGAGCTGCACAGGAGCTTCTCCTGCCTGCAAAACCACAGAAATGTTTGGAGCTGCTCTTTCCTCCAAAGGAAAGGAGCCCAGACACAGCTCGGGGGATGTCACAGGGCTCAGAACCCACAAGGAATTCACGGGGGGGTTCAGCCAAGGGCTCCCCTGCAGCCTTGGAACAGAGCAGGGCTGGAAGGAGAAAGAGCTGAAAGGAACCAGGGCTGGAAGGAGAAAGAGCTGGAAGGAACAAGACCTGAAGGAATCAGGGCTGGAAGGAACCAGGGCTGGGAGGAACCAGGGCTGGGAGGAACAAGAACTGAAGGAACCAGGGCTGGGAGGAACCAGGGCTGGAAGGAACAAGAACTGAAGGAACAAGGGATGGAAGGAACAAGAGCTGAATGAACCAGGGCTGGAAGGAAGCAGGGCTGGAGGGAACAAGACCTGAAGGAATCGGGGCTGGAAGGAACAAGGGATGGAAGGAACAAGAGCTGAAGGAACCAGGGATGGAAGGAACAAGAGCTGAAGGAACAAGAGCTGGAAGGAACCACCAGGGCTGGAATGAACCAGGGCTGGAAGGAACAAGGATGAAAAGGCTGAGCCCTGAGAAATGCAGAGCAGCACAGACACTGCTGCAGCCGCTGAGGGCAGAGCACAGGGCAGGAGTGGCTTTCACACCCTTATCTGCCCTAACCTTGTGCAATGAAGGAAAGCTGCAGAGCACACAGCAGTAGCTGCTCCTCATGGTGGTTAAGGAGCCCTGGCAAAGAGCTGGAATTTCCCCCTGAGCAGCCTGGATTCCAGGCTGATGCATTTTTATGGGTTTAGCTCACTTCCTCTGAGCTGATAACATCTCAGGAAGGAGCCTGATGCTGTCCCGGGAGGCTGCAGAGCTTGGCAAGGGCCAGGAGATTTGTCTGGGTCAGCAGCACTGTAAAAATGTCATTTTAAACACTTGGACACTCCTGATTGTGCCTTTTGCAATTCCACTTCTTCAAATTGTTCTCTTTTTCCAAGATCTGTCCTGGTCAGAGAGCACAAAGGCTCCTGAGCTGACCTCATACAAAATCCACTTCAGTTCTGATTTTGTGCAACTTAATTCTTAAAAATTAGGTTCATTACAGCTAAAAAGCAAGTTGGTTTGTTTCTGTTAATGATACCAGCTCCTTGCTCTACTTCTAAGCTATTATTTGCTGCTTCACAAAGACCCCAGGCCCATCCCCACCAACATTTTCACCCCAGCTTGATAGAACAAGGCTCCTGTAGCACTTTGTGCCACGGGTAATAGGACATGGAGATCAGAATTTCATTAGCAGGACCAAAACCAACTGGGTATCACAGGGCAGGTTTGGGAACAAAATTCAAACCTAAATCCATGACCAACCTAGCAGGTACATTTAACTTCTTGCTTTTTAAAAAAATCCACACACTGCCTGCTGCCACATTGAATTTAGCAGTGGAGAAGTAAAAAATCTTTATTTATCACACTGATTATTACTGAGGGCCTAAAGACATCTGAAAGGAGCCCTAACAAGGGGAATCATCAGAGGTTATCCCTCCCACACAGGGGATTCAGGCAGAAAGCAGGAAATGCTCCCCTGAACCAGAACTCCTGGCAGGGTCTGACAGCAGAGGAGGAGCTGCTGGTGCTCAGACCACCCCTCATGTACCCCCCCAAAAACCCTGCCCTGCCCTGGCTGGGAAAGTGTCACCATGGTACTCTCTGAAAAATCCTCTTTGCCCAGGATTTTCTCCTGGGAAGCTGAGAGGCCTCAGAAAAGAATGGAAACAATAATTATCTGATTGCTGGGAACGTGGTCTGGAGATTGTTCACCAACAGGTGCATCTTTGATTGGTTCCATGTGAATTGATTTTAATTAATGACCAATCACAGCCAGCTGTGTCATGAGCTTTCATTATCATTCTTGTTCAGCCTTCTGATGTAGCCTTTCTCTATAGTTTAGTACAGTTTTAGTATATAATTTCTTTTAATATAATATAATACAATATCATAAAATATCAGCCTTCTGAGAACATGGAGTCAAATTCTCATCTCTCACCTCGTCCTGGGGACCTCACAACATCACAGGAAAGCTCTGGGAGTTCTGCTCTCTGCTGTCCCTGCAGGAGCTGGCAGGGGACACCCTCATCCCCTGGGGTGCTGCAGTCACACCCACACTGCTGCTGGGGGCTCTTCTCTGTTCTCCCAAAAGAGAACAGCAGAGAGCCCAAAAAGCCTCACCAGGCTATATTTGTGGATATTTGGGGGTGTTTTAGGAGCATTTTGGGGGGGGTTGGGGGTCCCTGACTGCGTTTTGAGGCTCCCAGGATGGAATTTGGGGACATTTGTGGGTGTTTGAGAAGGACTTTGGGGAGTTTTGGGGTCCCAGGAGACCCCAGGCTGGGGTTAGGGGATATTTGGGGATATTTGGGGGTATTTGAGGAGTATTTTGGAGGGGTTTGAGAGTCACCACCTGCATTTTGAAGCTCCCAGGGTAGAATTTAGGAATATTTGGGAGTATCTGAAGGGATTTGAGGAGTATTTTGGGGGGTTTTGGGGGTCCCCACCTGCGTTTTGAGGCTCCCAGGAGGTTTGGGGTCCCAGGGTGGGGTTAGGGGATATTTTGGGGTGTTTTAGAAGTATTTGGGAGGGTTTTGGGGGTCCCTGACTGCGTTTTGAGGCTCCCAGCATGGAATTTGGGGACATTTGGGGGTATTTGAGAAGGATTCTGGGGGGTTTTTTGGGGTCCCAGGAGATCCCAGGCTGGGGTTAGGGGATATTTGGGGATATTTGGGCGTATTTGAGGAATATTTTGGGGGGGTTTGAGAGTCCCCACCTGTGTTTTGAGGCTCCCAGGAGGTCTGGAGGTCCCAGGGTGGGGTTAGGGGATATTTTGGGGTGTTTTAGGAGTATTTTGGGGAGGTTGGGGGTCCCTACCCTGGCCCTGATGGCAGAAGGGGACACAAGGCACACCTCCAGCCACCTCCCTGAACTGCTCAGACAGCACCACGTGCTGAGAGTCCCTCCTGGGCTGCTCCAAACTTCCTTCCTGGGAGGAATGTGCTTTGGGGTAAAGCTTTGGTTTGGGATAAAGCTTCAGGCAAAATAAACTCCAGTTCTTCAGTGTGGGAGACTGGACTTTGCAGCAACAGCTGACAACACCAACATTCCTGACATCTATAAATTGTTGTCCACTGATCTTCCAGACACATCCACCACTCCCATTTGCCTGCAGCCCAACTGAAAAACATCCCAAAAAACCTGAGATGTTTGTATCAAGACCCCAAGCTGAGCTTTCAGTTCAAATCCTATCCAGCCAAGCAGCAGCAAACTCCAGAAATCAAATATTCAGCCCAAGATGCAGAACAGATTCCTGGTTTTGACTCTTTTTCGTTGCATTTTTCCTCTTTTGCAGCAAGCCAGAACAGCAAAACCAGTTTGTATTTTTTATATTCTCTGTAGTTCCTCCCACTGGAGGGAGGAGCAGAAATCCGACAATTTCATCTGAACTTCCCCAAAACCTCCTGGCCTGTGCCATGCTGCCAGCTCAGAGACTGCAGGCTCAGGCTGCTGTCAGGAGCAGTTTCTCAGGGGTACTCACAGCTGGTTGAACATCCTCTTCATCTCATCCGTGATGTTGAGGGAGCAGCTGACCTCATCGTCCGAGAAGCGCCCGTTGTCGGCGTCCTGCTCCGACAGCTCCTCGTCCGACGGCAGCTTCCGCTCCTTCTTCTTGGAAGCCACCTGGGGGCAGAGAGAGCACTGACTGCAGGGCTGGGGAGGGGAACTGGGGTGCAGGGAGAGGAGAGGGGTGAGGGCTGAGGGGGTGTGGCTGATCCCGGGATTCCCTGCCCGGCCTGAGCAGCGCGCACGGAGCACAGGAAGCAGGAGAGCAAAGCGAGCTGCAGGGGCTGCCAGAGCTCTGGGGACGGTCCCTGAGCCAGCCTGGCACCTGCCAGGGGCCATGCACAGCCTGCCATGAGCCAGGGAAAGGCTGGGATGAGCCAGGGCAAAGCAGAAGGGGCAGCAGTGCCCGGGCAGAGAGCAGTGACAGAACTCTCCCTCTCCTGCCACCACCACAGGTGTGGCCTCCAGAACAGAACCCCAGCAAGGAACAGACAGGAAACCTTTCCAGAGAGCCTTTATTCCAGGGAGGAACTTCCAGAGAGGAATTTCCAGAGAGCCTTTACTCCAGGGAGGAATTTCCAGAGAACCTTTGTTCCAGGGAATAAATTTCCCACCCCAGCAGCAGCAGCAGATTGAGGATCCTCAGCACACAAGAAGGGTTGGCTGAGCCATGGAAAAGCCTGAAAAGCCCCCAAGAAATGAAGTTCAGGGAACTCAAGGGACAGCCCTGCAAGGGGCACAGAGGGAACACACAGGATGCTCCCAGAGGATCCCAGAGGAATGGGAACACACAGGATGATCCCAGAGGATCCCAGAGGCTGGGAACACACAGAATGATCCCAGAGGAATGGGAACACACAGAACGATCCCAGAGGATCTCAGAGGGATGGGAACACACAGGATGATCCCAGATCCCAGAGGAATGGGAACACACAGAATGATCCCAGAGGATCCCAGAGGGATGGGAACACACAGGATGCACAGCTGGTGCCAGAACCTAAAACACACAATCCACTCCCACCCTACAGCAGTTTTCCCTCTCCTTGGCACACAGACCATCCCTTGTTGGCCTTGTTCTCCTGGTCATTTTAACCCCTGCAGGCCTGAGCAGGAGTGTGCTCTGCAGTCACCTCTGAGCACAAAGACTCAGCAATTCTCCTCAGAGACAAGAAGGAGGCCCTGGCACCATACAGTGGCTCAACTTGCCAGAGAAATAATTCTCCTCTGAGGAGGTTTGAGTCTTTTGGGGAACACAAGGGGAAAAAACCATCAAACATTTCACAGCTTCACCAGCAGAGCCCACAAGGATCTTTTACAGTGTTTCTGACAGCACTTGGCACACTGTGTGCTACCACTACACACAGAAAAGCATCAGATTTACTGAAAGCCTGAGCAAGACACATTTAGATGGAGGCAGAAGGAAGGTGGGTTAACCAGAGCTGAAACTGCAGTTGTGACAAGACCAGCTGCACTGGCAGTGACAGCCTTGATCCAGCAGAGCTGTCACTGCTCGCTTTTGGAGCAAATTAAAGGACTTTCCTTCGAGCTCCAAGGAGCTCCAAGGAAAGCAACTGGAGCAGCCAGAGCTCACCATCACAGAAATGTTATTTCTGGCCACAGAGCTCGAGCCAGAAATAAGAACATGCAGATGACAGTTCCACGAGCTTAAAACCTGTCACTTGTGAAGGGAACAAATGGGAGGGAAGAATGATACAAACCTAGACCCTGTAACACTGCTTTATTTCCCTGCATTCAGTACAGACTAACATCAGACTCACAGCACAGCTTAAAGATCATCCTGGGACTCCTTTTTTTTGTCCAACTCTCTGCACTTTGTGCTCCTGGTGCCGCAGCAGCTCCTGCAGCAGAGCTACCCTGACAGACAGCGGGGGAAACACAGCTACAGAGAGAGAGTTCAAGAAAAGGCAAATGACCTGGACCACACTGCTCAGCACTGCTCCCTCCTGCCCTGCCCTATGGAAAATTCAGGGCCTAATCACCTGGAAAATCTTGGAAACGTCTTCCGAGTTGCGCTGCTGCGCGACATCGCACAGCTTGGCCGTGATATCGATTCGGCGGCAGATGTCCATGTCCACCTTCATGGCCTTTTCTTGGATCTTTGTGTCCAGGTCTGTCATGGGCTGCAGGAAGGACAGCAGGGATTATCTTCTATTATTAGACAGTTCAGGCAAGAAGAGATACCCCACAGTATCTCTGGAACCCCAGTGCTAAAGCTCACACCCTGTTCTGGGGCAGGCAGAGCACGGGCAGTGCCCGGGCAGAGAGCAGTGACAGAACTCTCCCTCTCCTGCCACCACCAGCACAGAACCCCAGCAAGGAACAGACAGAAAACCTTTCCAGAGAGCCTTTATTCCAGGGAGGAATTTCCAGAGCCTTTATTCCATGGAGGAATTTCCAGAGAACCTTCCTTCCAGGGAATAAATTTCCCACCGGGGCAGTCTGAAGACTCCACGGCTCACTCCTGATTCTAACAAAGTTCCAACTCAGAGGGATTTGCCACTGAAAAAAAACCAGCACCCACCCCACAACAACTGCTCAGTGTGGCAAGGGGAGCCTCGGTGGGTCAGGAACAGGGAGGGACAATGCAATGCCCAGAGAAGCTGAGGCTGCCCCGGCCCTGGAAGTGCTCAAGCTGGGCTTGGAGCACCTGGGACAGTGGAAGGAGTCCCTGCCCAGGCCAGGGGCTGGGGCTGGATTGTCCTTCCATCCCAAACCATTCTGGGATTCCACAAATAACACTTTAAAAATGGAGAGCACCCCCTGTGTAGCAGAGCAGAGTGAAATGTAAATCCTGGTGAGGATGCAACACTTCCCCTCTTGCAGACACAAAAGTTGTGCCAGCACAGAGAAGCTGCTGATAAACCAGAATCCAGGCTCCAGAGCAACTGCACACAGAGCATGGGACCAGCAAATCATTACTGGATCCAAAGAGATCCATGAAAACCTTGGCACAGAGAACACTCCTCACTGGCACTGACCTGGCTTCCAGCCCAGCTAAAGATCTGCATGAAAATTTCTGTGTGAAAATACTGCCTGGTAGTAGCTCTAATTTCTGAGATCCTCCCACTCAGACAGAAATCTGGCTCCTTATGAAGGAAGAAACATTAAAAAACCCCCAAAGCATATTTTCCATCCTAGCTGAGATTTGCTCTCCTGGACAGTTCCACTCCTAAGCAATGCTTCCACCTGGGACACAAAAGTGCAAAAACCCTTTGCAGACCATTCTCAAACAACAAATCCCCTTTCAAAGAGAAAACTTTGGGCTTTTTGTTGGTTTGATTTGCTTTTTCCCACCATTTTTAGTTTTAAATGATTACAGAGTCTTCTCCAGGCCCTGTGAACAACCTTTAGAGTTTGAGGTTTTATGGTTTAATTTTTTACACAGTCTTCTCCAGCTCTGTGAATCACCTTTGGAGATTTGTGTTTTCCAGACACTCTGAGGAAAATAAATCTCTCAACACTGACACAATCTCACTTGCTGAGCAGCTGATCCTTATCTGCAGGAAGGAAAGAGCCACGTGCCAACATTTTGCACTTCTCTATTCTAAATATTTGCCCAGTGAGGCTCAAAGCAAGCGCTCCCAGTGCTTTCCTCGGGTTCCCTCATCCCTCAGAGCCAGCCCAGAGCACTTTCCCTGAGCCCAGAGGATGTTTGCCTGCAGCAGCACCTCCCTCTCTGCACACACAGCAGCTCCTGGGTGAATGGAGTCAGGGCCCAGCCCCAGCAGCCTCTGCCCTCCAGGCTCTAACCCAGCACAGCCACCCTTGATTAACCACAGAAGGACACACAGCTAATTGCCAAATTTCCCATGAGCAGATCTAGTGGCCCTGAGAGAATGGATGTGACACCTGGGAGCGGGTTCTGCAGGTTTCTGTGAAGTCAGGAGAAGGCTGTTGTGTGCAAAAATTACAGAATAAATCAGCGTAACAGGGTTTATTCCTCAGACAAATGGCTTCAGCACTACCTCAGACTTACTGAGAAAGGCATCTTAATATTCACCTGGCTTATCTTTCCAGATATCTGCATGAACTCACTTCTAAATAAAAGAATTTTATCCACTCAGGGCCTAAAAGATCCTCTGGCTTTGAAGAGAGCTCAGTATCTAATGAGACATGAGGAAATTCCTGAGAAAACAAGACTTTTTTGTTTTGTTTTGTTTTGTTTTTAAAGCCATTGAACCAACCCTGGAAGCAAAGCCAATACTGAACTAGGATTCATCTTTTCAGAGTTCATTAAGGGAGATGGGAAACACTTATTCCCCCCTGGGAGGGTGGGCAGGCCCTGGCAGAGGTGCCCAGGGAAGCTGTGGCTGCCCCTGGATCCCTGGCAGTGCCCAAGGCCAGGGCCTGGAGCAGCCTGGGACAGGGGAAGGTGTCCCTGCCATGGCAGGGGTGGAACAGGATGATCTTTAAGCTCCTCCCAACCCGAACCAGTCCATGATTCCATACAATGTGTTCCTTTAGCAACAGGATTTGTTTGCATGGCTCCAGGCAAAGTCCCCGTGCCAGCAGCTCCTGGAGCTGCCCAGGGCTGAGCCTGCTCCCCAGTCTGGGACTTTTCCAGCCCTTTTCTCCCAGCAGCTGTGGGGAAGGGAGGGAGGGCAGAGTCCTGGTTATGGGTAAGCAGCAGTTAATGCATCTCCACACAGACCAGACAGGAAGCAGGGGAGGGGGATCTGTCTGATGCATTCGATCCCAGCAGCCATCACTAATTACACAGCAGCACTCGCTAATTACACAGCAGCACTCGCTAATCACCTGGCTGTGGATGAAGCCATGTGCAGGACACACTCCCACAGAGGGTCCTCTGTACTTACATCACTCATCAGACCCTTAAAGACCACCAGCTCTGCCTTCAGCCTCTCAATCTTCTCATTCAGCTCCTCCTGGAGAGCTTCTGCTTCCTGGGCCTCCTGCAAGGGAAACAAACACCCAGGGGGTGAGAGACCAGCCCTGCTCCCCACTCAGCCTGAGCAGGCTGGTTAAAAAGGGAGTTAGAATGGAACTTCATTCTTTTGGGAAATTTAATTGTTACCCTCTGTTGTAAATTCCACTCCCTCCTCCCACTTTGTCACAAACTTTGTCACAAACTTCGTCATTTCCTGCTCCAGCTTCCCAACATTAGCACTGTCCTCTACAGCAGCACAGCTGCTCTAGCCAGAGGGCAAAATTTTAATTAAAAGACAAATAAAATGCTGAGCAGCATGAGGAGAGCTGCAGAAAGCCCTGCACCTTTCACCCCACACTGCCCAAACCTCACCTCTCTCAAGGTCTCCACCATGGATTCCAGGCTCATCCTTCTCGTCAGCTCCTCTTCCCATCTGAAAGACAAGAGGTACAAAGTGTCAATTCCAGAGAAAAGCAGTTTTCCCCCTCAGAATGACACGTTCTGATGGCTGTGGGAGGAAATGTGACAGTTCCTGGAAATGCAGAGCAGATGGTGTCCCTCAGACAGAACAGGGAGTCTGTGAGGGAAGGAAAGCTGTCTCACTTTTACTGGGACCAGCATTCCTCCAGCAGAACCAGGGGATCACAGAGCTTTGGGCTGGGAGGGAGCTCCAAGATCCCATTCCAGGGATCCATTCCCTCAAAGATCACCTTCCACTATCCCAGGGTGCTCCAGCCTGGCCTTGGACACTGCCAGGGATCCAGGGGCAGCCTCTGGGCAGCCTGTGCCAGCTCCACACTCACAGGAACAATTCCTTCCTCATTTCTAACCTAAATTTCCCCTCTTTCAGTTCATTTGATATTTGGCTGCAAATGAGGTGGGAAGTTTTTGGTCCAGAAAGAATCAGGGAAGTTATGTCAATCAAAAATGTTACAATTTCCCACTTCAGTCCAAGCAGTCCATGTGTTTCTGTGCCTTCTGTATCCAAATCCTCACTGATCTCCATGCCCCAGCCTCGTCCCAGCCCTCCAGCTGCCAGGAGAACACTCCAACAAGTCCTCAAGTGCTGGGTGCCCACCCTCAGTACTGGGGGCGCCAGGGAAGGAGACAGAGCTGAAATTGTTTAATTAAAGCTCACACAGTGGCTGAGGTCATCATGGGGCTCTGAGCAGCCTGGTCTGTGGAAGGGAGTGAAACAAAATGACTTTAAGGCTGCTTCCAACCCAAATCCTTCTGGGGTCCTATAATTATTTTTATAACTATATTTTATATCGTATTGTATTGTATTTTATATTGTATTTTTGGTTTTTTGGTTCGTTTTTTTTTTAATTATGTTTTTAAGCACTGAAACCCTTTACAGCAAACCCCAAATCTGACAATTTTAACTGGAAACATTCTGGAAAAACGCTGATACACACCCACAGACTTGGACATGGTTTGAGTCTGGCAGGAGAGGGAAAGCCAAGCGTGTGCCCCTCTTTGAACAGGCACCAGTGCCACCCCAGACCTGCCTGTCTGTTGGGACAACAGGAATTACCCTCCTGGAAAAGAAACTTTGGATACCACAAATCAAAAAGAATCCTGTGAACAGACTCTCCACGTGCCATCACAACCATTCCTGCTGCTACCTCAACACTCCTCAGAGTTCAGCTGGAACTGAGAGGCCAGAAATCAAAGAAAACACAGTGGTTAAATCCACCAAAATCAGAGATTCAGCCCATTTTGCAAGGCACAGAGCACTGGGGATGGATGGCTGCAGGGTGAGCCCATGGAGGCTGATCTGGGGCCCCTGGGCACAGAGTTCATCCCAGCAAGGACCAGAGGGGATGTCTGGCCAGGGAGGGAATCTCTGAGGACATTCATTCCCACCCCAGCTACTCTTCCCTGCTGCTGGGGGACAGAATATCCAGCACAGCAGCCTGTGAGAGCTGCATTTATGCAGGTGTTGGGAAGGATGAAAGTTTGACAAGAAAGTCTCACAGATATGTGTGCTTGGCAGAAAGGTTTTTGAATGTAGAGTCTGATGAAGGAATAGAGATGGAAGCAAGTTTTGATATAGAAGAAAAGAATTGCTGAGCCAGT
>JAWMRF010000076.1:1306242-1320987 GCA_035221435.1 Sphenopsis melanotis | reverse complement strand
CCCAGCAGGGCCCTGCACCCAGGCCCTTTGCAATAAACCCCAAGTTCCATGACCTGGCTGCAGAGATCTCTCATCTCTGTCCATCCCACCCCCCAACGCTCCTACACAAGCCCCCCAGGGCCAGCACCCCTCCCACCACCTGCAGCCACACAGCAGCACCTGAACCCAGGGATGTTCCATCTCCTCCCACCCCAGCACTCAGACAAATCCCCCATTTCTGGGAAAAGCTGAATCCATCCTGTTGTGCAGCACTGAACCATGTAATGAAATGTGCACGGGCTGAGCTCCGCTCTTAGAATGGAACCTGCACAAGGCTCAGAACGCTGGTGCTCAACATCCTCTCTCATAAAAGGCTTTATTTACTTTCTGATTCTGTGAGTAAATGCTGTCTATAAATAGCCCTCCCTGCCCAGCCACGATGCTGTTATCATCTCAGTCACTGGGAAAGGCCCTGATAAGACCAAGTGATAATAGATGGGGATCACCCTTCTGTGGAAAGGAACCTGCTGGAATTCATTACTGCACGATTTTCATTCCCCTCTGCAGCTCTTCAGCCCGAAGCAGCAAAAATAATGGAGTGCCCATGCCCTCCTCACCTTGTCTTTGGGTTTATCTCCCTCTTCCACCACATCCTTTAGGAACCAGCCTCAAAACAGAGCCAAACTCAAAACTGAGAGCTCGGCTCACCCTAATCTCTGTCCCAGCCCTAAATACTTTTACTGAACCTACTAAAGAACAAAGAAAACAATGAGATAAAGCTTATCTGCTCCCAGGAGTCAGGAGCACAGGTGGAATACACACCTAGGGCACAGCAAAGCCTCCCAACACCGCCCTACACATCCATTATCTCTGTGTGAAGAGCTTTATGACCTTTGTAAAAGTAAATATATTTAAGTGCAGCTTTTATGTGCATTGTGGAGGTTCTGACCTCAAAAGAAATAAACTTTTCTTCAAGGGCTCCGCTGCCACTGGAGGGAATGCACAGAACTCCTACAGTGCTCCTATGGATCCATTATCTACATTTCCAGAGTTTTATTGCCTTTGAAAATGTAAATATATTGAAGGGTAGCTTTCATGTGCAGTGTCAGGGTTGTAAGAACATGAGGATTAACCAAGGGAAGAAATAAAAAGCTCTTCAAGGACTCCAAAGACACTTGAGGAACACACAACACTCCCAAGAGTGCTCCTATGGATCCATTCCCTTATCTGCATTTGAAGAGCTTGATTACCTTTGAAAATGTAAATATATTTTCTGTGCAGTGCCAAGATTGTAACAACACAAATGTTAACAGAGGGTAAGAAATAAACTGTTCTTCAAGGGCTCCCATGGCCTTGAGGAACCCCAGCACCCCTGCAGAGCTCCTGTAGATCCATTCCCACATCTGCATTTAAAGAGTTTTACTGCCTTCACAAAGGTAAAGATATTTCATGTGCAGTGCCACAATTGTAACAATACAAATGTTAACACAAGGTAAGGAACAAACTGTTCTTCAGGGGCTGCAGTGGCACCTGAACACCCAGCAGCCTCCCCAGGAACAGAATGTGCCCCTGCTCAGGCTGCTCTCATCACCTCTGCAGCTCAGGGCTTCCAGTCAATCATGGGGACTACAGAATTACCATTAACCACAGCACTCTGCCATTGAGAGGGAAGCAAATGAATAAAGGTGACAGCAGGGGTATAAAATTCAAGATGAGGCATTTTTAAATATTTATATAAAGGCAGAACGGTCTTCAATTCACACAAACAAACCAGGTGCTTTTGTCGCCTCAGTTGCACAGATTTCTAAGAACTGGAGTTGTTTAGTACTTGAATTTTTAGCAGTGGGGGACATAAACAGCCAGGGCAGGGGCAGCCCTGGGGTATTTGTAGAGGGGAAGGGATGGGCAGCAGCAGAGTTCCAGTACAGACTTGGTTTTCATGGAAAACCAGACTGGTTTGGGTTGGAAAGAGCTTAAAGCTGATCCAGTGTCACCCCTGCCATGGCAGGGACACTTTTCCCTGTCCCAGGGTGTTCCAGCCTAACTTTGGGCAGTGCCAGGGATCCAGGGGCAGCCCCAGCTGCTCTGGGCACCCTGTGCCAGGGCCTGCCCACCCTCACCCTTTTGGGAAGGATTCCTCCCCAAAATCCCATCTAAACTGTCCCTCTTTGTTTAAAACCATTTCCTGTCCTGCCCCTCCATCCCTTGCAAATCATCCCTGTCCACACTTCCTGCAGCTCCCTCAGGCACTGAAAGGCCACAATGAGGTCACTCCAGAGCTTCTCCAGGATGAACAATCCCAATTCTCCCAGCCTTTCCCACTGTAACAGGCCAGGAACTGGGCTGGAGTGACGGAGGCAGTGACCTCATTCCCCTGCCCCACAATTACAGGGGGATGGAGCTGAGTCACGGAGCCAACCCCCCCAAACCACAGCTCCCCCAGGGAATAAATCCCTGCCCACAGGCCTGGAGCTCAATCTCACTGAGAATTTTAGAGGAGAAAGAGCAAACTGGAATTAATGCTCCACTGAAGGCTGGGAAAAGGAAATGCTCTGCCTTTGGAAACAGGGGAACGTTCTTTTAGGGCTGAAACAAACCCAGAGCAGCTCAGTGCTGCTCCACACCAGGCTCCCACCCTCCCCTCCATTAAATAATAATAACTGGAAAAACAGTGAATTCCTTCTTCCAGCCACCAAAAGGGAGCAGGGAAGAGCCTGCCTGCATTGCACGTGCACTGGGAGAGGGATCCCCTGGCCCCAAGGGAAACCCCAAAGGGAGACCCCAAAGGCAGAGTGTTGTTAGTTGTAAGATGTTTACAAGAAGGGTGCTGCTCCTAATTAAGCAATAGTGTAAAAAGTAGTGATTAAAGACCAGTCAAGTCCACCTTTATCATAGCTATCTATAAAAGAATGTGTGGTTTCTAATAAACTCAACATTTTACCTTCTGAGACTTTATAAATCACTTTATTCACCCATCCTCGTTGCAGTAGCAACAGGAGGGGAGGGGGAGGAAGGAGAAGGGGTTTATTTGCAGATTTCTCTGTGCTCCCCCAGGGGAGGCAGCCCCTCTGCATGCAGGACAGCATTCCCAGGGTGACTTTGTCCCTGAACAGGGAAAGGGAAAGCTGCTCTCCTGCTGCCAGCCAGCAGCTCTGGGCCAGGGGGGAATACAGATTAGCAGGAACACGTTTTCCAGGGCATTAGGGAATTTTTAACTGCTCTGTTCTCCCCATTTCTGCCTTTCTTGAAACAAAATAATAAAAAAAGAGAGGGGAAAAATTTTAAAAATAAAATAATTAAAAATAAATAAATAAAAATTGCATAAAGAGCCAAAGGTGAGGTGATTCTGGCATAGTTATTTGGGGGAAAAATTTGATAAAACAGTTGGGAAAATATTCCAGACTGCCCAATGCTCCAGCATATGGAAGAGAGGGAAATAAAGATTTCTCTTCTGCCTGTGAGAGGGGGTATTTTCTGTAGCAGTTTTAATGACAGCAGCTGTTTGAAATATTAAATATTGACATGAAAATATCCCCACTGTGATTCAATATTAACGCCCCCCCTGCCTATTTATGGAATTCAGTAAATTTCCACCAATGCCGGGTTTTCTCTTTAACCAGATGTGACTCGTCAGGGTCAGATTCTGGGACTGATCTGACACGGGCCTGCTCAATTTCAATTCTGTGCTCTGTGTCAGAGGTAGCTCCATTTATAAAAAATAAATAAAAATGGCATCGTTGTATTTTGTCCCCTTAGATTTTACCTGTAAGAATGCACAGGCAGAGACTCTTGCAGTGGAATCCCAGATTTGGAATCAGTCCTGAGGCAGGATCCCTTTGATCTCGGGTCCCAGCCTGAGTCACTGCACTGAAGGGAAGGGGGATGCTGTAAATCATCACTTCCTTCAGCATTCCCTGCCTGAATGAGCCACTGCAAATTACCAACTTCCCTTGCCCACATGAAGAGGACCAAGTTAATTCCTCCTCTTTTTTAGTCCAGGATCTTGGAGCTGTCAAGTTTTCCAGCACTTTTCCAGGTGCTGATGTCTGTGCACACACAGCAAACAAAGCCAGGCACCCCTGAGTGCCCAAAGCACCAAACACAGAGCTCTGGATGAAGCTCACCTGCTCCCAAACCCTGAAGAATGGGAAATTTTAAGCGGTTTGTCCACAGAACCAAGAGATTTGGGAAGTTACATGGAACTGAGGTGCAGGCTGTAACACCAAGCCTGTTTTTTGACTGGATTTCAGCGCAAATTCAGAACAAACCCCCTGAAATGAGCAGCACGTTGAAGATTAAACCCAGCAGCAGTGCAAGGCTCTGATCACACACAGGGCAATTCCACCTCAAAGCAAGGAATGGTGCTGCTTCCAGGCAGGAAAAGCCAAAAAAGGGACCCCTGAACCTGTCCCCAGAGAGAAGGAGCAGCCCAGGCACAAAGACCTGGTGAGTCCCAAAGTCCCCTTGGAAAGGGCTCCAAATGAGCCAGGTTTTGGGGAAGTGGGACACAGGGAGCCAGAGGAGTCACATGGAGCAGTGCTGGATGCAGGGACAAAGGGCTGCAGGGACTCTGCTGGGATTTCAGCGCTGGCTTGGCTCCCTAACGAGCTGGGCACTTCGTTAGCGGGCACAGAGCTCCATTCTGTGCCAGCCCTCCCCTCCTGCAGCACCGGAGCCACAGCTGATGTCATTCTGCACAGGGAGCAGCAGCACTCACGGCAGGGGCACAGGAGAGGCTCCCAGGCCTTCGAAACCACGGCTGAGAATTTCATTTTTAACATTTTTAATTTTCCAAACCCAGCACCATGGTAATGCAGTGCTGGTAAAAATGTGTGTGTGCCCCAGCTGCCACTGCCTGCCACAGCACTGGAGAATGTCAGGGAACCTTTCCCAAGTTTCCTGAAGTCAGGTAAATCACCTGGAAAAATCCAGGTTTCATTTGAAGCAGGATGATCTGATAATCAGGATAATCTGATGATCTGATAATCTGGTGATCCAGGACCAGAAGAGCTCCTGGACAAGGTGACACCAGGGCTTAGGAAACACCAGACAAGTTCTTGATTTCTTTGGCATCAAAACCAGATCCCACCCTCCTACACGATCCCTTCAGCATCAGGAGGCAGCCAAAACATCCCCAGGCGCCACATCCACACCATTTTTGAACATTGCCATGGATGGTGACTCCACCACTCCCTGGGCAGCCTCTGCCAGGGCTTTGTGAGCTTTTCCATGAGGAAATTTTCCCTATACCCAATCCAAACCTCAGCTGGTGCCACACAAGGCTGTTCCCTCTCCTGCCACTGCTCCCTGGGAGCAGAGGCTGACCCAAATTAAGGCATTTTTGACAATATATTTGAAATTCAAGAAGCTCTCAGTGTGCCCAGGCTGTTGCCCTACTACAACAATATTTTTGTCCCTTATTCCAAATTTATCACGAAGTGGAGGCAAATTGCTTCCCTTCAGATGTAAGAGTGGGAGGTTCAAGGTTAGAAATGTGAGAAAAACAAACTCAGCTGTGGCTGCCCCTGATCCCTGGCAGTGCCCAAGGGCAGGCTGGACAGGGCTGGGACAGTGGGACGTGTCCCTGCCATTAGAGAGGGTTTGGAATTGGATCTTTAAGGGCCCTTCCAACCCAAACCACCCTGTGATTCCATGATTTCCCTGTTTCCCAAGCCATATTTCCCTGTTTCCCCACCCAGTCTCATGCCATTTCTTATCATTTATTGCCTTTTATTATCACTTCCCACTAATCCCTTCAGGGCTCTTGGAACAAGGTAATTTTTAATAGGAAGAGGTCACAAAGCCATGCAGGAGTTTCAGCCACTCTGAACAGTGCACACACAGACACTGCAAGGCTTTTAAACTTCAAAAAAAACTGGAAGAAATCTCTTCCTTTCTCATAAAACCACACACAAAAAAAGAGCTGGTTTTAAAAGAGTTGGTTTTAAACACCAAGATGGAGATTTAGAATCAGAATATCCCCAGCTGGAAGGGACCCACAGGGCCCCCGCAGGACCAAAACACAACATCCTGTGAGTATTTCTAGCACAGAAAAAAAGTAAACTTAAGTCAGAGAAAAGCAGATGCAGGAAACCAACCCGAGAGCTGGCAGAGCAGCACCACAAAGGCTGAGCCACAAAAAAGCAGCTGCAGAGCTGGAGGCAGCTGCAGGGCCTTCCCTGGCCCCAAGTCCAGCACTCCAGAGGCATCCCTGCTCCAAAGCCCCAGGAGAGGAGCGGGAATTCACTGGTTATCTCTGGTTCCTGTGTTTGCTTCCACCTCAGCTCACACTGCAGCATCTGCGGAGATTCTTTGGGTTTAAGATCTGAGCTATGTGAGGGGTTTGCTCCCAGAGCTACTCAGAGCTGAGCTGTGCTCTGAAAATCTGGGGTTTTACTGCCTTCAGAAAGCCCAGAGTGAGTCACAGGAGGAATCAAAAGGTAAATTCAACTTACACACACACAGTCCTGTGGTTCTCCTACAGCAGGGGAAGCTTCTTGAGAAACAAGGAGAAGTTTTTTCCTTTAAAACTCCAACCACAACACGAGGGGGGGATTTTTCTCCTCACTGAGTTCATCTACAAAGTCATTATGTTAATTCTAATTTAAAGACAAAGCTCAGAACAACAGCAGCTCCTTCAAGTCACTCATAACACACTCAGCCCTCCCATTACAAACCAGTTGAAGGCACACACAGAGATTTCTTTGTCTATTAAATTTTCCAAGCACAGCCCCAACCCCACTGTGGAGCACTGCTAGAAATCAGGATCAAAGAGAAACACCCTCCCCTCCCCACAAACCTTCTCCTGCATCCCTACAACCCAGAAGTCCCAGTTTCCAGCTGGAAAAAAAAATAAATAAACCTGAGATTTGTGAGAGATACCGTGTGTACCCTAAACGTGTGTCTCTGCAGCAGCATTTTAGAAGGAAAGATGGAATTATTTAGGGAAATATTTCTCTTATGGGGCTTCACTTGCACAGCTCCAAGCAGTGCCACTTTCCACCCAGCAATTACAACTGGATATTTGTGCCACACAGCCAAGGTTTTTTTTCAAATCAGGCAATTTTATCCCTCCTCCACAAGGAAAACTGATGTTCTCCCAGGCCAGGGAAAAAGGGGCTTTTCAAGCCTGAGTCTCAGGTTTCAGCAGAGCCAGCATTTAATATCAAACTTCACATCTTGTAAGAGGCAGCCAAAAATCCCCCAGACCAGGGATTTTCCACTACTCTGGAAGCGGTGGAAAATCTGGAATTTCTGTGAAAAGCCACATTGAAAAATAATTATCCCTCTAAAACAGAAAAAGAAAAGCAGGAATAGCAGAATTAAAGAGGTGGCTTTCCACAGAGATTGTTCCTGCCAGCCCTGTGACCAATGGAGGCAGGGACAGGTCTGCCACGCTGGTTACATTCCTCCAGGGGGATGAAAAAATTATTTGTTTTTGATTGGGTCTATGCAGAACATTTGCATCTTGTTACTGCTGATATTTTAGCCTTAAAAGTTCTCAGACATTCCTCCAGGGCTTATCTTAAGCACATTTTTATTAAGTTCCCTTCTCTAAAAAAAACAAGCTCCAGTGAGTTTTGACACGCGCTGCCTTTGACAATGATAATCTTTGTCCTTCCCAGCTGCAGCAAATTTAAGATAATCTCTTTTCCAAGTGGACTTTATTAATCTTGCCAGTGAAATACCATCCTGAGGTAAAACAATTATTTCCAGTTCAACTCTTAGTACCAGCTAAGCCCGTGCTGGAAAAGACAACCAACATCTGGCAGACTCAATATCTGCAGCAATTAAGAGTAATCGTGGAACCATAAATATACAAATCTGTGCTGGGGCTGGGCTCGGGGACAGCCACCGAGGGAGGGAACGGCTGCAGCCAGCTGGGCTGGCCACACGCAGGGACACTGGCACTGGGGCACTGTCATTGTCACACCTGCACTGTCACAGGGGCACTGCCACTTTCATAGCAGTACTGTCACTGTCACACCTGCACTGCCACTGTCACAGGGGTACTTCCACTGCCACACTTGCATTGCTGCTGTCACAGGGGCACTGCCACAGGGGTACTGTCACTGCCACACCTGCAGTGCCACTGTCACAGGGGCATTGCCACTGTCACAGGGGCACTGCCACGGTCACAGGGGCACAGCTGCTGTCACACCTGCACTGCTGCTTGTCACTGCAGCTGTCACAACTGCACCGCCACTGTCACAGCAGCACCATCACTGTCACACCCTCACTGCCACTGTCACCACCACTGTCACAGCTGCACTGCCACTGCCCCTGTCACAGCAGTACTGCCACTGCCACTGTCACAGCACATGGTCACTGTCACAGCACCATCACCACTGTCCCTGTCCCCGCCGCTGTCCCCACACTCTCTCGGATGTGCCGGCTCCCCCGGGATCTCCGGACGGTGACAGCTCAGCCCGGGGAGCCGGGGCGGGGACAGTCCCGGCCACCACAGCCACACCTTGCACGTGTCACGGCAGAGCCCCCTCGGTCAGTGATTAACAAGAATTAACTAATTGAGGGGAGAATCCCGCTCGTTCTCCCCAGGGCACTCCCAGCGGTGCCCCGGGGCTGTTGAGGCTCCCGAGTGTCCCAAAATGGGGACAAAGATCCCCAAAGGAGCCGGGTCAGGCCTGGGCTCGCCCCGGCTGCTCCCTCAAAGGCAGATAAAGATAAAAGCAGATTTTTCTCCTAAATAACCTGAGGGGATCAACCCCAAACCCAGGGATACAGAGCCTGGATCCCAGCCCTGCTCCTGGAGGAGCCGCTCTGCTCGGGCTCACCTCCGAGCACCTGAAGCACCAGGGCTGATTATTATCATTAGCATTATTATTATTACCATTATTAGTATTCTGTCTAGGAAAAAAAAATCACTTCACCTGAGTGTTTTAAATTTAAAAATGTGACTCTGCTCCGATTTCCCTGAATGTGTTTTTTATTGAGCTGCCTTGACTGCAAAAGTGCAATTTTGCAAAAACGCAATTTTGTTTTTTCCTGCTAAAAGGGTAACAGTAGGTAAAAATTACAAAAGATCTGATAGATAAATAATAAATTATCTGATTGGGAGTCAGATCTATGTCCAAAAGCTCTCCTAAATGCAAGCATAGCTGGAAAAAAGTAAAGAAAATTAATTTAATTTCATTTTCCCTCTAAAACTCCTCCAGTTGCTGACTCCTTCACTGAAGTCTTGTGTAAAATCATGACCGTTGCTAAAAAAAAAATGAGATTAAGGCAGCACAGTAAGTAGAAAATATGCAGATTTATACATCATTTGAGTAAAATATCATCACCTGGAGGAAAAAGCAAAATCAGTTTTGGACTGAAATATCTGCTGGGTTCCTCATTTTGCTTCAGACGCAAACAAAAGCCAGAGTAAAATATGATCAGAGTGCTCAACTGACAATGCCCTCTCAGAGCTCCAGTTTGTTGTGTGACAGCGTCCAAGGAAAATTATTAGAGGGAACGGAACAAAGAAATTAACCATATTTCCCCCAAATGAAGCCACTGCTAATCCCAGAAACTGCACAGGCAGAATTCCATTGGCAAGAACATCCTGGATGATCTCCCACTGTTGTTTTACAGCAGCAAGGCGGCTTTTCCTTTAAAAGAAAGGAAACAAAAGGGATTATTTCCCCTCTGGATTGCAGCCCTGCCTTTCCCAGTTCCCAGGTGGGACATCAGCAACACCAGAGACATCCCAGGTGAGCCCTGCACACCCAGCACTGCCCTGGTGTCCCTTCCATCCCCTGCCTGGCTTTTCCTCACAGCCAAATACTTCAAGCCACAAACATCTGGTAGCCACAACCTCCTGGACCAAGTGGCCACCCTGGAAAGGGGGAAAAGGCTCCCTTGCCCCAGGAGATAAATGGAATTATCACTGCCTGCTTAAGGGTGTTTGGCTATGGGCTGGTGGCTCCTGGGTGAGGTGACAAGGCCTGGCTGCTCCACAAAGGCTGTGGGCTCTGCTGGCTCTCACACTGAGCAACAAAAAGTTCTTTTCCTTTTCTTTCCATTTCCTTTTCCTTCCTTCTTTCCCTGGTCACACACCTGGGCTGGGAGCCTGTGCTGGTGCCCAGCTCTCCATAAGCCCCAAGAGCCCCAGCAGGAGAGAGGCACAAGGCTCCTCCTGTTCCAGCTGGAGCTCTTTGGGCTCTCTAAATAAACCCAGAGCATCCAAGGGATCCCAGCAGGGTGAGGGAACCCCAAAGAGTGCATTTAGTGCAGGTACACACACACAGAGGTGCCAGGGCAGCCCAGCCCTGCAGGGTGGCTGACAAAGCCTGCAGCACCCAGAGCCCAGGGCATGGAGCCCAGCTGCCTCACCTGAGTGCCAGGAGGAATTCACACAGCTCAGTCCTGCTCCCTGAGCTCGCCCAAGGCAGCTCAAGGCCAAGAGGAAAAAGCCAAACCCCCAAAAACAGGGGTGTGCTGTCCATGTGGCACTGAAGGTCACAGAACAGTGACCAACTCCAGTTCCAGAGAAATGAGCATCCATCCAACCCACACTGCAGACACAACAGCACCAACGTGGGATGGGACGTGTTGATACCTGTTAATTACTTTTATTTTCCCCACAAGGAAAACACCTTTCAAGGGCAAGAATAAGATCTGAGGTTCCCCTTTGCTCTGCTGAATTTATCTGGTTTATGCAACCCCTGAGTGTGCAAGAACACAGACTGAGGGGAAAACGTGCTTTACACAAGTGAGTAAAAGCAGAAAAATCAACTTTGTATCAGCAGAAAGGCTGAACCTCAAGGCCCACAAGTCTCCGCTTCCCCCAGAAGCAGGAATAAATCAAATATCCATGGAAAAAGGAGAAGCAGCCCCCAGTTTTGGTGACACAACCCACACCCCACACACTGTGGGATCCCTTTTCCCCATCCAGCACCACTTTTTGTGCTCCCTGCTCCTCCCATTCCTCGGGACCGGCCACAGAAACCAAAACCAGCCCGTGCCACCACGGCAGCCACGACTGCGGGCTGGAAAACGGAGAGCAGCTCCTTTCTCCAGCCACAGCAGGGACACAGCACCCGAGGCACCGGCCAAGGACCCGCTGGGGCACCAAACCCGCCCAGGAAATGTCCGTGAGCTGATTCCAGTTTGTTACAAAAGCTGCTCTGAGCGTGCATGGAGCTCACTGCAGTCCGCAAAGCCGGGCAGGAGGGACCCGGCCCCGCTCCGCAGGCCACGGAGCCGGGAAATAATGCGGGAAATGAGGACGGATCCGGGGGGTTCTGCAGGGAAAACCCCGGCCCCGTGAACAGGAAATGCATTTTGAGGCTAAAACCGCCCAAACTGCAGCCGGGAGAGCGCACGGCAGCCCCGAAGGACAGCAGCTCCTCAGACAATGCAGGAATCTCCTGCAGAAGCCCAAGTACATTTTTTTCCCCTCTGGCCTCCATCTCTGCCACACCGAACAGCGATCCAAGGGAACGCCATCCATCACCGTTCCAGCCCAATCCACAGGCCAGGGGACACCTCCAGACCCGCCGGCCTTACAAAGCCTTTTGTTTTGCCTAATTCCGAGCAACATCTGGGAGTGCAAACCCTGCCCTGCAGTATTTGCAACCCAAATATTGCAGCACTGAGCTAATTTCAGGGAGCTGGCACACACCAGCGACTACTGGAGTAATCAGACCAAAAAAAAAAAAAATGAAGGCGAGCTAAATTTAGGAGTAACTATGCGATGCAATATTAATAACGGATTATTTCCCTTCAAAACAAAAACCAGATATACATACGTATATATATATATATATGTATATATTTTTTTTTTAATTAAGCTGACAATGCCCCTTGCAAGATCCAGGCTCTCCATCCCCCCAGGAATGGATCTCACAGTTTTCTAGGTATCACAGGAGGTTCAACCCCAACCCCCCCCAGGAAAAAAACCCTCCAGGACCCCCGGGGCGCATCCCCGGCCCGCAGCGAGCCCCGGGCAGGGGGAGCCGGTGCCCGCTGTCCCCGGGCGCTCCCGGGGAGGGCTGGCCGCGTTTCCCCGCAGTGCAGCGCGGACCGCCCGCATCCCCCATCACTCACTTCCTCTTGTACTCGTCGCGCTCCCGCTTGACTTTGGCCAGCACGTTGTAGAGGGCGCGGATCTCGGGGGTGATGGTGTCGATCTGCACCCCGACGCCGTCCGGGTGCACCCAGGACACGCCGGGGCCCTGCACGGTCTCCAGGCCGCCGCCGCCGGTGCGCCGCACCTGGGTGTAGCTCCAGATGGTGCCGGGCAGGCGCCCGTAGTGCGGCGGCGACGGCAGCGGCCCGTGCCCGGGGCCCGGCGGCGGCACCAGCGGCGGGGTCCCGCCGTCCGTCTGCACCGCCTGGTCCCGGGAGAAGGTCTTGTAGCGCAGCCGGCGGTCGCGCTCGCTCTGCTGGGCCGCCAGCTGCTTCTCCAGCAGCCGGTTCCGCCGCTCCAGCTCGTGCACCTTGGCCAGGAAGCAGCGGAACCGCACGTTCAGCCCCTTGAGCAGGTGGATGTTGGAGCCCAGGTCGTTCCGCAGCGCCGCCGTCACCGGCGGGCCCCCCCCGGCCGCCGCGGGGCCGCCGCCGCCGGGGCCCAACGGGCAGGAGGAGGCGGCGGCGGCGGCGGTGGGGGAGAAGGCGCGGGCCATCTCCCCGAAGAGCAGTGAGTTCATGGCGGAGGGGCGGTGGCGGAGGGTCCGGCGGTGATGGACGGGCCGGCGGTCCCGGCGGTGCGGAGCTAGCGTGCCGATGCCGCCGCTGCCTCTGCGGCCGCCGCTGCCTCTGCGGCCGCCGCCGCGCTCCGGGGGCTCTGAGGGCTCTGGGCGGGAGCGCGGGGCGGGACCAGCCCCGCCTCCACCCCGTGCGCCGGGGCCGAGGCCCCGCCCACACCCCAAACCACGCCTCCTATTTCCATATACGCCCCTCATTTCCATAACCACGCCCTGTATCTTCATACGCGGCGCCTCATTTTCATAACCACGCCCATTGTCTGATCCCTGTACTGTTCCGTAGCCACGCCCCTCATCTCCATAACAAGGCTGCTTATTTGCATGGCCCCGCCCCGCGGCGCCGCAGCCGCTCCCTCCACGTGTCCGTGGGGTTCGGTGAATTTTGGGGAGCCCGCGGGGTCCCCGCGTTGGTGGGCAAAGGTCCCTGAAGGAGCCCCGGGCCCGGCCCGGCCTCCCGGGACACCGCGGGGCCGGGGATCCGGACTGAACCCCGCGGAGCCGGGCGGGAGAGCCGGGAGGGTCCCCCGGAGAAGGAATGATCCCCCGGAGAGGAGAAGGGGTGCGGGGACACCGCAGCTCCTCCGGGGATGCAGGGGATGGAGGGAACCCGCAGGAGGAGCTGCCTCGGGAGGTGGGGTGGCCGGACAGGGGGGAACTGGTGCCAAGGAAGGAGAGAAATTTTGGGTATCAGGCAGCAATATAATATTGGACACAATATAATTTTGGATATTGGGCAGCAATGTAATTGTGGATATTGGGCACCAATATAATTTTGAGTATTGAGCAGCAATATAATTGTGGATATCGGGTAGCAATACAATTTTGGATATTGGGCACCAGTATAATTGTGAATATTGGGCAGCAATACAATTGCGGATATTGGGCACAATATAATTGTGGATATTGGGCACCAATATAATTTTGAGTATTGAGCAGCAATATAATTGTGGATGTTGGACACAATATAATTGTGGATTTTGGGCAGTAATATAATTTTGGATTTTAGGCAGCAATACAATTGTGGATTTTGGGCACAATATAATTGTGGCTATCGGGCAGCCTGTGAGGGTGGCAGAGCCTGGCACAGGGGCACACAGAAGCCGTGGCAGCGCTCAGGGCAGGCTGGGCAAGGCCTGGAGCAGCCAGGAGGGTGGAATGGGAATTGTCCCTGTCCATGGCAGGGTTGGGAGCAGAAGATCTTTCAGGTCCATTCCAATCCCTCAGCGCTCTGTGATCCCACGATTAGGTCAGATCAGACTAAATTATAAACCTTGGATTTTGTTATCCCACAGCAGAGCCCTGCCTAAGTGCTAAATAACGCTGATATTATAATAATTAAGTTATTAAATGAACATTTCCCAACTGCTGCTCCCGGACCTCTGGGCAATCAAAGGATATTGTTTAATTGAATGATGTGATCATTGCTCTGCTGGCAATGATGCAAGGGAAACACGGGGACAGCTCTGTCAGGATGGTGTAAAGCTGCAGGAACACTGCTCACCCAAATGTCATTTCTGAAATAAAACCGTGGGACTTGCTGGTTGTACTTATAATTTTTATTTTTATATATTTTAATGTATCTTTATGTTTTTATTTTTAATTTTTGCAGTTCTATCTATATTTATATTTTAATATGTTATAGATCTTTATATGTTTATATTTTTATTTCATAATTTTAAATTATTTTTATTTTTGCATGTATATTTCTATACTTTTATATATCTTATATATATTTAGATTTGTATTTTACATTTTATATTTTATATATCTTTATATGTTTATATTTGTATTTTGTATTTCTATTTCTATATTTTGATATATCTTACATATGTTTATATTTATATTTTATAGGTTGTGTATTTATATGTTTGAAATTTTATTTAGTATTTATAATTCTATATTTTTATATAATATATATTTATATTTAAATTTTATATTTATATTTTAATCTATAAATATATGTTTATTTTGTGCTTGAATTTATGTTTATGTTTATATTTATATTTATATTTATATTTATATTTATATTTATATTTATATTTATATTTATATTTAT
>JAWMRF010000076.1:1291955-1306142 GCA_035221435.1 Sphenopsis melanotis | reverse complement strand
AATCCTGTGTTTGAATGGAATTTATGCATCATGTATGAAGTGTATGAATATGCAACAGGCTGTTGCTTTTAAGGGTTAATCCTCTGTTAACGTGGGTCCTTTTTCGGGCTTATGCTGCCCAGAAAAAGGTACCCGGACTGTCCTTAACTCTTTGTTTCTATTGTCTCATATTGTCCTAATTCAAATTGTCCAAATTATTATTACTCTAATTACATCGCTATTTTTATAATAGCAGTAATATAATATTTTTTATATATATATATAATATATTATATATAATATTATATATAATATTATATACTATTATATTATATACTATTACATTCTATTCTATTCTATTCTATTCTATATTTTATTATCATTACCCTTTTAAACTTTTAAAAAACAAGCGTTTGGCGTTTTGCACAGCCCACCCCCCACAAACCCCAGTGATCAGGACGCCCCCCCCGGGCCGGGGACCCCCCCACTCACACATGTTGTGCTTGCGGGCGATGTAGCGCAGGATGGCGTTGCTCTGGGTCAGCTTGGTGGCGCCGTCGATGAGGTACGGGAGCTGCGGGTGCCGAGGGTGGGGGTCAGCCCGGGAGACCCCCCTAAACCCCCCCCCCACACCCCCCGTCACCTACGTTGGGGAAGTCGAGCCCCAGCTTCTCCTTCTCGTTGGTCCAGTCGCTCGGGTCATAGTCGGGGGCTGGGGGGGCAGAGAGATTGGGGGGGGGGGGCTCCCCCAGACCCTCTGCCCCCCTCGTGACACCCGCAGCAATGGGGGGGATGGGAGCATTGGGGGTGTCCCCCACTCCCCAGACCCTCTGTCCCACCCGTGGCACTCACAGCAGTGGGGGGTGCGGGCATTTGGGGTATTGGGGGTGTCCCACCCCCCAGACCCTCTGTCCCACAGCACTGAGAGGTGCGGGCATTGGGGTGTCCCCCCCCCCGCCCCGGGTCAGCCGCTGCCCCCTCCCGGGACAGACACGGGAGAACTTTGGCCCTGAGAGGGTCAACGTCCTTTTACGGGGGGGGGGACAAAGGTGACACCCCCGAGCTGGCAGGAGGGGGTGGCGGGACACGCTGCCAAGTGGGGGCGTCCCCCCCTTTCTGACACAGCAGGAACGAGGGGCTGGGGACGGGGGTGGGGGGATTTGGGGGTCCCACCCCCCTGCCCCCTCACCTGGGCCGGGGCGGTACTGGCGCTCCTGGTACGGGGTGTCCGTGTACTCCAGCAGCAGGCGGATGGCGTGGGCCAGCTGGGGGGCACAGCACCCGCTTTTGGCACCCCAGAGCCCGCCCGGACCTTTCCCGCACACCCCTGGACCCCCACATCGCTCTGGGACCCCCAGCACCCCCACAGCCGTGCCCACCCCCGTCCCCAGCGCGCCACCGTCCCCCCTCGATGCCACTCACCCCACGGATGTCCCAGTAACCCAGCGTGACCACCATGGTGACACCCGCCCGAACCTCTGCGACAACGCGGACCGCGACGGACCGGGACAGGACCCTCCCCTGTCCCCTCCCCTGTCCCCTCCCCGTGGCGTCAGCGCTGCAGGCCCGGTGCCCGGGCGTTCCGCCAGCGCTGCCGCTGCGGCCGCCGCTCGGAATCCGCCCCCCGACCCTCCCACATCACCCTGGGCACCCCCAAACCCAAGGCATGAGGGCACACACAACCCCCTTCTGTGCCTCAGTTTCCCTCTGGGGCTGCCCTCCCTCCCCTCACTTCAGCTCCGGTGTTTTACTTAAATATTTTTATTTTTCATGCTCGGTTAGGTTTTTTTTTTCTCAAAACTTTGTTGTTTTTCTAGTCGCCATCGGGTTTTCCCAGGAATGCCGGCTCCAGATGCAGATGAGCAGGACTGGGATGGGAGACTGCAGGAATAGAGGGGGCAATGCCCCACCGGGATGGGAGAAGCCTGGTCCAGCCCGATCTGGGCCACAAACAAACATCTCCTGGGAGTGTTGGGGACAGGGACACATTGTCACCTGGTCCCCTTCTCCTTCACCCCTGAGGTGGTGAGGATGAAACATTCCCCATGCCACCCCTGGCCTTCCTCCCTGTGGTGATGAGGATGGAGCATCCCCCAGCAGGCACCAGCCCCCTGTGCTCTGGGCCACTGTGTCCCCACCGACAGCAGAGACCTCAGCTCTGGGTTCCTCTGGTTGTCCCCACGGGGTGGAAGAGCAGGCTGAGAGGGCACCAGGGTTAAAGAGCATCAGGACCCAGGTGGGGCTGGGCTGGCACTCCCCTGCTGTCACCACAGCAGCACCCAGGACCCCGACTGGTCACTGGGAGGTAAATCAGGACCCCCTGGCTGTGCCCTCCCCCCTGTCACCTCCTCGCACCAGCAGGGCCCAAGCCAGCAAGGGGACCCCAGTTAAAAACAACAGAAAAAGACAGAAAAACCACCCATAAAAACGACCAAACCAAGATGAAACGGAGAGGACTCAACAAACGCCGCGCCCTGCAGCGGCACCAGGACAGCAGCAGGAGCGGGCGGGGGGACAGCTGCGGAGCCCTGCAGGGCTCGGGGGGGATCTGGGGGTCAGTGGGTGCCCAGGGAGATGGTGAGCACGTCCTCCTCCTGGATGGGCTCCAGCTCGGCGCTCTGCACCGCCTGCGTGATGAGGGTCAGCTCCTGGCACAGCGTCTCGAAGCGGTAGCTGACGCGGATGTCGGGCACGTTGGTGCGGCGGATGTCGTTCCCCTCCGGACCCTCCTTCAGGTAGTTGGGACCCAGCCAGTAGCTCTTCACCTGGGGGAGGGGGACAGGGCCCCGGGGCTGCCCCAGTGCTCCCAGTGCACGGGGAGGGGGAACGGGAATGGGCAAATGGGAATGGGGGAATTGGGAGTGGGAATGGGGGAACTGGGGGTGAATGGGAATTGGGAATGGGGGAACTGGGGGTGAATGGACCTGGGAACAAGGGAATGGGCAGCTGGGTGTGAATGGGAACTGGGAATGGGGGAATTGGGAGTGAATGGGAATTGGGAACAGGGGAACTGGGAGTGAATAGGAATTGGGAACGGGAGAACGGGGAATGGGGGAACTGGGAGTGGGAATGGGAATTGGGAATGGGGGAACTGGATGTGAATGGGAATTGGGAATGGGGGAACTGGGAGTGGGAATGGGGGAACTGGGTGTGAATGGCAATTGGGAATGGGGGAACTGGGAGTGAATGGGAATTGGGAATGGGGTAATTGGGAGTGGGAATGGGAAACTGGGTGTGAATGGGAATTGGGAATGGGGGAATTGAGGATGGGAGTGGGCAAATGTGGGCACTGGGGATGGGAATGGAGGCAAATGGGAATTGGGAAGGGGGTTGGGCAAATGAATGGAGGAATTGGGGAATGGAGAAATGGGGGCAAATGGGAATCAGGAATAGGCAAACTGCAGAATTGGGAATGAGGGAATGGGCCTCACCTTGTGGGAGAAGCCGCTCATGAGGACGCTGTTGCGGGCCAGCTCACACATGTCGCAGGAGCTGAGCTTCCACACCTGGGTGGCGATGCTGTACTCCTCCATCAGCGGCTCCTGGGGACAGACAGCCCTCAGCTCCCACCACACAGACCCCTCAGGAAGGACGGGGTCTCCACCTCCTCCCATCCCTCTAGACCACCAGCACCCTCCAGAATCCATCACTGCTGCCAGTGGCCCCATCCCACCATCAACCCCACCCCACTACTGACCTCATCCCATCACCCAGCCCCGTGCCCACCCCACAGCCCCTCTGGGGGTCACTGGCTGGTGCCCCCCCAAATGCTCACCTTGGTGAAGTGGAACTGGAGGGGATCATCGGTGGAGAGGGAGACCATGAGCCCCCGTGAGAGGTACTCGGGCAGGGGGTTGCGGTGGTAGCTCAGGAAGAGGCTGTTGTTGCTCAGTGGGGACATGGCAATGCCAATCTGTGCCAGGTAGTACAGGTACTGCAGCACAGGGGCCTGTGGGGCACAGCAGGGTAAGGGGGGGGTCCCACCACACCCCCAGCCCCCCCAGACACCCCGTCCCCACTCACCTTGCGCAGCAACAACCCGTGGGAGATGTTCTCTGAGACCATGAACCCCGACACGAGGTGGTGGATGGGACCAGCCTCACCACAGTGCGGGCGCAGGACAAAGGTGTGGAAGCCCCTCTTCCTGCAAGGGGTGTTTGACTGTCAGCATCACCCTGTGACCTCCCCAGAACCTCCTGAGGGGCCCGGGTTCCGGGCCAGGAATGGGGAATTGGGGATGTGCCATGTCCTTACCGCCGGAGGTGGTTGAGCACTGTCATGTTGGCATACATGTAGTACAGGTAGTAGGAGTAGGGTGGGTTGTCCTCCTCCACCCAGTTGCCTGGCAAAGGGCTATCCAGGTTGAAGATGTGATGCTCTGGTTTGGATTCATCATCCACGCTGTCAAAGCCATCCACCTGCAGGACAGACAGCCCCAGGGTGGGATGCCACCCCTCGCTCCAGCTGGGTTTGGGCTGGGGTGTCCCCAGGAGCAGGACTCAGCACTCACATGCTCCAGGAAGAGGTGCAGCTCTGGGTGCTGGGCAGGGTGGATCGTGGCCTCGTAGAGCGGCAGGAAAATATTCTCCAGCATCTCCTGGAAGTTGGCCAGCTGCTTCTTCGTCCGGTAGATGTCACTGCAGGGAATGGACCCCACTCAGAGCCAGCTTTCCCCCCTCCCCACCCCAGCCCAGCCAGCAGCTGGGTGTTGTGGTGTGATGTAATAACCTGTCTCAGTCATCCTGGTTCTTTCCCCAGGTGCGCCAACAACCTCTCCCTTCCCCTCCCCTGCCTCCTGCTGAGTGCTGTCCGTCAATCTCAGTATGCCAGCAAGGGCGTTGTGTGATTGGTGAAGTTCAAAAGATGCCTCTCAGCCCTGGGGACATTGCGCCATCCAGGTGTCATTTGTCCCCTGAGACTTCCCCCCCCTTACCTGGTTGATGGGATCCCTACCCCTTCCCTCCCCCTCTCCCCGGGGTTAAAAGGAACAGCAACCACGGGGTTCGGTGGTTCTGTTGGAGCTGTTGCTGCATTCAGAGGCCTGTGTGCCAGAATAAAGCTCTGGATCCAAACCCTCCAGCAGAACCAACTCCTTTTCCTTCACCTCGCCTAAAGCCTCTCTGCCAGAGATAAACCTGAGCTCCTGCAAGCCTGGACTTTTCCCAGGCGCCCAGCTGCAGCATCCAGCTTAGCCAAAGGTGTCTCTGAGGTGAAACCACCACAGCTGCTGCCCTTGGTCAAGCAGCAAGAGCCAGACGAGCCCAGGCACGTTCCATCCGGCAATATGGGGATTTAATTCCAATAAGCACTCACCAATGTTGTCCTTTTCTTTGCAGGAGATGGAATAGCAACAGATCTCTCGGTCCTGGATGGCAGAGAGGTTCCTGGGGAAGGGAGCAAGGCTGGCTGCACACTCTGGGCTGGGTGGGGTGGCCATGGCAGAGACCCTGGGCAGCCCCTGAAGGGTCTCTCTGGGCTCTGAGACAGGGCACAGGGCACAGGGCAGGGGCAGCAGCTCCCCAGGAGCTGTGTGTGGGTCAGGCACCATGGCTCCGTGCCTGGGGGTGCTCTGGGGGGGCAATGTGACAGGGCAGGAGGCACCTGATCCCATGGAGACCACCCTGGCCACCAAATTCCACATGTCCCCCCAGCCCTGCAGCCAGATGGGGCAGGGAGGTTTTGGGAGGGCTGGCAGCATGGCAGCTGCACAGGAGCAGCAATGGGAGCTGCACAGGAGCAGCGTGGCAGCTGCACGGGTGCCCACGGTCCAGAGGTGCTCTGGGAGGTGGCTGAAGGGGAGGAAGTGCTGGGAGTCAGTGCAGCATCCCAGACTGCCCCTGTGGAGGAGCCCAGTCCCACTGTCAGGGCGGTGTCTGGGGGACACCAGCTCCAGCAGGCAGTGCCACGCTGTGCCAGGCCCCCACGCCACCGTGTGGCACCAGGCCTGGCACTGCTGCCTCCAGCTCCTCTGTGTCTCCACAAGGTGTCACCTCAGACATCCTCAGCCACTCGTGTCTGCCACCCCAGGCTCACAGTGCCACCCCAGTGCCACCGCAGGCCACAGTGCCACCCCAGGCCCACGGTGCCACCCCAGGTGGGCAACATTGCTGGGGGGGACACGGCAGAATGGGGAGGGGTCACACTGTGTCACACCCCCAGGGGACACTGGCACACTGTGTCACACCCCCTGTGCCCAGGGGACACTGGCACACTGTGTCACACTCCCTGTACCCCAGGTGACACTGGCACACTGTGTCACACTCCCTGTACCCCAGGTGACACTGGCACACTTACATCTTCTCAATGAGCT
Organism: Sphenopsis melanotis; assembly: GCA_035221435.1. Taxonomy (NCBI): domain Eukaryota; kingdom Metazoa; phylum Chordata; class Aves; order Passeriformes; family Thraupidae; genus Sphenopsis; species Sphenopsis melanotis. Next base: position 1,299,853 of record JAWMRF010000076.1, on the reverse strand, counting down.
CCTTCTCATCCAAGGCACCGGGCAGGTCCCTCTTGTTCCCCAGGACCAGGACCTGCAGGGCAGGACAGGGGACACCTGAAGCACCTGGCACCAGACCAGGCAGGGACCTGCTTCTGCCACTCAGAAACAGAGCCTGCTTGCGCCACCAGGCAGCCCTGGCTGCTCCACCAGGATGTCCCAGGCAGAGAAACCCCTTCAGCAGCACTCAGGAGGCAGAGCACTTCAATTAACTGCCTTAATTAGCCCTGCACAGCATCTCCTGTGCGCTCCCTGCTCCCAGTGCTCATGGCCCCACAGTGTCACAGACATCTTTTATGAACAATCCTTTCCTTAGGATTTTTCTCTCCTGAGAAGCTGAGAGGCCTCAGGAACAAAATGTAAACAATGGTTATCTGCTGCTGTGGAATGCAACAGGTGCATCTGTGATTGGTCTCATGTGGTTGTTTCTCATTAATGGCCAGTCACAGTCAGCTGGCTTGGACTCTCTGAGACAGAAACTTTTATCATTCTTTCTTTTGCTATTCTTAGCTAACCTTCTGATGAAATCCTTTCTTCTATTCTTTTAGTATAGTTTTAATATAAAATTTTTAATAAAATAATAAATCAAGCCTTCTGAAACATGGAGTCAGATCTTCATCTCTTCTCTCATCCTCAAACCCCTGTGACACAGTCACAGGGGGTGGCATCAGTCCCATCCCGGCTGCGATTTTGGCAGCAAAGCTTCTCCCAGCCCAGCAGCTCCGGTGGGAAGGGGGGCAGGAGCTGCCCTGCCCTGCCCGGGCGCGATGGGCAGAGCCGGGCACAGAGCCGAGCACAGCCCCGGAGCCTCTGGATGGGCAGAGCCGGGCACAGAGCCGGGCACAGCCCCGGAGCCTCCGGGCCGACTCAGCGCCACCGAAACACCCGCGGTGCCACCGGGGCCGCGCCCTCCGGGTGTCACCGGCCGGGAAGGGTGACCCGGGTCAGCCCCGGGTGGTTCCGTTCAGGGAACTTTTGGATGGTGCCGGGATCTCCACCCGGACTCTGAGGCGTTTGTGGGGCGGCTGCTGGCAGTGCGTGGGAGGCATGAGCTCCACAGGGCAGCAGCTTCTCCTCGCCGCACCTTTCTGCCTTTAAAGGAGGTTTCTCCTCCCCAGGCCGTGTTTGCTCCCCGGCTTTGTCCCCTCCCTGTCCCGGCAGCTCTGGGACAGAGGAGCCGCTGCCGAAACCCGGCACCTCCTCCCAATGTCACTGTAGGACAAGAGACAACACGATGCTCACACACCGCTGTTCTCAAGGCAAAAACGGGAAGTTTATCTTTTGACTCCAACATTTATAGATTTCTAAAAGTGACAGGGAATTGGAGGGTGAAAATGCCACCTCTCCAATGACGCTGGATAATCACAGTCTATCAAGTTTCTCTTCTTCCATAAAAGAATGCAAAACAATGAGTAATTTACAGAAAGTGTGTGAGAAAGTTCGTTACAATAATGTAAACACCAGAAGGCTTAGAAGATCTTAAAAAATCAGGGCGACAGGTTTGTTCCTGCAGTCACAAAAACCTCATTTACCCGCATTTGGGGGTTTGTGGGCGTCAGCAGCGCAAACCAGACCCAGCCCGAGGAGGGAGGATGCTCCTGCACAGCCCAGGATCGGGGATGCGCGGGAGGGACCGGGCTGAGCCCGGCCGGGCTGATCTCCTCCATGGAGAGGCGTCAATATTTTGCAAACAAAGCCGCAGCCGCGGGTGCAGCCCCGGAGGGCGGAGGAGATGAAGGTGCCGAGCGGAGCATCCGCGCTCGGGGCGCGCCGCAATTTCCGTGGAGACGGCGGCAGCGCTCTCTGCTTCCTTAGGAACCAAACATTTCATCCGCCTTGAGCAGGGCGGCAAATATGCGGGACGGGCCCGGACAGGCGGCCCGGGGGTGCCCCGGGGCGGGATCGCTCCGGCAGCGGCTCCGGGACCATCCCGGGATGCGCTGCGGGATCCGGGCGTGCCCACGCCAGCGCTGCCACCCCAAATGCTCCAGCTCCTCACTCTGCAGGAGCATGGCCTGATTAATTCAAGTGCAGGATGATTTTAAATTAACAGAATAAATTATTCCTGTCTCGTTGTTGCCCCAAACTTCGCGAGGTTGAGCGGCGCCCAAAGCTCCGAGCACTGAGGGGAGTTAGGTTGAGTTGGGATTTATTTTTGACTCCCTGTCTAAGCCTCTCCTCCAGAAGCCATTGGCTGGTTCTGTTCCTTGCTTGCACCGTGGGGTTTTAGCCTGACTGGTTTTGCAGGACACGGGGAGAAGAAAAACTTCCCGGTGGGAGCTGCGAGGGATCTGGGCGTGATCGGGAATGTGGGGCTGGGACTGCCCGAGCATCCCCCGGCACCTCCCTCCTGTCCCCTCCTGTGCCCCGGCAGGGACAGCGGGGCTGGCCCGGGGAGGGGACACCGGGGGCACCCACAGGGACACAGGGACATCACAGCCGGGGCACCCACAGGGACACTGTGACACACAGGGACAATTCACAAACACTGGGATTTGTCCCGAGGAGGGACATCTCACCTGGGGCACCCACAGGGACAAGGGACACCAGGGTCTGTCCTGAAAGGGGACAGCACACCTGGGACACTCACAGGGACACAGGGACATCTCACCTGAAGCACTCACAGGGACACTGTGACACACAGGGACAATTCACAAACACTGGGATTTATCCCGAGAGCGGACAGCACACCTGGAGCACCCACAGGGACACGAGGGTTTGTCCTGAGTGGGGACATCTCATTTGGGACACTCGCAGGGCCACTGAGACCTGTCCGGGGGAGGGGAGAGCACACCTGGAGCATTCCCAGGGACACCGGGACATCTCCCCTGGAGCTCTCGGGTTTTCCCCCGGCCCGGGGATGCTCTGCCCGCCCCCGCGGTGTCACTGCCGTGAGTCCCGGGGCTTTGGAGCGGTTCCCTCCCGCCTTTCCCAGCTCCCCGCGCTGGTTCCGCGGGAGCGGAGCTCGGGTGGAGCCCGGGCCGGGAGCTGCACGAAGCTGCTGAGAGCAGCAGAGGCGGCTGCAGGAAGGGCCGGGGCGGTGACCTGGGCTCCGGTGCCACCCTCGGTGCCTGGTGTCACCCCTGGCAATGGGCTGGCCGCCATCAAACGTTAGCGATAATTACAGGATGCTGCTGGGTTCGCTCATTAAATGGGATTAAAAAGAGCGGCCGGGAGAAGCCGCAGGGATGGGAGCCCCGGGGTGTCCCAAACACGGACCCAGCGCTGGGAAACTCGAACTCCTCCAGGCCGGGCTGAGCACGGGATGCACTCGGGGCTGTCACTGGGTTCGAGCCCCAGAGGGCTCCAGGCTCCACCCTGAGCCCTTTCCCATCCCAATCCCCCATCCCAATCTCCGGTCCCAGCCCTGACTCTGCCCAGGGCAGGTGCTGAGCGTGGCTGAGGCGCTGCTGGCACCACACCTGGGAAAGAACCAGCGGGGCTGTGATTAATGACAGTAATTAGCGGGTTATCTTCGTTAGGGCAGGGATCTCTCCCACTGAGGCACTCGGGCCCCAGAGCCCCTTAATGAGAGGGTGCCCCTGGCTGCCCTGCCCTGCCCTCCTCCCCCAAATCCAAACATCTCCTTTATCCCTCCTGCAGCCCCCACGGCAGGGAAAGGTGGGAAAGGTGGAAAAGGAGTCAGACCCAACATCCCTGGCAGGAGCAGCCAAGACTAAACATGGTGATCTTGATGTTTATTTATTTTTAAAGCTCAGCCTCTCTCCATAAGTCAAAGCTGAACTTAAACCACAAACACCAGAATTTTTCCAATTTCTACTTAATATTTGCCCTGTTTGATGTCACACACCCACTGGAGAAGGGCTGCAGGGAAGTGTTGTCCTGATTCTCCAGTGGCAAAACAATTCCAGCATATTCCCCCTGTGGGGTGGGCTGGGGGGATGGCAGCAGCCCCAGGAGAGGCAGAGCTGGGCTCTCTCACCATTCCCACCTCTCCTGCAGCTCCAGGGGCATTTGTGGGTCCCCCAGGGCCTGGAGGGCTGCACCAGCCTTGGCTGGCTCTCCCACAGCCCCATGATTCACCCACACAGGGTCTGAGTTTCCCAAGGGAAGGGACCAGACTGAGTCAGGCTGAGGAGTGCCAGGGTGGGGATTCCTTTCCTCCTTTCCAGAAGGAAAGCTCTGATTTTTGGAGCATTGTGAGGTCCTGATGCTCCCAGGGGGAAGGGAAGGGGCAGGAAGGCTCTGCAGCATCCAAGAGTGAGGGTCAGGGAGCAGGAACGTGTCTGATCCCTCCTGGGCTCTGTGGCAGCAGTGGATGAGGGAGAAAATCCCTGTGGGACAGGAGGGAGGTTGTAATTCCCACTCCACACCTGGGACCTGCAGGAACAGGGCCTGGCTGCAGGAACAGCACTGAGCACGGGAGGATCCTGCTCAAGAAAGGCTTCACAAGCACCAGGAAAATAAAATCCTCCCAGAGGCACATCCAGAGCTCCTCACACACCCCAAAACCTCCCCACCCCGGGATGGGGCCTTTTGGGGGCAATGCCTGAAGGTTCCCAACCTGCCTGGGGTTAAAGCACAGCACAGGGGCTTCCCCTCCATGTGCCCTCTGTACCATTTGATGGAGAATTTCCCCCAAAAGCATCTTCTGCTGCTGACACATTCCCCTTTGGGAGAGGAGGGGGATCCCAGCTGATCCCAGGGTTTGGATAAAGGGCTGGAGCTGGTTCCTCCCCAGCTGCTGATGTGAAGGGCTGGGATCAATCCTGCAAAGAAATCTGCCAATAGGGATTTAATCATTATTTTTTCCCCTCCTGGAAACAAGGGAGTGACCATTCCTGGAGGCTCAGGTGGCTGCTCCTGGCTTTTCCCACCAACCTGGAGAGCCAAGGGCGACATCCCTGAGGTGATTTTGTCCTCAATGCACCCAGGACCCTTTTCCAGCCCTCCTGGTGAGCTCAGAGCTTGTTTTTCCCTGATCCTTGATCCCTCACACCTGAGCAGTGACTCACCCCCACCTGGATGGGAACGTGGCCGTGCAGCAAACGAGTCAAGGCCAATCTGATTTTCTTACCAGGGAGCAGAAATGTGACCCAGGGGTGGCTCCTACCCAACCTCAGGAGGTCCCTGGGTGCTTTGGGAGCCTCCTGGGGCTGCAGGGGGGCCTCTCATGGGGGCCTCTCCCCAGAGCAGCTCCAAACCTGCCTGGTCACAGCAGGAGTGAATTCGGGAGCCTGGACTTGGTGGCTTTGAGCTCCTTTCTGTCACTCAGTGCCTGGAGGGTCCCTGGGCTGTGACCTGAGCAGGATCCAGCCCTGGGCTGGCCCAAAGGCCAGGAGGGAGCCCTGCAGGATTCACCCTGCAGGATTCTCACCCTGCAGCATTCACCATGTAGGATTCCCTGTGTGCACCCAGGGCCTGCAGGCTCCTGCAGCATGGCCAGACCATCAATCCTGCAGAACCTGGAGGAAAATGTGGGATTCCATCCAGCTCTGGGGCACTGCAGCCCCAGGATGTCCCCACCACGTCCCTCAAGGCTCCACCACAGTCCTGCTGTGTCCTGGAAAGTGCCACAGACTCAGGTCCAGGGAGGAAAATCCCTTTTCCTCCGCTGGAAAAAGTCCAGGGGATGTTTTGTGGCACTGGAGCTCGCTGTGTTTATGGGCAGCAGCTCCAGCCCTGCTTGTCTGAAAACATTTCCAGGGAATTGCAGAGAGACAAAGCAGGAGAGTTTGGTGGGAAGAGGCAGAGGAGCAGGGAAGGGCCCTGAGCTGAGGTGGGAAAGGGAATTCCAGGGGAGGAGCAGCAGGACAGGGAAAGCAGCACAGAGCACCCAGGGAAGGTCAGGGCTCTGTGTCACCTCAGCAGCTGGGGGGGCAGCAGGTCCCTGCTCTCCCCAGGTTTAATTAATCCCCACATTAATTAAATCCTGGAGCCCAACCCAGCGCAGGGATGTCAGAAATTCGAGGAGCTCCTGCCCACAGTCAGGTTCAAAGCAATCCCACAGCTCATCCAGCCTCTCCTGCATCACAAAGGGCTTCTTTCCCCCAAATAATGTCTTTGGCAAATAAATTAATTTTTTTGGAGAGGGGGTTGACTCTCTGTTGTGCAGCTCATTGTTCAGCTCATCACTTTGAGTAATTTCAACCATTCTGAGGCATCTTCTCTCAGTCTCCTCATTCCTAATGTAAGTAATAAACTCCCCAAAGTCTTTGCTGACCTCCCAGCCCAGGGGATTTTGGAGCCTTTGTGCAGCAGAGAACGTTGGAGCCTCTCTGTGTGGCCTGGACCAGCTGAAACTTTCCAAGGCGCTTCCCTTTTGTTCTTGTCCCTCCCACCTCTGCTGGGGGCGTTATTGTCACCCTCAGTCCCTCCCAGGCCCATCTGCTCCCCAGCATTGTGAGGATGTTCCCACCTTCTCTCCAGCCTTGGCTTGTCCCTAAACCACAGCCCCGGGCAGGGAGCCACTGCTTGCACCACCTTGATTTTCCATTTATTTTCCAAAATCCATCTCTGGGCCTCTGCAAAGCACCTGGAACAGCTCTGGGGAGCTTTTGCAAGAACAAAGCTCCCCCTGAGGTGCCACCTCCTCAGTGTCACTGATGCTGAGCAGGGCCCAGGTTGTGCTGCTGGCAGCCCTGGGGATCTGCCCCAGCTGAGGGGAGGAACTGAGGCTTTGCCTGCCAGGAGCCCCAGCACCCCTGGGATCTGGGCCAGCACAAGTGGGGCACAGGAGGATTCCCAGCCCGGGCTGTGCTGGGCTCCCTGGCTGGGGGAGCTGCAGGGCACCAGAGCTGCTGTGGCCAGCACGGCCCCTGAGCAGGGACGGGAGGCAGCCTGGTGCTCCTGCAGCTCCCGCCCCTTCCCCAGCCCCTGCTCCACAAATGGCAGAGCCAGAACGCGGTGGGGGCTCGGTCCTGACTGTGCTGAGAGCCTTGAGCAGCACAGCCCCACAGCCCAGGCTCTGGGGGCTGCTCCCAGCACTGGGGCACCTCTGGCAGGGCTGGGGGGGGTTTGGCACTGCCCAGGCTGCCCCAGTGACTCTGCAGCCACCCTGAGCAGCCCAGCTGCAGATTGGAGCAGGTTCTGTTGGCTCTGCAGGGCTCCCTCAGAGCTGTGCTTGCTCTGATGTGGTTCCAGGGCAGCAGAGGTGCAGGATTGCTGCTCCAAAGAGCCACCAACTCCACAGCAGCCCCTCCTGCAGCTCCCAGGGCCAGGCAGAGGCACCAAGCAGAGCCCCCGGGGCAGCTCCTGCCAGGGGTGACAGCAGCCCAGAGGTGAGAACACAAACACTGCACCTTCACCCCTCTGCTAATTGCCAATCCAGTACTAACACCAGGCACCAAAGGGCTGGGGAGTTATTCAGCTTCTATATTATTATTATTATTATTATTATTATTGTTATTGTTATTTCTGGGCTGGGGCTGTGCTGGGGAATTCAAGTTCAAACAGAGACGAGGAAGCCAGGGAAGCTTTATTAGATTCCAGCCTCACCAGGTGTCAGCAGAACTGAGCCAGGTGAGGCTGCAGCGTGCACAGGTGGGGACAGGGCTGGGACAGAGCTGGGCTGGGCTGGGAGCAGGGCTGGGCATGCAGGGGGCTGTGCAGGGCCCTGGGGCTGCCCTGGCTGGAGCTGAAGGGCTCCCAGAGAGGGGACAGGGATGGGGACAGCCCCCAGAGAGGGGAAATCCATCAGAGGCACAGAGAGCTCTGGATCCAGCCTGGGAGGGAGCCAGGACAGGCCCTGGACACTCCAGGGAGGGGACACAGAGCTGGGGAGGGGAGGTGAGGGAAGGTTTGGGAAGGTTTGGGAAGGTTTGGGAAGGGAAGGGAAGGTTTGGGAAGGTTTGGGAAGGTTTGGGAAGGTTTGGGAAGGTTTGGGAAGGGAAGGGAAGGGAAGGGAAGGGAAGGGAAGG
>JAWMRF010000076.1:1271085-1291734 GCA_035221435.1 Sphenopsis melanotis | reverse complement strand
AAGGTGTGGGAAGTTTTGGGAAGGGAAGGGATGGTTTGGGAAGGTTTGGGAAGGTTTGGGCAGGTTTGGGAAGGGAAGGTTTGGGAAGGGAAGGTTTGGGAAGGGAAATTGTCCTTGCAGACTCCCGAGGCTCCAGCCCCACACAGACCCTGCCAGGGCAGCAGGCAGTGCCCAGCTGCTCCCTGGGGCTCCCTGAGCAGGCCCAGGGCTGGACAGAGCAGCAGCTCTGCAGGGAAATGTGAGGAACACCTTGGCACTCAGGCTCCTGCCTGGTTCAAGCACTAGTCAGGCCCAGCTTACCCATTTGTTCTGTTTATTTAACTTCAAAGAGGTGCACACTAAAGCATTAGGATTTACTGGTTTGGATTCCTCTCTGTACAAGTTCTTTCAAACAGCTTGAATGCACAAGGCTTTACAGATAGAAGCGCTGAAACACAAGATAAAACAAATCTAAATTTCAAATCACTCCATGAAGAAAAATTGTAGAAAATAAAAAACAAAACAAAAAAAAAAAAGGAAAACAAAACAAAAAATATTCCAACAAAAAACTGCAGCACTCCTTGGGAAAGGGACAGACTGCACGAGGAGGGACACTGAGGGTGGAAGGCAAGCAGTGGAGGCTCTGCCCAAAGCTTCTCCGTGCTGGCAGCTCAGGGGATGGAGTTCAGGAGGTCCTTGAGGAAGCTGTCGGGATCATTGATTTCTGACAAGAGTCCTTTGAACAGAAGAAGGCAAGAGAGAAGAATCAGCCCCTGTTTGTCCTGCCCAGGGGGATTTGTGCTGGGCCATGTGTGAGCCACTGACAGCTGCAGGGTTATTTTAGGGCTGGACACGAGCAGGGCAGACCCTGCTGGGTGCAAGAGCAGGAGGGACTGAAATGTGAATTTAATCAAACACTAAATGCACATGGAGCTGCTCTTGGGCTCTCCAGCTCTGCTCCCTGTGTTGGGCACTGAGAGACTGGCCTGGAGCAGATTCTGAGGGAGGAAAGAGCAGTTCCAGCTTCCCTGCAGGTTTTCAGCATCTCCTGACTCCTGGGGGAGCAGCTCTGGCTGCACCCACCTGCTGCAGGTCACATCTGCTCACCAGCCCTCAACCACAGAGCCCCCAAACCACCCTCCAGCTGTGCTACAGATGTTTCACAGGCCAGGGGGGAGGTTTTCCTGCCTGGGGCTGCTCAGGTGTGTGTCCCAGCAGTTTGGGGACAGCCCAGGCTTGGCAGTGCTGATCCTCCTCTCCCTGTCCCCTCCCCAGGAGCTGCAGCAGTGTCAGGAATGCTGCTGGCTCCAGTCACCAGCTGCACAAGGCAGCCTATAAAAGGTCAAGCAAACACTCACCAGCCACATCCAAAAACTCAGAAAACGTTTCCACTGGCATGAATTCCTCCTGGAAGGTTTTCAGGGCCTTGTCTGCAGCCTCGTGGATTGGCATGTCGTTGTGTCGGATGAACTCAGCCAGAGAGAAGGACCAGCCTCCCTCTGTGTTACTGGTAGGCACCTTCTGCCAGGGGACAAACACACCAAATCAGGCCAAAAAGAATGATTTAATTAAAAAAAAAAGTTACTGCAAACCCTGGTGCCTTCTCCCATTGCTCCTGGATTTCCATCCCTGGCTCCTGCAAACAACCAACAGAGCAGGAAATTCCCTGACTGCAACTTCATGATCCTTTTTTGCAGGATGAAACAAGGTCCCAGGCATTCTCTCACCCTGAGCACCGAACCCTCTCTGGAAGCTGCAGCTTTCTTTCTGCCCCTGGCTCCTTCCTCACCCAACCATTTCCCTGGCACAGCCTGGAATGTCCTTCCTTCCATGAACAATGAACAGGAAAAGTAAGCAAACACACAATACAGGAGTGCTGCCAGCTGGAGAAGTCTCTCAGTTCTTCAGCTACAGAACTGCAAGGGCTGCAATGAGCACAGGCAGCTTCTTGTGGCCTTTCTGCTTTTACAAGGTGCAGAAGGAAAAAGAAGGAAAAATCCTTCCCTGTGAGGGTGGGCAGGCCCTGGCAGAGGTGCCCAGAGCAGCTGTGGCTGCCCCTGGATCCCTGGCAGTGCCCCAGGCCAGGCTGGATGGGGCTGGGAGCACCTGGGACAGGGGAAGGTGTCCCTGCCATGGCAGGGGGGGAATGGGATGAGCTTTAAGGGCCCTTCCCACCCAAACCATCCTGGGATTCTGTGAAGTTTCATTTCCCAGGACCTTGGAGAAAGGGGTTTCAAATTTTGATTTCTATTTCAAACTCATGGAATGGCTCAGGTAAGAAAGCTGAAGTGAGGCTGAGCTGGAGGTGCTGCAGAGGAGCTGCAGAGCTCCCCTTACCTTGAACATGTTGTAGATGAGATCCACAAGGGCCCAGAAGAGCAGCCCCGAGCGGTACGTGGCGTATTCCTTCACTGCCTTGTCTGCCAGTCTGGGGAGGGAAAGCAGGTGAGTTAATCCCTCTGTCATGGTGTGGAACCCAGGACATCCCTCTGGCTGCCCTGGAGAACTCCAGACCCTGGCAGGGGGCTCAGAGACAGCTGTGCCTTTGATTTTAACCCCTGGAAACAATTCCTAACTTTGTGTGAACATGTACAAGCCACAAGGGTTTGAATAGAATGACAGTGAATTTATCACAGGGTGGAAAAGCAGAATTTTGGGGTTTTTAGAATGGGGGTTCAGGAGGCAAGATGGAGGGATCTGGGCATGTCCTGTCCTTCCTCCTGCTCGTTCTTGTCCTCCATCTTCTGCTGTGATGGTGACACTGTTTGATTGGTTTAGAATAGAGACAGACTGTCTAACATAGGTGATAGGTATTGGAAAATTATTGTAAATAAAGTACACCTAGTTCTTAGTATAAAAAGCCAACACCACCCCAAGGTGGTCAGTGTGCCACAAACTGACCTGCCAGACAGATCTCAGCAGGTCAGAGAAAGAATGGGACAGATACGAGAAAATAAACAACCTTGAAAAGCAGAGCCGAGGAATCTCGACTTCTTCTTCAAGCACAAGGCTGGGAAAAAAGAGACTTTCTAATACCTTGGGAGCCACTCCAGCAACAACAAACCCGACATCATGGGGCTTTGGTGCCCCCCTGATGGCCAGCAGGGCAGCTGGAGCAGCCAGAGCCCAGCAGTGACAGCAGGGAGGGCTCTCAGTGAGCCTGGCTGGGTTCTCCTGCCCAGGGAACTTTGGGCACCTGGGGCTCTCTGGGCACCCCCTCTGCTCCAGCTGTGCTGTGACCAGGGCAGCTCTGCCAGCCAAACCTCCTTCCATGAAGGGAAACGAGCACAGAGGGAACTGGAGGGCTGAGACTACACAGGAAATCAACAGCAGAGTGGGAAAAACAATGTACAGCCCTTGTTGGTGTGTCACTGCTGGAGAACAGCAGATTCCTGAAGCAATGACCAAATCCAGGGGGTATCAATGACAGAACAGCTTTGTGCTTCCAACTCATAAAAGCATTTCTGCTAGACTCTGAGGGAAATCTCTTGTCCCTGAAGAAATTGAGAAATTTCCATTTAATATATCCTTGGTTATTCTCCTGCCAGGAAAGGACTTCTGGAAATCCAGCACCTGGGTTTGGAGCAGCAGGAATGCCCTAAAAGGTGCAGAGCTGTGCTGGGACAGCAGCTCCCAAAGCCTGCAGGATTAATCACAAACAGGTTCTGGCAAGGAGGAACCTCCTGCCAGCAGCTCTCATGGCTTTGGAATTTTTGTGCCTGTGCTCCTCAGGTACATCTGCCCCATCACGTGCTGCTTCCTGCTCAACACTCCAGAGCTTTGGAAAAACAAAAAACCATTTTTTGTGCACTCAGGACCAGCTCAGCTGCTGCTGTGAGTCAGCAACACAAACAGGGGTTCCCACTGCAACTGCCCCAGACTGGGCTTTTCTGGGGGAAAAATGAACATTTTGCTGCTCTTATTAAAAGGCTCCACTTGTGTGTGTCTGTGCCCTTAAAACAGACATCTTAGTAGGTGGCAGCCTGCTCGGGCAGCTCAGCTTAATTATTTAAAGGAAAACCAATTAGTAAAGGTGACTAAATTTCCACGGGATGAAGAGAACTCCGAGCGAGGCTAATTCTGGCCTCCCAAATACTGCAAGCCAGACTCTTCCTTTCATGTGAATGGGTTTGATCTAATTGCAGTCTGCTCCTTTAATTGAAAACTAAAAGGCCCTTGTGGGTTAGGGCTGGGAGTTACCTTGTGGAGCAGCTGCTCCACGGAGGAGCTGCTGGGTTTCACTCCTGCAGCTGGACAGGGACTGCCAGACTCTGGGCAAGCCTGGCTTCCCTCTGCAGGGTTTTAGAGAGGGCACAGTGGACAGCAAAGGGAAAACAATCAAAATGGTCTTTTCCTCCCAAATTCCAGATGGAAGCTACTCTGAAAAACATCTACAGGATTTTTTTAGCCAGAATTTGTGGTTCAGTAACAATAAATGCTTGATTCAATTCTTTGGCATCTGTAAATTATATTTACAAAAACTCAGAACTGGGATCCATTCTGGGAATCTCATCTTTAGGTTTAAATAGGATGTTTAAATAAATGTTTCCTAAACAAGGGAGGTGCTGAGCATCTCCCCCTGGTACCTGTGGTGCCACCACTCCTGGCAGAGCCAGAAGCCCTTTTTGGCTCAATTCTCCCCAAATCTGTGACCCTGGCTGGCCCAGCTGAGGAGCTGCATGGGCACCTCCCCGTGGGTGAGATCTGCTGCCTTGGGATGAGGGAATGCAGAGCCCTCCTGCCCTTCCCAGGATTTACAGGAGGTTTCAGATCACCAGCAGATCCTCAGCTTTTTGGAGATGCTCTGGGGTTCCTGCAGTGACTCCTGTCCCTTTTTAAGATGCTCTGGGGGTCCCTGCAGCGACTCCTGTCCCTTTTTAAGAGGCACTGGGGTCCTGCAGTGACTCCTGTCCCTTTTTAAGAGGCACTGGGGTTCCTGCAGTGGTTCCTGTCCCTTTTTAAGATGCACAGGTAGCAGTGGGTCCTTGGGTGTCCCCAGCCTTCACCCCAGTGTTCTGGAATGGAGCTGCTCCCAGACAACACCCTGAACATGGAATGCTAATTTTAATGCTTTGCATGCAGACATTACCCTGGTGTCACAGCCAGTGGCTTCCTCTCTGCCTCAGCCTACAAATTCAAGATATTGGCACTTATCTGCAGAGCCTTTCACCATCCATCACCCTCTTCCTGATTTTCCACAAGAATAAATAAGCACAGAGCTTGGAAATCAGAATTGCCATATTGCTATTTCTGAGAGGCTTTATCAGAGGGAGGCTTTGTGCTCCCTTAGTCTGCAGAGATTAAAGAAAGCCCTTGAATAAACCTTGACATAATTCCTGAGCACTGTTTCTGACTGTGCTCCCCTGAAATTCCAGAGATTGGATGCTTTAGCTGGAACTTCCTGGCTCTGCCTGTTCCAAAGTGCTTTTATTGCAGCACCTGTGCTTGGGGAAGGAACAGAACATCCAGGGAGGTTTAAAAAGCAGCAAACCCACCCTGGGCTTAGCTCTGCTGCACCCCCTGAGCCTCCAGGACATGCCCTGGGTCTGTCAGATCCCCCAGAAACAGCAAACAGGAGCCAGGGGAGGCTGAAAGCAGCACAGGGATCAATGGAGGAGCCCTTTCAGGGCTCTCTGCCTTTTCCAAGAGCACTGGTTCATGCTGGGTTTGTGCAACTACAATGTAATGACTTTATCAAACACCTAATTAAAGTCATCAGCATAAAAATGCCCTTTAAGGCGACTTAGAATAATAATGAATTGATTCCTAATTATGACAGCTATTTCAAATCATCCTTTCAGAAACTAGAATTCCCTTTCCCTCTCTGGAAATATTGTGCCTTTGTCAGGCAGGCACAGCTACTTATTCTTGTGCTTCAAGTGCCTGACAGCTGCTATTGGTTTTTTCTTTTTAAAAAGCAATGGCATTTGACTTCTATTTCTATTTTTCTATTTGAGGGAGGCTGGAGCACTGATCAAAAGGGTCCAGAAGGAGCTTCTTTAGGGAGGCAAACAGGGACAAGGCACAGCTCAGACAGCTCATGGCCCAGTGCTGAGGTGGGGGAGGAAGAAGGAAAAGCTTCATTTCCATGGATCAGCTCACTGATCCACTCCAGGGAACATCCAGAATGAAATCTCCTGCTCAGACCAGCCCTGGGGGTATCTGCAGCCACTCAGGGCCAGGCTGGACAGGGGTGGGAGCAACATGGGCTGTGCTGGGGGTCCCTGGGCTGTGCTGGGGGTCCCTGGGCTCTGGGGGGTGTCCCTGCCATAGCAGGGGGTGGCACTGGGGGGGATTCAGGGCCCCTCCCAAGCCAAGCCAGGCTGGGATTGTGCAGCTCCACAACCCTGAGTGCAAAGGTTACTCAGAGGGGCCAACACCTGGTGTAAACTACACACACTCTATCAGCTGTGAGTGGGGCTGTGACATGAGCAGGTGTGACAGTGACACGAGTGGTTCTGTGACGGTGACACCAGTGGCTCTGTGACAATGACAGGAGTGGGTGTGACAGTGACCCCAGTGGCTCTGTGCCAGTGACACGAGCAGCTCTGTGACAGTGACACACGCCCTGTTCCAGTGCCCATGGGGCTCTGTGCCATGCCCAGCCAGGGGTGGGACTGACCTGCTGGCCCCTCCCGGGGACACCACGCGTGCGTGGGCGGTGACGAGCAGGCGGCGCAGGATGTCCCCGCGGATGGCGCGCCACCGCTCAGGGGGACACACGTGCAGGGCCAGCACGGTGTAGTAGTGGGGCCCGTCCACCTCGAAGGCGCTCTCCACCCACTTCTCACGGGGCTGCTCCAGGAAGCTCTGCAGGTTCTTCTCCTCCCGCGAGGTTGCCCGGGTCCTGCAACACAGGGAGAGCATCAGACGCTGCTCAGCTCCAGGGGGCTCAGCCTCTGCTCAGCTCCAGGGGGCTCAGCCTCTGCTCAGCCTCTGCTCCCCAGCAGCCCTGGGTGCTGCCCCTGCACCCTGCACAGGCAGACAGCTGGGCACCACCAGCTTACCCCAAATCCACCCCTTGGTTAAGGATTTGCTCCCAGTGGGCACCATCAGCTTTTCCCAAACTCATCCCTGGCTGAGGATTTGCTCCCAATGGGCACCACCAGCTTTTCCCAAATCCACCCCTTGGTTAAGGATTTGCTCCCAGTGGGCACCACCAGTTTTTCCCAAATTCTTCCCTGGCTGAGAACCTACTCCCAGTGAAGCAAATACATTTTCCTTGGAGTTGTGGGTGGCACTAGAGGTTTGCCAAACAGCTGCCATTGCGCCAGTGGAAGGTAACACCACTGCAGAGGTATTTTTCCCTTTTTTTGAAAAAAAGATGAGTGGTGCCAACTCCCATGGGACATCCCACAGCCACTGCAGCTCCTGCAGCCACACCTGGATCCATTTATAAAATTCCTCTACTGCAAAAGCAACCCCTGGAACATACAGGCCAAATTCAAACCCAAAAGACACTGCACTTTACTGCCAGCTTATATAAATATTTTATCCTTTTCCTCCTTTCCCTCAGAGCTCCAGTGTCCCAGGAGTCCTGACAGCCCAGAAGTGACAGTGGAAAGCACGTGTCACAGGAGACTTTGGGAAGTTGCATCACACTTTGCCACATGTGGCTCTACTGCAGCAGGCAGAGGCTGCCAGCCAGGTCAGACCTGCGACTCTGAAGTGAGATAAACTCTCCCTGTCAGGCATCAAGCAGCATCCCAGCAGATGAAGCTGTCAGGGCTGTGTGACCTTTTCATCTGCTAAAAGATGCTGCTGGGAGCCAAGTAGTAGCTCTTTATTTTCTCCATTTAATATTAAAAATTCTGTCTGGGAAGTACAGAAGGCTTTTTTCCACGTCTGCCCAGCGGGTTCTGGGCTCTGTGGTGCCAACAGCAGCCTAACAAGATGAAACAAATAGTTCCATTTATTTGTCTCCCAAAGGATTGGGAAAACAATAGCACAGGGATCTGGAGATAGATATTAAAAACAAAAGACAAATTGTATTACAGCCAAAACCTTGATTAGTTCCAGGCGGGAAAGTGAGAGGGATTTCACTGCACTGCATTTGGAGTGACCTTGGTGTGTATTTTAATATTTATACCCTCATCTAATTAGTATTACTTACTAATATCTAACTCCTCCAATAGAGGATATACATGGGCAGCCCATTTTTGCAGGATCAGAACCAGCTCATGTATTCCAAAGCATCTGGGTGCTCATGGATGTGGCCACGTAGCCTCAGTGCATTGGCAATGCACTGCTGTTTATTGGCAAAAAATAATAATGGTAACCCCCCCCAAAAAATTAAAAATATCAGGAAAATCTGGTGGACCTGAACCCTCTTCTAGGATGTCAAATCTGGAAACCAAGCTGTGTTATTTGAACACTGAATAAAATTGTATCAGGGTTAAGTTTTCAACTAACAATTATTTCATCGCAGTGTCTCTTCTGCCTGCTCAGGAGAAAATTAAGCTGGCAGAGTTTCTTTAATGTAATAACCCTGTTGCTCACCCCAGAGGTAATAATTACATGTAGAATGGAAAGAGAAGCTAATTCCCAATTGCTTTTACTCAATAGGTTCCCTGTTATCCGGCATGTCCAGGCTTCACTCCCAACAATGCAAATCCTTAACAACCTACTTAGGATGCGCAACCCTCCCAAAACTTTATGTGATTTCCCATCTGTGCTGGCCCGTGCAGCAGCACAGGCAGAGCTGTGGGAGGGTGGGAGGGGTGGCACTGACGTGTTGAGCACGTAGAGCACGGTGTGGATGATGTAGGGGATGAGGTGGATGTTGCTCTCGCGGCCGCCGCCCCCGGTGTCGATGCTGAACGACTGCTCCATGGCGAAGCGCAGGAACAGCAGCTTGATGTCGTGCACGTTCAGCTGGTACGTGGGCTCCCTCTGCCCCGTGCACTCCTGCAGGTACGTGTTGTGGCTGCAAAACACCAGGGGGCTTTCAGAGAGCTCCTCCTGCCACAGCACAGCCCCTCCTGCAGGTTTGTGTTGTGGCTGAAAACCAGCAGGGAGCTTGCAGAGAGCTCCTCCCGCCACAGCACAGCCCAGGAGCACAGCAAGCACGGCACAGAAACTCACAAAGGCAGCCCTGCTACCTTGGAGTAACCTCCCCAAAGGGAGGCTTTCAGCTCACTCTGGCAAATCCAATTCCATCTGCAGATATCTGTCCACCCATGAATACTGTTTTCCCACGCCCAGGACCTGGGATACAGCTCCCTGGCTGGAATGCTTCCAGGATGTTGCCACCCTTGATTCCACAGAATCACAGAATGGTTTGGGTTGGGGACATTAAAGATTATCCAGTCCCAACCCTTGCCATGGGCAGGGACACCTTCCACTGTCCCAGGTTGCTCAAGCCCCATCCAACCTGGCTTTGGACACTGCCAGGGATGGGGCATCCATAACCTCTCTGGGCATCTTGTGTCAGTGCACGCCCCTTCACAGGGAAGACTTTCTTCCCAATATCTGATCGAAATCTACCTCCTGTCAGGTTCAAAATTTCTAATGTGACATTACAAACCCAGCACAAGGTAAAGCAGAATCCTGACATCAGCATCTCCATCTGCTCCAGACAGGTGCTCAAGTAACTCAGTACCATCCAAGAAAAGTCTGGAAGTCTACACCAGGGAATCCACTGTGTCAGAAGGTTTCTTTTGTACACTAGGGGCTCATTGGGCCACAAATGAATCAACACTGCATCTTCAGCTATGACTGGGGGCTAAGGAGGCTCTGAAATTATTTACATGAAGCCAAGGAGCAAACAGACACCTGCACTTTTTAGGAGATTCACTCCTGACGGAAGAACCTGAAATGGCTCTGTTTTACCAAGATTCAGCTGCACCACCTCTGATCCCAAGATTTCAGGGGAGTGTGTGGCAAGGATCTGACTCACCCAGATGCAACCAGCTGGGGAAGAACCTGTCTGTACTCACCGTGCCAAGCACGTGGCAAAAGCAGACTCTGGCACGTGGGGCCCCCACACTGGCAGGAGCCCATTGCACTTGGTGTTGGCATTTTGCAGGGCCGCACTCTCCCACTCCTCACGGCCCCGAGCAAGTCTGCACAAAGAGAGCACACCAGGCAAGTCAGGAGAATGCAAGCTTTTGTCTAAGGAAACATCCCAAAAATAACAATTCCACAGCTTCTCTCAGTGCTGGACCTGGCAGAGTACAGGCCTGAGCAGTGTTAAAGCAGACCCTGATGGAGAAGCCCCGCAAAGCAATCAACAACCCAGCCCACCCAGCCTGAGTCCCACGGTGATCCCAAACCTCCTGGAAAGGCCTCCAGCCCAGGCTGTGGGGCTGTGGGCACACGTACCTGACAGCTGCCAGGTGGCAGTCGTAGTGCACGATGTTGAAGTGGGACACGGTGCTGTAGCCCTGCTGCTTGCGGGGCTTGTTCTCAAACTCCTCGAGCGCCACGCGCTTGGTGAAGGTGTAAATCCCCAGCACCTTGGTGGGCTGCAAGGACACACAGCTGCCTTAGCAAGCACTCAGCTCTGCAGCAGGACACATCTCCTGCTCTTTCCACCCCACAGCTGCCTTAGCAAGCTCTGCAACTCATCTCCTCCTCTTTCCACACCACACACTGATTTGAACCTCTCCCAGTCCCAACCATGTGGCATTCACATACTCTTTGAACAGAGAGAGACAATTCTCTCTCCCAAGATTTTTCCTGGGGAAGGCAGTGAGAAAGCTCAGAGAAAGAAGAAAACAATTCTTATCTTCACTTGCTGCATCTGTTGTTTGGCACATGTGGAATGTGTTATGCAGATTGTTTGCTGAAAAGGGAGTTGTTAATTGGACACTGGTGATGGTTGTTTTGACTGACTGACCAATTAGGTCAAAGCTGTGTTGTGACTGTTGGAAAGGGTCACAGGTTTTTGTTTAGTATAGTATTAGTATAGTATGTAGTATAATATAATATAGCTTAATAAAGCATTTGTTCAACCTTCTGAATCATAGAGTCAGAGCATGTTATTCCCCCTTTCAGGGTTCCTTGCATCAGTACCGACCTCAAACTTAAACTTAAACTGGTCCTGCGTTTTTCCAGCTTTCACTGAAAGTACACTTCCACTTCCCAGCCATCTCTGGAATTACTGATCTCAAGAACCAACCCTGAGACTTCCTGATCTTCTAGTGCCAGCACTTGTGCAACCAGATACTGGCAACTCCCCTTAGGAGCTGAGAGGGCTCTGAAAATGTGTTTCCTTTCACCTGGAACTTCAATCTCCCATCACCATTACCTGGAACTTTTAGCTCCCACTATGCAGAACTTTTAGCTTCCACTATTACCTGGAACTCTTAGCTCCCATTACCTGGAACTTTTAGCTCCCACTATGCAGAACTCTTAGCTCCCACTACCTGGAACTTGTATCCCTCCCGGCAGATGCAGCAGGTCAGTCCTGGCTCCTCTATCAGCTCCTCCATCTGTTTAAGCAGCGCAGTCTTGGTCACCACCTGGCCCTTCTCATTTGTCTGGAAGAGAGAAAAGCTCAAGCAAGTTAAAAACAATGACAAACCACACCATGTCCAGCACTGGCACTGGAATGGACATCCCATCTCCCAGCAGCTCTGTTCCCTCCTGGTAGCACCAGGCAAACAGGGGGGCTGGAGCTCTGCAATATCCATCAATAAATCTCTTCCCACACTTCGTGCTGAGGCAGCTTGAGCAGGGCAGGAAGGAAAGCCCCTGAAGGAGCAGAGCGCCCAGCCATTACCGTCATGCCCAGGGTGCCCAGGGCCTTCTGCCTCATGGCCATGGCCATCCTCTTCTTCTCGGCGCGCGTCTCCTTCCGCGCGGCGTCGATCTTCTTGTTCACCTCGGGGTGTTCCCTCAGAGCCTCCAGGAGGTTCTCTGCCAACGTCCCAATGCCTTCGTCACTCGACACCTGCTCCAGTTTGTGCAGGTTGGAGATGGAGTCTGTTCCTATTAGCACCTGGGGGGGATGGGAACACAGCACTGCTCAGGAGGAGGGGACTCGGGACAGTGACTGTCCCCCCTAATCTTACAGGGACAGCTGGGCAGAGCACTGAGCTGCAACAACTGTTCCTTCCTTTTTTAATGCTCCTGGGCCCTAAAAACTGTGTGTAAGGCTGGGGCAATTTGCCTCTCCACTGATCATTACCAGCTCAGATGGGAATGTTGGATAAAACATTTATTTTGTGATAAGACATTGTACTGATGCCTTCAAACACCAACAATCACGTCCTGAGGAGCTTATCAATAATTACCTTCTCTTCACACTGGTGTGTCAATCTCACACCACACAGCAGGAGGAAATATTCAAGTCAGAATCTCTGACTTTTCCAGATGATGCCTGAAGCTGCCCAGCAGAGGCTCAAGGCATCAAGACAAAGACACAGAGTCA
This sequence comes from Sphenopsis melanotis, assembly GCA_035221435.1. NCBI lineage: Eukaryota > Metazoa > Chordata > Aves > Passeriformes > Thraupidae > Sphenopsis > Sphenopsis melanotis. Next base: position 1,279,379 of record JAWMRF010000076.1, on the reverse strand, counting down.
TGTTCCCAATCTTGTCACGTGACACACAAAACTCAGAGGATGCTCTGCAAAGGCAGAACTTGCCCAGGGAATACCTGAACAGCTTCCACACCTATGCCTACTTTGAGATTCCCAACAGAATTAACAATTCTTGTAAGAATTTCACATTCTTATAAGAGGTAAGCTCAGGAGAACTGGATTTTCTCCCTGCTTTATTCCCCAAAAAGAATTCCCTTCAGACTAGAACCAAAACCTTCCAGCAGAGAAAAACAGTTTTGTGAGCAAAACTGTTTCAACTATGGTGAGGATGGCAGAACAAAACCCAACAAAAATCAGTGTAGAACCAACTCTTAGAGGAATTTCTGCTCAGCTGCAGCCCCAGAGCAGAGTGACAGGGCCCTGGCCTCACCTGTGTTGCAGGGTGCTGCGTCGCGAGGCCTCGGAGCAGGCGCAGGATAAAAGGAAGTGCAGGTCGAGATAAGAACCTCTTCCATATGTCTGCATCCAAACTGCATGGAACACAAAAGGCAGCAGCTGAGGGAGTGTCCCAGACAGCAGCATGGCTCCAGGCTGCAGGGAACACTTCCCTCCCCCGTGTCCCTGCTCAGCTCATTAATGAAGGGACAGTCACACTCCCACTCCCATGCTGTGCATGGTCACAGTGCCAACTCTGAGCCTGGGGATTTGTGTTCATGAGTTGGCTACCAACAGCAGAAACTCTGTTGCTGTGCAACAGGAGGGAACAGGCAGGAAACACAAGGATTGAGATATCCAAGAAATCAGCTTGGATGGGTATCAAATGGGAAGATTTCAGAGTTTTTAGGTCATCCCTATACATGCACTGCCTCACCAGACCTCTGCATCACAGCTCTGAATGCTCCTGAATGGGCACTTGTTCATGGATTTCTTGGGAGATTGTGGTGATGGGATGAGGAGGATGTCCAGGGCAGTCACACAGATTAACCACACACATTAAATAGTGACTCTTACTTCTTTGCACTTGGAATGTGCTTTTTCATGTAATCCAGGGCATTCTGTGTAATCCCCTTCTGCAGGATGAGATCTTTCAGCTGATGGCCATTGCTGTTGTTCTTTATTCCTGCTGCTATTTTACAGAAACAATCCAGGAAAACTTTATCATCTCCACTGTGCTCCTCATCGTACCTGAACAAAGAGAAGAGATGGTAACTCTGCCTGTAATTCTCACTCAATGGTGTACCTGCCCCAGCTCAGAGACTCAGAAAAGCTATTCAGGCCCCTGTCACCTCCAAGTACTCTCTGAAGACCTATTTCTTGAGCTAGAGCTCACACATTTCTTTCAAAAATGGCTTAGAAGTGAAGGAGGAAATGAAGCTGAAGCCTGGCATTAGACTGGAGTAGCATCAATGAGCAAAGAGAGGCAGAGATGTGTCAGTAGGACCCATTTCAGGTGCTTTTAGCTGAGCTGTGCCAACGTACTTATCAAAGTTACAGTAGGGCTTGAAGCGATCCACCAGGATCTGCATCTTCTCCATCTCCCCGAAGGACAGGTAGGGGATGATGCGCAGCAGCCCCTGCAGCACGCTCAGGTTGGAGCGCACAAAGGTGCTGTTGATCTGGTCCAGCAGCATCACCAGCTGGTCCTTGTCCCCTGTGAGGAGGAGGTTGCCCTGTGAAGCAAGAGCAGCAGGATTTATATTCAATAAATCTACAAGAAAATTCTCACTCTGGGAGCTGGTGGACTACTCCTGTTGTGAAGGGGTAGTCACTGATAAAAATAAAACTCAGTCTCGTCCCAGAGGTCTCGTGGAATGGCTGCACCAACCCCTCTAGCTGACACCTGGCTTATTCCACGTGCTGTTAAAGCATTTTCCAGCCAAAAGTCTAATAATTCCAACCCAAAGCACACCAGATTCCTGTTCACCCACAGCTTCAAAAGATGAGTGAGAAGCTCTTCTTGTTCTCAGTCTAGATGAGATACAGTTTTATTCTCAATTAGCTGGAAAATCAATCATGTTTTCAACACATACAAAAACACTCCAAAAAACAAGGCCAAGCTGTGTCTTTTCTTGTCTCTTACTGGCCCATGGCCCAAAGCAGGCAGGAAAGGATCCAAGCAGTGCCTAACAACCCTCACCCAACCATGCAAGACTCATCCTGACTCAGCCTCGCAGTGCTTTTGGTTCAGGGCCCTCCTCGAGCCCTTCCCCAAGGCCTGCTAAGACCTGCCAAAAGTGTAACGAGGGTCAGACTCCATCAGCACTCCCCTTCAGCTCCTGGAGTTCAGCATCCCTGTGAGCAGGGCGGTGCAAGCCCTGAACCCCAGGGAAAGGAGCCACTCACCTTGTCCTCGCTCAGGGGCTCCGCGTTGGATTCATCCAGAATGATCTCCATGATGCTGAGCACCTGCTCTGCCACTGCTGCCCCCCCACTGTCCTTGCTCTCCTGCTCAGCCACCAGAGCCTGCAAGACATGGGAGTGCTCAGGGGAACAGCAGCAGGAACTGGTCTGAGGTGGGAAGGGGCACTGGAACACCAGCAGTCACTGGTTTGAGGTGGGAAGGGGCACTGGAATACCAGCAGTCAATGGTTTGAGGTGGGAAGGGGCACTGGTTTAACTGCCCCCACACTCCCACCCATAAAAGATAAGGAATGTCCAAAGGATAATTTGCAGTGCCAGCACAGCAGTATTTCCCATCTCCTGTAGTTGTCACAAGGCAGCAGAGCAGTCAGAAGTAGCTTAAATTCATTGGAATCCATGGAAAAACCACTTCTGGAAGTCAAGGCTGTCCTTACCAAGTTGAGAGTCCCCAGCATGACATTCAAAGTGTTCATCTCTGGCTTGACCAGCTGCTGCCGGTTGATTTTCACCTTCACACAGTAACTGAAGAGTTTTAACAGCACCTGCAAAATACAGCAAAGGGATTCTCTGTGGGACCTTCACAATGAGGGGGGATTTTGCTGAAACTGAAGTAAGAGTTTAATACAATAATAGACCTGATCTCCAGACTGCTGGGATACAGTACACCCCAGATTTTTACATCTATATACAGATATGTATATATATATATATATATTAGCACAGCTTTGGTTTTCAGATATGGCCAAGGCAGAAAATAATTCCTCCAGCAAGCCAGGATTTGGTCTTACCAACTCCTCAGGCTCTAGACATTTCAAGTTTTGTAAGGAATTGTTACCCAAGAAGAACAGGAGAGGGAAAGAGCTGCTCCAGCTCAAGGGAGATTGTCTAAACCTCAGGGATGTCTGTGGAATTTTCCTCCCCATAACTCCTGACCCTGGTGCCAAAGGGAGACTCACGGTTAAGAGGTGCCGGCCCTGTTTGAAGTCCTTGATGCCAGTCAGTCTGTTGAGCATGCACTCCAGGCCTCCACATGGGGCCATCACCCCTGCCATCTTATACACCTCTTCTTCATCCTCCTCCTCATCTGCAGGACAGACACAGTGGTGAGGACAGGAGCAGCCACAGCGGGACACGCTCGTGCAGTGGAAGCAGAAATGGAGAGCAGAGCAGCACACATTTCCCAGCAATTCCAGTCACTTCAGTTGTATTGAATTCAAAAAGAATTAAGAGCAGAGATATGAAGAAGGGCTGGGCAGAATGGTCCCCGTGCCAAGCAAGTGCTCACATCTGAAGCACAGCTTTAAAGCGCTGGTAAAATCCTCCTTCACTCGAGGTGAAGCAGGTAAATGCAGCAAAAGCAACGTCAATCAACTTTAAGCTCACTGCTGTGAGGATAATAATGTCATTGCTCTGCAGCAAACCTCAGATTTCAAATCTAATCCCAGCTTTCAGCAGACAAATGCATTACCAGTGGTGGAGTCGAGGGACTCGATGAATTCTTCTGTGGCATCTCCCAGTAACCCCCGCATGCGGTAAATGATCCTCATGGGCTCCCCCTGCAAGAGCAGAGCTTTTTATTCATTCTGTCTCTGGGCACTTGGACACAAGCCTGGTTCTGGTTTCAGTGTGCACAGACACTCCAGCCCCAGCTCTCCCTCGTGCTGTTCCACCTGCTGATGGTAGCATGGGGAAATCTTTCACTCCCTCATTCTCCCCTTCCTGAGATGAATTAAAAACAACAGTAGAGCCATCTGCAAAAACATCAGTAACTCATCCCTTGGTCTGCCCAGCTTTTCTTGGCATTGCCAGTTAATTGACAGACTGGTGATAAACAGCCTCTTCCTCCTTCCATCTCCTCCAGTTTTCCTTCAGCACCAGTGAAAGATGCAGCCATGGAAAATGGGTTCACCTGCTTTCCATGGCAACCTCTCCTCTGAGGGTATGGCACAGCATACCTGGGAAATACAGGGAATAGGCACAGCCCAGGAAATGAAACAGGACAGGCTAATTGGATGAAAGCTTTCAAACAGATAAAATCTGCAGTGATGGCAAATGGAAGAGGAGTAAAAGGCAATTTAATGAGCTATCAGTAAGACAGTACATCACTGATACAGCCAAGAAGCTGTGCTTTTACCCTGAGAAAGGGACACTTTTCCAGATGCATTTCCAGCTGGAAATACTGACAGCATATCACGAAACTTTCCATTTTTAATCCATAGGTCTGAATAAAAAGCAGAAAAGAAAAATCCCAGATTTGGGAGCAGGAGACCTTGCAAGAGAAAACCTGTCAGGGATCGTGCTAAGCCTAATGTGGAATAAGCAGTGCTTAATGTCACAGCAAATACATAAGCACAGGGAAAGCCCCGGGGGGAAGATCTGCTCAAAGGCCACGCTGGCGACCAGCAATTAACACCACAGGGGCCCTGGTAAAACGGCAGATGAACAAAAAAAGCCACTGAGAGACAAGGGAAACAAAAAGGGGCCTGAGGTTGCGTTTCTTGTGAGCCTGTCGCTCGCAGGGAACGGGAGCTGCGGCTCCAGGAGGTGCTCACAAAGGAAGACAGATGAAAGCTGTTCATCCTCAGGAATGCTGAGCAAACTCTGCCTCTCAGCAGCAGAGCTGCTTCCCTCCCGGGAGAGCCGCACGCCCGGCATCCCACGGGAACAGCTCCTCCAGGGGCAGCATGGGGAACATTCCCACCAGCGACTCGATCAGAATTCAAATCAGAACTCACAGATTAACACGAGCACCTCGTCTCCCTTTCCAAGTTGGTACCTTGTTAAAAAATTATCACTGTCACAAGGTTTGGGCTTGATTTTGCAGTACTGAAGGCTTTGTTCCTGAAATAAAGCTTAATGAGGCCCATTTTATCATCATTCACTGCTAACTGGCACTTTGTTTGAAATCTTCCCACAGATGGCTTCAGGAAATGGAGGTTTCAAAGGTGATTTGAGGCCAGGAGGAAATGAGGAATGACCAACAAATGCTGGGCAAATCAGTATTGTTTTATGATCTCAATTGCCTCTAAAAATATATTTGTAGTGGGCAAGCTTGAGCCTGATGGTCTCAGTGGGAGTTTATTTGAATGGTCACAAGGAAGGAAGGGAAGATCTTGTTCTGGACCACATCCACCTCTGAACAAGCTCAGTATGACATGGTGGACTGGACCCTTAAGACTGTGGGTCCATTTCTTCATGTGAAAAACACACAACATATACAATGAAAAGCAAAAAAAGGATGAATCTGCCAAGTGCTTGAGATCCTGACAGAAAACATGAGAGCAGAAGTGCAAATATGGAGAAGCACTGGATGCTCTGTGCATAAATAACTTGGGTTCACCCCCGAAGCACAGACTGATGGAGCAGTCTGGTGTCCTTGTGTGCACACACACAAAACTTTTGTGTGCAGATGGAGTGTGAAATGTGCTCTGAAAGGCACTGAAACGTTCAGCTCTCCCCAGGGGAACACAGGGAAAGCTGTTCCTCAGGAAGAGTCACGTGTGACACAGGACACAGCTCACCTGGGGCAGTGCTCTGCAATCACTCACGTTGCAGGGCCATGCACAATCTGTCCTAACAGAGCACCAAAAGTTGCTGAGCAGTTACACCCAATAAATTATATGCCAGGAAATAAATCCTGACGCTTGTGGTTTTGATTTTTCCCCATTTTTTTTGTTGATGTGAAGGACAGGTGCTCTGTGCTGTTAACTTGTACAAAGGTAACACACACCTCGTTTGTGGGACACCACACCTTCTTGTAGACCTCAGCCACAGGCAGATCCAGACTGATGATCTTGTTGTTCACCAGAAGCTGAAAGGGAGAGAAGAACAAGTCAAGAACAAGCTCAGGTTGTTACCTCACCACCCCAGCAACCACCAGCTGCCCAAAACCAGCATCCCACAGGTCTGTGCAAGAAATCCCCACCTCCAGAAATTCTCACCTCCATCCCACTGTCATCCTCCAGCAGAGCCACCAGGTCACAGTCCTGGCAGATCTTGTTCTTGATGTCCCTCATGAGGGGCCCGATGCCAGGCTCGTTACTGCTGTAGGGATTCCCTGGCATCCTGCCCTGCAGGAAATCTTCCTGCTGGGGATCTTTCTCCAGAGTGACAAAGAACTCAGTGACTTCATTCTCCTCCTAAAGAGCAGTAGCAGAGACAGAGTGAACAAGTTTTTCCCTAACCATGCTCCCACTGGTGCATTTTAATGGGAGAATGTTCCTAAACCTTCAGTCCTTTCCCCACTGGTGCATCTGCTCTGTATGCCACACTCAGAGGATGGCCAGGATCACTGAGTAACCAAATTCCTCAGGGAACCTGAACCCCCTCAAAGGGATACACTGGGGTACAGGTCTCCACTGGCTAATGGTGAATCAGACACTGCTGCTCCTGGGAAAAAGGAACCAGATCTAGGGGTGCTAGAGGTGCTTGGTGGTGATTCTCCTCCTCTATCATGAGACCCCACCTGGAGCACTGCACACAGTTCTTGTGACCCTCAACAAAAAAAGGACATGAAACTGAAACTCTTGGAGCAAGTGCAGAGGAGGCCACAGAGTGGCTCAGGGAACTGGAGGACTTTCCCTGTGGAGACAGGCTGGGACATGGGGAATGTTCAGCCTGGAGAAGAGAAGGTTGTGTGGAGACCCCACAACACCCTCCAGGGTCTGAAGGGACTGCAGGAAAGCCAGAGAGGGACTTTTCATCAGGAGCTGGAGTGACAGGACAAGGGGGAATGGGTTCAAACTGAAAGAGGGGAAATTTAGGTCAGATATTGGGAAGAGTGGGCAGGCCCTGGCACAGGGTGCCCAGAGAAGCTGTGGCTGCCCCTGGATCCCTGCAAGCGTCAGGGCTGGGCTGGCTAGGGCTCAGAGCATCCTGGGATCATGGAAGGTGTCACTGCCATGGCAGAGGGTGGGACTGGACAATCTTTAAGTCCCTTCCCAAAGCACTGCAGGGCTCTGTTCAGGCAGTGTGCCCCTGCCCCACTCACAGGGTAGATGATGCTGCAGAGCCTCTCAAAGATGAACACTGGGGTCCTGTAGTCATCGAGGCTGTAACGCTTGGCAGTCTCTATGCACACGGCCATGAATGCCTTGGTCTCTGACTCTGTGCCTGCCAACAAAAGGAAGCTTTAAAATGGACACTGCAGTCAATTTTATAGATTCCACTTTAACTCAGCACATGCAGTAAATCCTTCTGCAGCCAGCCCCACAATCTGGTGTTCTCTCCTTCTGTGAATCCACTCAGTGAAAGATGGAAGGTATTTCTTTGGTAGGGTTACTCTGCATGGCTGGGCTGCAGTAAAACAGCCCCATAAAAATGAGGAGGCTGAGATTCCTGGAAAATAAGAGGTGAGCAGGAATGCTGTTCAACTGCTCTGTGCCAACAGAAAATACTGGAAGCCATAAACCCCCCTGATTACAGCAGTCATTTAGGAAAGTTCTTCGTGTGGCTGTTCTGCTTTTCCATCTTGCTTGATCCCAAGGCTGGATTTATGGAACAGAGGTGGTTTTTACCTGTTGTCATGTCCTCCAGCATCTCCAGCAGCATGTCCTGGGTCTCATCAATCAGTTTTGTCCTCTGCACCACCAGCTTCCTCAGGCACAGGTAGCCATTGAGCACCGTGCCCACCAGGCGGCTCTTGAAGTGCCTTTTGATGGACTCCACCTCCACAAAGGAAGAGAGAAGACCTAGAAAGACACAGAAATTCAGGCAGCGTGGAAGCCCAGGGCACCAGGAATATTTCTCTGTCTGCTCTGGAGTGCCCTGACCCCCAGGGGAGCACACACTTTGACCCTCATTCATGGAGAAAGTTTCCCAGACTGCAAGATAGACTGGAATCCACAAAAGTGTGAAATAGATTATAGAGAGTAGTGTAGGTGTATCACTTGGTGAGACATTTAGGTTTTGGGATTTTTAGTATGTTGTGGATGGCAGCAAGATGGAGGGCACAGGGTGTTGTCCTGGGTTTCTTC
>JAWMRF010000076.1:1244797-1262192 GCA_035221435.1 Sphenopsis melanotis | reverse complement strand
AACAAGCTGTGGGTCTGCTGGTAGATAAAACCAGCACTGAGAGATAAAAGAAACAATGGGAAGGATTCCACTGATTGGAAAAAGATATTTGCCTTTACAAATAAACTTTAGGTTTGCTGATAAATGAAATTGGATATTGAAAGATGAAAGAAACAAAGAGGAAAAACCCTAAATTCCATAAGAATTAAAAATTAAAAGGGAGGGTTATACACTAGAGGGAAATCTTTGATATCAGGTGTGTTGGGAAGTCTGTAGCTCTCAAGTACCTCAGAAATGGGGAAAGAGAGAAGGGAAATGTGGCCAGAAAATTGGTATAAAAAGGAGTTTGTGTTCTCCAAAAATTGGAGAGGCCCCAGGGGAATGCCCCATGGCCTCTCCCTTTATTCGAATTAAGTAAAAGGACTCCTCTGTCTCCATTTTGGACATAAACCTCTGATGTTTGTGGATGAATTTTCCTGACATTTTTAACCAAGTGTTTCCGAAAATCCTTCATGGCAAGAGAAGGCTTGGGAAATCCATGAGGAATATCAGCCTAACTCTTATTTATCACAGAATTCACAGAATCACCAGGTTGGAAGAGACCTTAAAGATCATCGAGTCCAACCCAGCCCCAACACCTCAACTCAACCCTGGCCCCCAGTGCCACATCCAGGCTTTGTTAAACACATCCAGGGATGGTGACTCCATCACCTCCCCGGCAGAACATTCCAGAACTTTATCACTTTATCCTCCCTGCTGTTTAAACTACATGCAATACAACACTGGAAATGTGACAAATCCGTAGTATTAACTACTATTAATACTGGCAGAGTAAGTCAATTCTTTGAGTACTTACTCTTCAGAGTAATTTATTCTTTATGTAAAGAGCCAAATATATTTAATATGCTTAAATATCACAACCAAAAGGACATTCATGATGTAGCAGGTTTTCCAGTGTTTATGTGACTTGTTGAGCACAAATAAACATATTTAATTTATAAAACACTTCTGTAGGTCACCCTTCAGACTGGTGTGTTTTCAAACACTTGGATACATGCAAAAATTCAATTCTCTTTAATTAACCATCTGTTCAGTCTCCTGCTCTTCATGATGTAAGAAACTGCTGAGAAAACCAGTTTCACAAGCTAGCTGAAATTTTAGTAATTAATACATAGCTTTTAGAAATTATTATTATTTGCCTGAAAATATGCAGCTGTTAATGATATCATTATCATTGTTAATGATATCATCATCTTGATTAAATCAAGAATGGCAACATCTTGTTTTTTTCTTTTTTCTAATAAACACCTGGCCCAAATCCAAACCAAAGCACATTGTACCTGGATGATTTTGGACAGTTCATCGAAGGAGTTCTTGCAGTCCCCACAGTACTCCTGGGCTAACTGCAGGATGTACCTGTTCACGCTGGCTGAGGTAGAACTGATCCCTCCACTGCTGCCAGACTCATCCTGGAACAGGGAAAGCAAAGAGGAATCACAAAGGGAGGCTCCACACAAAAAATAAAAACAGCAGAGCAGCACCTGAGGCAAGGACTGCCTTGGGCAGAGCCAAGGCCAGTGTGTGCCCAGCCTGAGCTCTGTGCAAGCTGCACCTGGCCCTGCTTACCTGGGGCTTCTCAGGGGCTGCCTCGTTCACCTTGCACAGCAGGTTCTCCAGCTGTGGTCGGTGTCCCATCAGCTGGTGATACACCCTGTCAGCCTTGTCCAGCAGAGTGTTGATGTTTGTCACTGCCTGCCCAGAGAAAAGAAAAGGAATCTCTTATTTCATTTTCAGAACCACAACTACCAAGCTCCAAGTCGTCTCTTTTACTTTTCTCTTGGGGAGGAATCACTAAATTGTGACCCTGCAGCCTGGTTCTGCCCTGAGAAGTACTGTGGTGACACTAATGAGCACACTCTGTGACACTACACTGAGCACACCCTGTGGCACTACACCGAGCACACTGATCATTTAGGACAGGACACAGTGTGCACAGGGCTCTTCATTCATTAGCAGGGCTCCTCAGGTGGGATGGGAAGCCAACAAAATAACCCAAATCCATCCCCTTCTACAGCAAGGCAAGGAGATGCAGTCAGTTCATTTGTGAGGCACCGAATGATGCCTTTTGAAGAATTACTTGTCTGGTGGAGCAAAACACAAACGCAGAATGCATCGGTCAGTGAGGAGCCTTGAAGGAGCACTGATTTTGAGAGGGAATGGAGCCCTGCTGTGCTCACAAGAGGGGATGGAGCCCTGCTGTGCCCACAAGAGGGGATGGAGCCCTGCTGTGCCCACAGTGTCCCAGAGCCCCAGGAGCTCCTGCCAGCCCCACCTTCTTGCGATCCTCCTCGTTCTCGATGGGGTCCACGGCGCAGCAGGGTTTGGCGTAGAGCATGAAGTCGAAGCGGGCGTATTTACAGAAGCCACAGGCATTGCACAGGAAAGGATCCTTCTCATCATAATTGATGGACCTGCAAGGAAGGCAGCAGCTCAAAACCCGCAGCTCAAGGCAATGGAACAAACTCAACAGGCTCGGGTAAAAGAGATGGGTGACTTAAAACACCTCGGTGACCAGACTGCCGCGGGGAAGGGAAATACTTGAGAATCAAAATCTACAGATCAGGCAATAAAAAAAGTCCTTCCAGCAGTGCCACGTTCTGGCTGGAAAAAGCAGGAACAGAAATTGTTCCTAACAATTCCACTTTAATGACAGTAATTCCCGGCAGAAAGTCAGGCTGGGGTACTGCGTCCTTTAGGAGAACACAGATGAAGGAACTGTTCTGGTTTGCAGGGTTTGGCCTTTGCCCTGGGATTGACTGCACTTCTCCCCATTGCAGAGCAGGGCAGCAGACAGAACTGATTTATAGCTCCCAGAGCTCCAGAAGGGATGTGGAAACCTTTCCACACACCAGCAATCACCAGGAAAGAGCCTGCTAAACACCTCGAATCCCATGAGAATTAGAGAGGAACAGGGACAACAATAAGGGGAAAGAGATGTCAGATAAGGAGACAAAAGTGACAAAAGAGAAGGATTTCTAAGGCTGTAGTAGAAGTGTGAATAGCACACAGTAAATTACCCCAGAGCCTGCTCTGAACGAGGAAAGCACAACAAAAGCCATGAATGGAACTGTCTGTCCAGCCCAGCCAGGGATCCTGGGGGAAGCCCTGCAATCCCCCAGCTGAACTCCAGCCTCCAGCCCAGGCAGGCCAAAAATAACCTGCTCCGGGGAATTCTGTGCTGTGAACTTCGAGGCTGGATGTGAAACTTCAGCTGGCTGAGAATTGTGCTCCCAGGCTCCCTTTGTTAGCCTGTATTACATTAAATCCCTGTAAGCCTGTTTTATACTTCCCCACTAATTTGATTGTGTGCTTGTATTAACCAGAATGGGGGATTTACATGGCAGGGGGTGTGGGGCACCCGGGAGGCCTCTGGGGGACACTCACACCTGCACTTGGGGCACTGCTTCACATTCTGGGGACACACAGGGACACCCACAGAGCTGCACTTGGGGCACTGTTACATGCTCTGGGGACACTGGGGACACACACAGTGACACTGGGGAGACCCAGTGACACCCTGGGGACACACACAGACCTGCACTTGTGGCACTGTTACACGTTCTGGGGGCACACACAGTGACTCTAGGCACACACAGTGACACTCAGTGACACCCTGACCTGCACTTGTGGCACTGGTAGCCATTCTGGGGGCACACATAGTGACTCTGGGGACACACACAGTGACTCTGGGGACACCCTGACCTGCACTTGTCAGGCTCCAACATTCACAGCCTAAATGGAGAACAAGACATCCGAAAAATAGGAGGACTCCAAAAAATACTACCCACAACCACTGCATGCCTTACCATTGGCAACCTCGCCCTAATAGGAACACCATTCTTAGCAGGGTTCTACTCAAAAGACCAAATCATTGAAAGTCTAAACACATCCTACCTAAATACCTGAGCCCTGCTCCTAACCCCTCTAGCCACATCATTCACCGCAGTGTACACAATCCGCGTGACCGTATTAGTACAGACTGGCTTCGTTCAAATTCCACCCTTAACCCCAATAAACGAAAACAACCCCGCAGTAAGTTCCCCCATCACTCGCCTTGCACTAGGAAGTATCCTGGCAGGATTCCTCATCACCTCGTTCATTATCCCCACAAAAACCCCTCCAATAACCATGCCACTCTCCATCAAAATAACTGCCCTAATCGTGACAGCCCTAGGCATCGCTTTAGCACTAGAAATTTCAAAAATAACCCAAACACTCATCCTCACAAAACAAACTCCTCTCTCAAACTTCTCCACATCCCTAGGATACTTTAATCCTCTAACCCACCACCTAAGCATGACCAACTTCCTCAACGGGGGACAAAACATTGCCTCCCACCTAATTGGTAGCCATTCTGAGGGCACACACAGTGACACAGTGACACTCAGTGACCCTGACCTGCACTTGTGGCACTGGTAGGGATTCTGGGGGAACACACAGTGACTTTAGGGACACACACAGTGACCCTGACCTGCACTTGTGGCACTGGTAGACGTTCTGGAGGCACATACAGTGATTCTGGGGGCACACACAGTGACACAGTGACACACAGACCTGCACTTGTGGCACTGGTAGACGTTCTGGGGGCACACACAGTGACCCTGGGGGCACACACAGTGACACAGTGACACACAGACCTGCACTTGTGGCACTGGTAGACATTCTCGCCGCAGTTGCCGCACACGCCGGGGTTGGCGGGCACCGAGGCGCTGCAGCGCGGGCACTGCAGGGTCTCGGTGGATGCCTGGTAGTTCTCGTAGAAGTCGGCAAACTCGATCATCAGGTTGGAGGCCACGATGGGCAGGGGCAGATCGATCTTCACCTCTGTCTGCCCCGGGGTCAGCTGCACCTTCTTGGCCTTGTGCCAGCGAGCCGGCCTGCAGGAGGGACGGGAGGGGAAGGAAGGGAAAGGAAAGGAAGGGAAGGTTTTCCAGAGGGAAGTTCCCTCCCCACCCACGTATGAGGAAAAGCCAAATGCAACCGTCTCGGCTCCAAATCTCCTTTAACTGGGATGAATGGAGAGCAGTTCTAGGATTCGTTTCCTTAGCTTCTGTATTGACATGATATGTAGCCAGAAATACATTTTAAGCCTTTATCCTCTTCATAGAGAGAGACTGTTTGGGATTAAAGAGCTGTTGATGCCTCATGGAAAAACTTTAATTCTACAGACATTTTCTAGGGATTTTCACCTCCATTTTTTTATTAGTAAGGACATTTGCATGAAAACAGGATATTTATTTCTTAAAGATCTCATCTGCTCCCACTGCTTATTCTCAACCTGAAGTCAGAATCCTCTCTTTGTGACATCATAATCCTCTCCACAGCAGCCACTTGTGATGTCACAGAGGATTAAGACTTCAAATAAGCAATAAGCGGCAGGCACAGATTAATCCCTAAGCCAGAGAGATCTGATTCTGGTGAGAACATCTCAAGAAGTAAGAAGGGGAAGCACATAAGCAGGACTGGCTCCAGACTGAGCAGTCTGTTGAAAAGGAGCCATTTCTGGTAGGTAAAGCAGAGCTGAGAGCGAGACCATCCAACTTCTAATTTTAATTCTACTCTATGGCTTCAAAGAAACAATGTTAATGCTTTCAGCATTCCTGGACATGCTGCAAAGTCCAAATCCCTTTTGGAGTCAAACCACCCATGAAGTGCTCTCAGTTTTACTGCTGGTTCCCACACAATTAAGTCAGGTGCTTTAAAGCGAGCCTGGACAAAATCAGAATTCACAAATTTTATAGACATTCTTCAAGCTTCAGAGGAAATCTGGATCTTTGCTTCAACAATTGTAGGGGATTCAGAACAATCCCACCCAACGTGGGCTGAGAGTGACAAGTAATAATCTAAGGAGGAACCTTGGGGAAAAACAAGAAGCCAAGGGAACGAATCTGATTCAGAGACTGCACACAAAACTTGATGAACATACTTGTTCTTCAGCTCCACGATGGCCTGCACGGTCCTGTTGTTGTAGTAGAGGTTGATGGTTCTCACCATCTTGGTTCGTTTCAGGTCCCCAATCTTCACTGTCACCTTGCTGATGGTGTGGCTGCCAATGAGCTTCACCACCTGCTGCGTGGTCGTGTAGCGCGTGTCCACTTTGATGGACGACAGCTTGATGTACTGGGGAGACAGAGCAAGGACACACTGCCTGTCTGAGGGCACCCCAAAACATCAGGGACAGGGGAAACCACACCTGGAAAGGGTTGGGATCCCTGCTGTACTGGGGAGACAAACCAAGGACACACTGCCTGTCAGAGGGCACCCCAAAACCTCAGGGACAAAGGAAACCACACCTGGAAAGGGTTGGGATCCCTGCTGTACTGGGGAGACAAAGCAAGGACACACTGCCTGTCAGAGGGCACCCCAAAACCTCAGGGGCACAGGAAACCACACCTGGAAAGGGTTGGGATCCCCACCACTGGAAAGGATTTAATAACTGCAGTTAGTGCTGGTGTTGGTGTCATGCAGAGCAACTGGAGCTGTGCCAGGAGGGTTTAAGCTGGATCAGGAAAGGTTCTTCCCCCAGAGGGTGCTGGGCACTGCCCAGGCTCCCCAGGAATGGAATGGGCACAGCCCTGAGGCTGCCAGAGCTCCAGGAGCATTTGGACACCACTCCCAGGGATGCCCAGGACATTGTTGGGATGTCTGTGCAGAGCCAGGGTTGGATTTGATCCTTGTGAGCCCTTTTCAACCGAGGATATTCCATGGCTGTGTGATTCCAGAGTTACTTACACAGAAAGGCACCTCGGGGTTGTTGCAGACAAGGCAAGGATCACTCTCCAGGTAGTAGCCATCAAATTCCACAAGCCCAGACAATGTGCTGGAATCAGGGAACAACACTCACACATGGACCTGGGCATTTGCTGCTTTAAACCCAGGCCATTCAACCAGAATCACTTTAATTTCCCCCATTTCCCAGTCCCAGTGTGTAACAGAACTGTTACAATGTAAATCACACTGGAAATAACAGCTTTTAACTAAGCATTTTTATTGTAATTATCAATGGCCAAGGTGGGACCAAGAACATAACACTCAAAACTGCAAATCTCTATTCTCCAGCTGGGCCTAAGATTTTATAACATTTACTGACAGCAGAAGAGCTCAAGCCAAGCTCTGCTGGTAGGGCCCAATGTCAGGTTTGCATCTGGCAGAAAGGATTCTGCTGCTCTCCCAAGCCCAGCAGGCACAAACCTCAGCAGGGCCCATCCCCACCACCTTCCCTGGGTACTCCCCATGGATGGAGCTCAGCTGGAAAGCCCTCCAGTGACCTGGATCAAAGGCACAAGTGACTCACTTGTAGATGTTGGAGTTGGGGTGGTTGGTGAGAATGTGGTTTTGAGTCCGGAGGATCTCCACGGCCTTTTGGGAATATTCCTTCAGCTGAAATAAAACCAGACAAAGACAGTCCTCAAAACAATGCTTTTATTGCTACACAGACACAAATATCCTCATCTTGTGGTGTTCCAGGTGCCCCAAAAGAAGTACACACCACACCCACAGGAATTTATATGTTTAAATCATTACCCAGGACTGTAATTGATCCTAAAATTTGAGATTTACACAGTAAGTGCTGTTTGTCAGTCAATCCCTGCAAGTGCCTGCCAAGATTTGTACAGCATTCCCCACTTTAAACATACTCATGCAAGTATGAATGGGTCTAGATTATTTGTTCTCAATCCCACTGATCCCCTAAAAGAGGCCACAACTTCCTTTGTTCAAAAACCATGGTTACAAAATATTTCTAAGAGTTGCAATATCAAAAATCTATAAACTGGAGCTGCCACATCCACAAAAGCCTCCTGTGGGAAAGAGGTATTTTTCTCAATAAATAAAAAACCCACCAGCACAATTTCACCCCCAAAACAATAAAACAAAAACCCACACTTCCAAATTCATTAAGGATTCTGCTTTTTTTTAACATTAAAGTTCTAATAACATGAAGAATTTCCAGCAGAAGCTCTTCTGACAGAAAATCTGTGCCAGCTGTATCAAAAATGAGCACCTGGGATGCTGTACCTCCCTTCTGGAATGTCACTGTACCTTTTTCTCAGTCTGCTGTGTTTTCAGGGAGAAGTATCCCAGGAGATCTACAAACTGGGCAGCCTTTCTTCCATAGGCTGGGAGCTCTGGCCAGATGGACCACATGAGATCCAGCAGTAACTCCTGCTGGGACTTGTTGGAGTTTCTGTTGGGTGGATTACAGACAATCAGGGTTCTTGTGCAGAAGGAGAACATAAGCTTCAGTCCACCAAAGTGGGAAACCATCACCTTGCAGAGCTCACAGAGCTAAATCCCACCATCCCTTGAACCCATCTGTTTTCCAGCACTCCAAAACAAAAGCAGCTCTCCTGCAATAACTGAAGGGAGCTCTGAAGGAATCCAGCCCCCCAAAGCACTCCTCTCCCCACACAGCTCCCAACTTTTCATGGTGGGAGTCTGGATCTGCCTCAGAAATTCACTTTGCCCACAAACACCTGCTCCTGGTCATGACAGGAGTGAGATTTTGCAGGCAGAAATAAAGTGCTCCTTGCAGGTGACAACTGAGATCAATCATGGGTAAGTCACAACTTCCACCTCCAGCCCCAGTAACTGCAAACCACGAGGGCAATTCCAGAGGTGCCCAACACCTGCAGGCTCCAGTGTCCTTCAGGGAGAGGCTCTGGCCCTGAGGCAGCCCCAGGCTCACCTGTAGATGTGCAGGGCCAGGCAGTGGGCCTGCCACCTCACTGAGGAGGAGTTGGATTCCAGCAGGAAGCAGCGCAGGAACTGGATGAGGGTCTCCTTGTCAGCAAACTTGTTCAGCTGGTTCACCAGGGCCGTGCACAGCTGGTCCTCCTGGCTGCCTGAACCCTCACCTAGGGACACAAGGAAGGCTTTAGGGAGAAGATAAACGCAGCACCTCACAGGCAGACAACTCTGCTATTTCAAAGAGTCAGGATAATGGGGACAAATTATTATGTTTCAGGTAAAAAGAAAGTTTAATATTCATGTCTTTTTCAAAAATATAACCCAGCACCCCTGACTAACAGGAAAAAAGCTGAGGGAAAACTTGCCAGTGAGGACGTGAGAAATGTGCTACACATCCTGATAAAAAGAAAAGGACTGACCATGAGGCAATGAAAAGACTCACAGAGAACCATCTGATGGTGAAAGCCAAAGCGGCTCCTTGAAGAAAAGCCAAGAGAGAATTTATGCCCGTGACTTTTATAGGGAAGCTTAATTACTTTCCCAGGACTGTGGATATTCATTAAGCAGCAGCCCTGGCTCCAGCAGAGCTTCCAAGGCAGCCAGAGGAAACAAGTCTGAACACAATCACTGCAGAGCACAGCTAACTGGGTGTGCATCCCCAGGATTTGTTTTAATCCTCGTGAGCCTTTCAGCCTCCTACAACCCAGGACGGGCAAGTTAAGTGGAAGCTGCTTCATCACTAGATTAGGTAACACCATTAGACAACTTCAAACCCACTCAAGGCAATAAACACAGTGGGTTTGGGATGTCCTCAGCACGTGGTTTCAGCCCAACTCTCAGGACACACTGCTTCACCTTAGTCCCCTCTGCACATGGGAAAACTGCTCCTCTCTCCTGACTGTGGCTGTGGGTGCTCTTGCCACGAGCCATGACCCTTTCCCAACAGCAGGATTTATCATCCAGCTCTTTCTGAACAGAGTAAGAAAGGCTGTGAGGAGCAGACTTGCCCCCTAAAACCACAGGACAGGGCCCTGCTGCCCCTCACCCTCTCGCTCCTTCTCCTTTTCCTCCTTCTTGCTCTTTTTGGTGGAGGATTTGCTCTGCGCTGCCGCCTGCCCCGAGCCTGATGCTGCAGGAGCAGAGCTGGAAGAGGTGCTGGAAGCTCCAGAGGATGAAGCCACAGACAGCACTTTGCTGCCACACAGAGCACAAGACAACAGCTGCAGGAGAACTGGGGACACTCCTTCGTCTACCAGGAAGCTGACTTGGAGCAGGAAATAGAGAACCGCTGTGGAGGAAAGGGGAAAGTGTTTGAATCACACAATCATGGAATTTCCTGAGCTGGAAAAGGCCCACAGGGATTGAATCCAACCCAGGTCCTGCACACACACCCCAACAATCCCACCCTGGGCATCCTTGAGAGTGCTGTCCAAATGCTCCTGGAGCTCTGGCAGCCTCGGGGCTGTGCCCATTCCCTGGGGAGCCTGGGCAGTGCCTGCACCCTCTGGGGGAAGAACCTTTCCCTGATATCCAACCTAACCCTGCCCTGACACAGCTCCATGCCACTAAAGGCTGAATTAAAAAAGAAAAGAAAGAAACAAAAAAGTAAAAAAACCCCAGCCTAAACCAAAAGCCTTTGTACACAAGAACCAAACTCCCACAACTGTCCTGTCCCGGGACCATAGAAGCCTAACACTGGGGTACACCAGGTACAGTGGCTCATCCCAAATTACTCCTTGGCACAATGGCAGCACAAGCAAGAGAACACAGATCTCCTGTTCCTCTAAGTTATCCATTACACCACATTTTGCTCTTTAGCCAAGGACCAGATGCAATTAGGGCACTGGGATAATTAGTACTGGAAACAGTTCAGTCCTGTCAAAACCCTCATCTGTGCTGAGCTTCGCCATCTGAGCCACCTCGATCCCAACCATGACACCACTGCTCCCCCAAACCCTGTGAGACAGAACTCACAGTCATCTTTGATGCAGAATTTCTGCCAGTTCACTGTTCTCTGCGTGGCAATCTCTGCACAAGCCTTCAAATGTTCCATCTGCAGGCACAAAGGGATGGGATCAGAGCACATCAGCACTCCTGTCACACCAACACCACCCCAAGGCCCTTTCCCTGCTCCTGCCCTCACCAGGGAGATCAGGGTGTCGTACTGCAGGGCAGAGCCTGAGCTGGCTGTCACCACACTGGCCCTCAGGAAGATGCCCTGCTCCTCCAGCAGCTTCTTGATGCCACGCACGTGCGAGTCCAGCGTGTGCAGGTCCCGCAGCTGCCGGTACTTGTCCTTGGAGCCGCAGATGAACAGCAGCAGCTTGCGCACCTGGCGCCGCACGAACGGCGTCTGCTGGATCATCAGGTACTGCAGGGGGAAGCCAGGGCACAGTGAGATCACCAGGGTCACACTGGCCACCAAAAATGAGGGGGTTTCTTCCAAAAGATAAACAGATGGGAGATGCCTTCATCCGGTTTTAATCCTGTAAGTCCCAGGCAGAACAGACACTGCACAGCAGCACTGCACCACTTGCTGGAAACATCTCCAACCTCAAATAAACACCCAACCAAGGCTAATTAAGAAATCCTAACTCATACTTGTGTAAATGTAAGATAACTTGTTATGTAAAGTAGGAAGCAAACTGAGAACACAAACACCAAATATCTTCCTGATTTCTTTTTTAAGGCCCAAGTACCAACAGCTGAGCATGATGTTACATTTTTCCATCTCACAGCAGGTTTTCTCCCCAAGCTTTGCGGCAGCAACCACTGAGTTTCAAGAAATAACAGCAACCTCATTTTTCATGTATGTTTTCCTACAGATTCCTGTTCAACAGGAATGCACAAAGCCAATAGTTCACCTTCTTTCAAGGGGATTAAAAATACAAGATGGAGCTGAGATCAGCCCTGCAAAAGCTCATCTCTCCCATGAAAGAAATCATTACTGGAGTTTTCTTGTGGAAATCTGCAGGTGTATCATGTTCTTGCTTACCTCAGACAAAAAGTAGAACCAGGAGTGATCAAAGATGGGTGGGGGGATGCGGGAGTTGGTGTCTGCAATCTTCTTGATCTGGTAGGGCAGGCGCAGCACCATCTCTGTCAGGAGCTGAGTGTAGGCCTCAAAAACATCTGCAGCATGACCCTGGCAGCAAGAGAAATCCCTCAGGCTCTGAGCACACCCAGTGTGGTGCCATGATGAATGACAGGGTGCTTTTGGTGAATTTTTAAAAACAAGGGATTTCTGCCCCTTTGCAGCCCAAAGAATGTTCCCAAATGATGAATAAGAACCTGCAGAAGGTCTTGAACTGGATGGCAGCTGTGAGGATGCACTAAGCTAGTCTGGAGTAATAAAGCAGCTCAACTCAGCAGACATTCTTACATTTAATCAGGCTTTTTGCACTGCACCTGTACAAACACCAAACCATGGCATAATGGCACCACAGTGGTGGAACAAGCCTGGGAATTACTGTGGAAATTCCCATCCACCATTGCACTTCCTTGGCACACTAAGTTCAGGAATTCTGCCTGCCAAGCACAGGGGAGTCATGGGCTGGAGCAGCTTCCCTTCGGGATGATTAACAATTCCTCCAGGAACAGCTCCACAGAACTCCTGGGTTAAGAGTGCACCAAGTGAGAGATGGGAGAGGAGCTGGGCTGCCCTGTGAGAACTTGGAGCACTCCCAGTTGTAACTTTGTGCCACAAGATGGATTTTGGTTGCTTTTCTAAGGGCAAACTCCTGGTGCAGGGCTGCTTTCCCAGCTCTGTGCAGCCTCCCCTCAGTGCAGGCCCTGCACAGCACCCAGCACAGGGCAGGACTCACCTTCACGTACTGGCGGAGGAAAAAGGGGCTCATGTCAGGGGGAGAGGAGGTGGTGTGAGGCTTCAGCAGCTGGCTGGTGGCCACGGGCTCCTCATCATTCTGCTGGCTCTTCCAGTACTCCAGCAGGGACTTGAGCACGTGCAGACAGTAATCAACAGCACCAGAGCTCAGCAAGGCAGCTGCTGTGGCACTGGAGATCAGGGAGGAAGCCTGGAACAGAGGGAAGGAGCTGGATCAGGAACACACCTGGGAACCTGCAGTAGGGAGAGCTGGGGCAGCCCTGAACACCTGCTGACAGTGTGGGCAAGAGAGCAGGTCTGGATGAAACTTTGCAGGCAGCTTTTAAGTTTGGGGTTTGTTTGAGGTTGGGGTTTTTCGTTTTTTCTTTTTGTGTTTATGAAAAGCAACTCAAATATTTACAGAGACTCTTTTGAACAAGTGCTTAGTAAAGGAAAACAAATAAAATCTCCTCTTAAGTCTAATCTCCCCTCGACACATGTGCCAGAGGCCACTCTGCTGTGGATTAGACGACTAGGGCTTTTTTCTCTTCTTTTTTTCCCCCTTCTTTTTTTTGTTTTTAAGTTGGGATTTCTATTTGTTTATCTGGGATTTGGCCAGCTGGGCGTGAATCATGGTAGAGAAAGAGTCCCTGTTGCAGCTGCCGCTCACAGGCTCTGCTCCACCCAGGTATTGCTCCACCTGCATTCTGCAAGACGAGGAGCTTTGATTTCTGTGGGAAGCTCAAGTGAGTAACAAAGGCTGGAGAAAAAGCTACTGTAAATAAAACTATTAAAGCAGCCCTGTAAATCCAAACAAACCCCACAGCTCATAAGCTCATTAAAATTTGATGCAGTTCAGACTAAATTTTTTAACCTCTATGCTTTTTTATTAATCTCCTTCCCACCACACATACTGCTTTTTATGCCTTATTACTGTACCTTTTAGCAACAAATATCTAAGGAATCCTCTTAGCGACTTTTACGTTGACACAGCAGCATATTGCTTTCCAATAATCACATTACAAATCCTCTTTAACCCCTTCAGCACTGGTGAGATGCAAGGGAAAAATCTGCCAGACCGTTTTAAGTACCATCATTAATGTGCTGCCCTGAGCTCAGTCTGGAACCATGCACAAAACAAGAGCATCCAATTGTCTTTACACGGCTGCTTCCTCCAGCCCTAGTTTCAAAACTCTTTTTCCACAAGAGTTCAGTAACACTACAGGTTCCCTATAAATTTTTCCAAAGCCCTCTCAAGGATGTTTCAGTTTTACACCTGTTATTTCAGTTTGTAGTTTTCAGATCATTTTTGATGAACAAAAACCCTCCAAGCACATCATGGAATCCCATAATGGATTGGGTTGGAAGAGACCTTAAAGTTCATCCTACTCCACCCTCTGCCATGGGCAGGGACACCTTCCTCTGTCCCACTTTGCTCCAAGCCCTGTCCAACCTGGCCTTAGACACTTGCAGGGATCCAGGGGCAGCCACAGCTGCTCTGGGCAATCTCCACCCTTACAGGGAAGGATTTCTTCCCAATATCTGACCTAAATTTCCCCTCTTTCAGCCTGACCCTTTCCCCCTTGTCCTGCCACTCCAGCTCATGACGAAAAGTCTCTCTCTGGCTTTCCTGTAGCCTCTTCAGACCCTGGAAGGTGTTGTGGGGTCTCCACACAACCTTTTCCTCTCCATGCCAAACATTCCCAACTGTCCCAGCCTGTCTCCATAGGGGAGGTGCTCCAGTCCCCTCCGTGGCCTCCTCTGCACTTGCTCCAACAATTCCATGAGTTCTCAAGTTGAGAACACGAGAACTGTGTGCAGTGCTCCAGGTGGGATCGTGTAAGAGCTGAGTAAAGGGGGAGGAAATCATCCCCTGACAAAGCAATTTGGAGAATGTACCTCACAAATGGAAGTCTTGGATCCTGACTTGGTCCTGGACATGAAGACACTGAGCAGCCTCATCACCACCAAGTGCACCTCGTTCACAGGGGAGCGCTCGTTTTTCTTGGACACATCCTGCAGGAAAAGACACATCCAGCTGCTCAATCCCAGAGCTGAGCAGTGTCCCAAGCCTCTCAAGTTCAGTGCTCTGATCCTCAGGAAGCATTTCTAATTTAAGTTCAAGCAGCAGAACTGAAAAAGCAGCACAAATGCCTCAACAGAAGGGTAGGCAGTGGCCTGGCTGCCAGAGAACAGTCCCACACAAATGAAAAGCTACATATGCCAATCATGCATTTACTGATCATGGCTCTTCTCAGAATTTAATTCCAGCAAAACAAATTTTCATGCTCCCTTGTGGATGTCAGACCCAGGAAACAGTGGGAGTTCCACTCATGTCATTTTCTACCTTACATGAAAGGAGGCAAGAGGAATGAACTGCCTGACCACATCCACACAGCAATGTTTCTGTGACTCCCAAGCATTTAATTCCTCCAAAGAAAGAAACCCTGTCTAGAAGGAGCAAATTCAGAGCATGAGTCCACACTGCACTTTACCTTTTTGTCCATGCCCAGCTCTGCAATCAGCTGGGACAGAAGGTTATCCAAAGCTCCCTTGTCTTTCTCATCCTCCCCATCTAGGTCTGTTGTGAGCATCAGAATAACCTGGGAAAAGCAGTCAGAGAATTATTAGAGGGCAGGCTCCACATTCTCAAGATAACTATTTCTCTTTCACTAAACAGCATTGATTTTATCTTGATTTATATGTGTTCTTTCCCAAATCCAGCCTGTGCCTCACATCCTAATATGAACATTCAGCATACCCACAAGACCTTCCCAAACACAGTGGAGCTCAAGGATTGGAGCCCTCAGGCTCCTCAGTCAGCTGTAAAGTCACACTGAGAAAGGGCACAAGTCCAGCAAAAACCTGTGGGTAAGGAATGTTTTGCAACAGATGGACTCACACTGTGACTGGGCAGGAAGGAGAAAAGCACATGCAAATAGAAACAGTGATTGAACTGTTTGATTTGGGCTTAACTCTGAGCCCTCCTCACTCACCTGCATGTAAGGGATGGCCCGGACCCCCCCAACGTTCCTCAGCTGGGGCAGATTCTGCAGCAGCCTCTCCAGCAGCATCAGCCTGACCATGTGCAGCCTGGGGATTCAGAGGCAGTAATCAGACACAGCCCAGAACACACCACACCCAGCAGGGTCTCCAGGAGTGCACTGCAATCTGCCCCAGAAACCCTAAGCCATCAAATCCTCCCAGGGAGGACAGGACTTGCTCAGACTTCACAGGGGAGAGAAGCCAAAGATGCAGAGCACCTCTGACAATGGAGCCACACTGCCCAGGCCTGGCCACCTGGGGACTGCAACTGCATGGGAACACCCTGCAAATCAGCTCCACACTGCTCTGGAGAGGGGACTGAGCACCTGCTCCCACAGAATGAAAAGCTGCCCATGTTCCCAAAGGACACTTCCACATGCTTTTGTCCTAACAGTGAATTTCACAGTCTCACAAGACTTCAGTGATTCCGTGTTAACTAGACTCATGCAGCATTTTTTCATCACTTCCTAGAGGCAGCAGTTTTGTGGGACACACACTGGGTGTGTTTATCACACCACATGATGATTGTACAGAGGGTGCTGGGCACTGCCCAGGCTCCCCAGGAAATGGGCACAGCCCTGAGGCTTGCCAGAGCTCCAGGAGTATTTGGACAACATTGGGATGCAGAGGGTGGGATTGTTGGGATGCCTGTGCAGGGCCAGGGGTTGGACTGGATGACATTTGTGGGTCCCTTCCACCTCAGGACACTCCATGATTTTGCAATGGCAGTTCACTCTAGTCTGTGTTTCTGACTTTCCACTTTGGTTACCCAGCAGTCACAATCACACTCCTGGCACTGCAGCCCCCCCCTCTGCAAACACCCCCAGAGCACAGAGCTGCTCTTCCTCAGGAGGAAACAAAGCCTCTTGCCTGTTGCTGGTGTGGACGTCCCCCTCTGCCTCCCCTTCCCCCTCGGAGCCCTCTCCCTCCTGCTGGCCCGTGGTGGTGCTGATGGCTCCCGTGCTGGAGCTGACGCTGCCCGGCCCCGCCGGGTGACCCTCGGCCGCTGTGTCCCCGTAGGCGCTGCTCCGGCCGGACACTGGGGAGGACAGGAGAACAGGGAAACACACAAAACCTCAGCAACTCAACAGGGAAACACACCCTCAGCAACTCAACAAGCACCTTGCCTGTTTCATATCCACCAGCACAGCTGAGCTGCACTTTGGAATGAATCGTGGTTCAAAGGAGCTGCTGGCTTTGGTTCTCTTCTGAAAGCCACAAGAGAGGCTGAAGATGCATTTGTAGAAATCTTTTCTTTGCCACCCTCATCTTTGTGGCCCAAACTGAACTGGTCCCACAGCACTAATTCAAACTCAGTCAGACAATGCTTGGATGGGCAGGGCAGACAATCAGACAATTTCTTTAATAAGATTATTTTACCTGGGTATCAGTCCCAAACTAAAAAGAGAGTAATTAATCCTATTTCATTCAAACTTAACCAGCAGCATAGTGAATTGTCTCAGTCTTGCTCTAGGCATTCTGACAGGCAAGGGCTCTGGGGAGACCTTGCTGTGGCCTCCCATACCTTATAGAGTACTGGGTACTCATGGTACTCATGAAAAGCAGGGAGAGGGACTTGTTACATGGGGAGAGAGTGACAGGACCAGGGCCAGTGGCTTTAAGCTGAACAAGGGCAGGATTAGATGGGATATTAGGGAGAAATTCTTTACTCAGAGGGTGATGAAGCCCTGGCACAGGCTGCCCAGAGAAGCTGTGGCTGCCCCATCCCTGGAAGTGTCCAAGGCCAGGTTGGACAGGGCTTGGAGCATCCTGGGATAGTGGAAGGTGTCCCTGCCCATG